>CM067371.1:140296289-140323789 GCA_034401795.1 Chaetoderma sp. LZ-2023a | reverse complement strand
CCCAGCTTTCGTACTCTATAACATTAACCTCATGCACTCACATCTCCGCAGCATTCGTGCTCTATAACATTAACCTCATTCACTCATATCTCCCCAGCATTCGTGCTCTATAACATTAACCTCATTCACTCACATCTCTCCCAGCATTCGTGCTCTATAACATTAACCTCAATCACTCATATCTCCCCAGCATTCGTGCTCTATAACATTAACCTCATTCACACACATCTCCCCAGCATTCGTGCTCTATAACATTAACCTCATTCACTCACATCTCTCCAGCATTCGTGTTCTAGAACATTAACCTCAATCACTCACATCTCCCCAGCATTCGTGCTCTATAACATTAACCTCGTTCACTCACATCTCTCCAAGCATTCGTGGTCTATAACATTAACCTAATTCACTCACATCTCCCCAGCATTCGTGCTCTATAACATTAACCTCATTCACTCACATCTCCCCAGCATTCGTGCTCTATAACATTAACCTCATTCACTCATATCTCCCCAGCATTCGTGCTCTATAACATTAACCTCATTCACTCACATCTCCCCAGCATTCGTGCTCTATAACATTAACCCCATTCACTCACATCTCCCCAGCATTCGTGCTCTATAACATTAACCTCATTCACTCACATCTCCCCCAGCATTCGTGCTCTATAACATTAACCTCGTTCACTCACATCTCTCCAAGCATTCGTGGTCTATAACATTAACCTAATTCACTCACATCTCCCCAGCATTCGTGCTCTATAACATTAACCTCATTCACTCACATCTCCCCAGCATTCGTGCTCTATAACATTAACCTCATTCACTCATATCTCTCCAGCATTCGTGCTCTATAACATTAACCTCATTCACTCACATCTCCCCAGCATTCGTGCTCTATAACATTAACCCCATTCACTCACATCTCCCCAGCATTCGTGCTCTATAACATTAACCTCAATCACTCACATCTTCCCAGCATTCGTGCTCTATAGCATTAACCTCATTCACTCACATCTCCCCAGCATTCGTGCTCTATAACATTAACCTCATTCACTCACATCTCCCCCAGCATTCGTGCTCTATAACATTAACCTCATTCACTCACATCTCCCCAGCATTCTTGCTCTATATCATTAACCTCATTCACTCACATCTCCCCCAGCATTCGTGCTCTATAACATTAACCTCATTCACTCACATCTCCCCAGCATTCGTGCTCTATAACATTAACCTCATTCACTCACATCTCTCCCAGCATTCGTGCTCTATAACATTAACCTCAATCACTCATATCTCCCCAGCATTCGTGTTCTAGAACATTAACCTCATTCACTCATATCTCCCCAGCATTCCTGCTGTAGAACATTAACCTCATTCATTCACATCTCCCCAGCATTCCTGCTGTAGAACATTAACCTCATTCATTCACATCTCCCCCAGCATTCGTGGTCTATAACATTAACCTCATTCACTCACATCTCTCCCAGCATTCGTGGTCTATAACATTAACCTCATTCACTCACATCTCCCCAGCATTCGTGCTCTATAACATTAACCTCATTCACTCATATCTCCCCAGCATTCGTGCTCTAGAACATTAACTTCATTCACTCACATCTCCCCAGCATTCGTGTTCTAGAACATTAACCTCATTCACTCATATCTCCCCAGCATTCGTGCTCTATAACATTAACCTCATTCACTCACATCTCCCCAGCATTCTTGCTCTATATCATTAACCTCATTCACTCACATCTCCCCCAGCATTCGTGCTCTATAACATTAACCTCATTCACTCACATCTCCCCAGCATTCGTGCTCTATAACATTAACCTCATTCACTCACATCTCTCCCAGCATTCGTGCTCTATAACATTAACCTCAATCACTCATATCTCCCCAGCATTCGTGTTCTAGAACATTAACCTCATTCACTCATATCTCCCCAGCATTCCTGCTGTAGAACATTAACCTCATTCATTCACATCTCCCCAGCATTCCTGCTGTAGAACATTAACCTCATTCATTCACATCTCCCCCAGCATTCGTGGTCTATAACATTAACCTCATTCACTCACATCTCTCCCAGCATTCGTGGTCTATAACATTAACCTCATTCACTCACATCTCCCCAGCATTCGTGCTCTATAACATTAACCTCATTCACTCATATCTCCCCAGCATTCGTGCTCTAGAACATTAACTTCATTCACTCACATCTCCCCAGCATTCGTGTTCTAGAACATTAACCTCATTCACTCATATCTCCCCAGCATTCGTGCTCTAGAACATTAACCTCATTCACTCACATCTCCCCAGCATTCCTGCTGTAGAACATTAACCTCATTCATTCACATCTCCCCCAGCATTCGTGGTCTATAACATTAACCTCATTCACTCACATCTCTCCCAGCATTCGTGGTCTATAACATTAACCTCATTCACTCACATCTCCCCAGCATTCGTGCTCTATAACATTAACCTCATTAACTCATATCTCCCCAGCATTCGTGCTCTAGAACATTAACCTCATTCACTCACATCTCCCCAGCATTCGTGTTCTAGACCATTAACCTCATTCACTCATATCTCCCCAGCATTCCTGCTGTAGAACATTAACCTCATTCATTCACATCTCCCCAGCATTCCTGCTGTAGAACATTACCCTCATTCATTCACATCTCCCCAGCATTCGTGCTCTATAACATTAACCTCATTCACTCACATCTCCCCAGCATTCGTGCTCTATAACATTAACCTCATTCACTCGCATATCCCCAGCATTCGTGCTCTATAACATTAACCTCATTCACTCACATCTCCCCAGCATTCGTGCTCTATAACATTAACCTCATTCACTCACATCTCCCCAGCATTCGTGCTCTATAACATTAACCTCATTCACTCACATCTCCTCAGCATTCGTGCTCTATAACATTAACCTCATTCACTCACATCTCCCCAGCATTCGTGCTCTAAAACATTAACCTCATTCACTCACATCTCGCCAGCTTTCGTGCTCTATATCATTAACCTTTTTCACTCACATCTCCCCAGCATTCGTGCTGTAGAACATTAACCTCATTCACTCATATCTCCCCAGCATTCGTGCTCTATAACATTAACCTCATTCACTCATATCTCCCCAGCATTCGTGCTCTATAACATTAACCTCATTCACTCACATCTCTCCCAGCATTCGTGCTCTATAACATTAACCTCATTCACTCATATCTCCCCAGCATTCGTGCTCTATAACATTAACCTCATTCACTCCCATCTCCCCAGCATTGGTGCTGTATAACATTAACCTCATTCACTCACATCTCCCCCAGCATTCGTGCTCTATAACATTAACCTCATTCACTCACATCTCTCCCAGCATTCATACTCTATAACATTAACCTCATTCACTCACATCTCCCCAGCATTCGTGCTCTAGAACATTAACCTCATTCACTCACATCTCCCCAGCATTCGTGCTCTAGAACATTATCATCATTCACTCACATCTCTCCAGCATTCGTGCTCTATAACATTAACCTCATTCACTCACATCTCCCCAGCATTCGTGCTCTATAACATTAACCTCATTCACTCACATCTCCCCAGCATTCGTGCTCTAGAACATTAACCTCATTCACTCACACCTCCCCAGCATTCGTACTCTAGAACATTAACCTCATTCATTCACATCTCTCCAGCATTCGTGCTCTAGAACATTAACCTCATTCACCCACATCTCCCCAGCATTCGTGCTCTAGAACATTAACCTCATTCACTCACACCTCCCCAGCATTCGTGCTCTATAACATTAACCTCATTCACTCACACCTCCCCGGCATTCGTGTTCTAGAACATTAACCTCATTCTCTCACATCTCCCCAGCATTCATGCTCTAGAACATTAACCTTATTCACTCATATCTCCCCAGCATTCGTGCTCTAGAACATTAACCTCATTCACTCACATCTCCCCAGCATTCGTTCTCTATAACATTAACCTCATTCACTCACATCTCCCCAGCATTCGTGCTCTATAACATTAACCTCATTCACTCATATCTCCCCAGCATTCGTGCTCTAGAACATTAACCTCATTCACTCACATCTCCCCAGCATTCGTGCTCTAGAACATTAACCTCATTCACTCACATCTCCCCAGCATTCGTGCTCTAGAACATTAACCTCATTCACTCACATCTCTCACAGCATTCATACTTATAACATTAACCTCATTCATTCACATCTCCCCAGCATTCCTGCTGTAGAACATTAACCTCATTCACTCACATCTCTCCAGCATTCGTGCTCTAGAACATTAACCTCATTCACCCACATCTCCCCAGCATTCGTGCTCTATAACATTAACCTCATTCACTCACACCTCCCCAGCATTCGTACTCTAGAACATTAACCTCATTCACTCACATCTCTCCAGCATTCGTGCTCTAGAACATTAACCTCATTCACTCACATCTCTCACAGCATTCATACTTATAACATTAACCTCATTCACTCACATCTCTCACAGCATTCATACTTATAACATTAACCTCATTCACTCACATCTCGCCAGCTTTCGTGCTCTAGAACATTAACCTCATTCACTCACACCTCCCCAGCATTCGTACTCTAGAACATTAACCTCATTCACTCACATCTCCCCAGCATTCGTGCTCTAGAACATTAACCTCATTCACTCATATCTCCCCAGCATTCGTGCTCTAGAACATTAACCTCATTCACCCACATCTCCCCAGCATTCGTGCTCTAGAACATTAACCTCATTCACTCACATCTCCCCAGCATTCGTGCTCTAGAACATTAACCTCATTCACTCATATCTCCCCAGCATTCTTGGTCTATAACATTAACCTCATTCACTCACATCTCCCCAGCATTCGTGCTCTAGAACATTAACCTCATTCACTCACATCTCCCCAGCATTCGTGTTCTAGAACATTAACCTCATTCACTCACATCTCCCCAGCATTCCTGCTGTAGAACATTAACCTCATTCATTCACATCTCCCCAGCATTCGTGCTGTAGAACATTAACCTCATTCACTCACATCTCCCCAGCATTCGTGCTCTATAACATTAACCTCATTCACTCACATCTCCCCAGCATTCGTGCTCTATAACATTAACCTAATTCACTCACATCTCCCCAGCATTCGTGCTCTATACCATTAACCTCATTCACTCACATCTCCCCAGCATTCGTGCTCTAGAACATTAACCTCATTCACTCACATCTCCCCAGCATTCGTGCTCTATAACATTAACCTCATTCACTCACATCTCCCCAGCATTCGTGCTCTATAACATTAACCTAATTCACTCACATCTCCCCCAGCATTCGTGCTCTATAACATTAACCTCATTCACTCACATCTCCCCAGCATTCGTGCTCTATAACATTAACCTCATTCACTCATATCTCCCCAGCATTCGTGCTCTATAACATTAACCTCATTCACTCACATCTCTCCCAGCATTCGTGCTCTATAACATTAACCTCAATCACTCAAATCTCCCCAGCATTCGTGCTCTATAACATTAACCTCATTCACACACATCTCCCCAGCATTCGTGCTCTATAACATTAACCTCATTCACTAACATCTCTCCCAACATTCGTGCTCTATAACATTAACCTCATTCACTCACATCTCTCCCAGCATTCGTGCTCTATAGCATTAACCTCATTCACTCACATCTCTCCCAGCATTCGTGGTCTATAACATTAACCTCATTCACTCACATCTCCGCAGCATTCGTGCTCTATAACATTAACCTCATTCACTCATATCTCCCAAGAATTCGTGCTCTAGAACATTAACTTCATTCACTCACATCTCCCCAGCATTCGTGTTCTAGAACATTAACCTCATTCACTCATATCTCCCCAGCATTCCTGCTGTAGAACATTAACCTCATTCACTCACATCTCCCCAGCATTCGTGCTCTATAACATTAACCTCATTCATTCACATCTCCCCAGCATTCGTGCTGTAGAACATTAAGCTCATTCATTCACATCTCCCCAGCATTCGTGCTCTATAACATTAACTTCATTCACTCACATCACCCCAGCATTCGTGCTCTATAACATTAACCTCATTCACTCACATCTTCCCCAGCATTCGTGCTCTATAACATTAAACTCATTCACTCACATCTCCCCAGCTTTCGTACTCTATAACATTAACCTCATGCACTCACATCTCCGCAGCATTCGTGCTCTATAACATTAACCTCATTCACTCATATCTCCCCAGCATTCGTGCTCTATAACATTAACCTCATTCACTCACATCTCTCCCAGCATTCGTGCTCTATAACATTAACCTCAATCACTCATATCTCCCCAGCATTCGTGCTCTATAACATTAACCTCATTCACACACATCTCCCCAGCATTCGTGCTCTATAACATTAACCTCATTCACTCACATCTCTCCAGCATTCGTGTTCTAGAACATTAACCTCAATCACTCACATCTCCCCAGCATTCGTGCTCTATAACATTAACCTCGTTCACTCACATCTCTCCAAGCATTCGTGGTCTATAACATTAACCTAATTCACTCACATCTCCCCAGCATTCGTGCTCTATAACATTAACCTCATTCACTCACATCTCCCCAGCATTCGTGCTCTATAACATTAACCTCATTCACTCATATCTCCCCAGCATTCGTGCTCTATAACATTAACCTCATTCACTCACATCTCCCCAGCATTCGTGCTCTATAACATTAACCCCATTCACTCACATCTCCCCAGCATTCGTGCTCTATAACATTAACCTCATTCACTCACATCTCCCCCAGCATTCGTGCTCTATAACATTAACCTCGTTCACTCACATCTCTCCAAGCATTCGTGGTCTATAACATTAACCTAATTCACTCACATCTCCCCAGCATTCGTGCTCTATAACATTAACCTCATTCACTCACATCTCCCCAGCATTCGTGCTCTATAACATTAACCTCATTCACTCATATCTCCCCAGCATTCGTGCTCTATAACATTAACCTCATTCACTCACATCTCCCCAGCATTCGTGCTCTATAACATTAACCCCATTCACTCACATCTCCCCAGCATTCGTGCTCTATAACATTAACCTCAATCACTCACATCTTCCCAGCATTCGTGCTCTATAGCATTAACCTCATTCACTCACATCTCCCCAGCATTCGTGCTCTATAACATTAACCTCATTCACTCACATCTCCCCCAGCATTCGTGCTCTATAACATTAACCTCATTCACTCACATCTCCCCAGCATTCTTGCTCTATATCATTAACCTCATTCACTCACATCTCCCCCAGCATTCGTGCTCTATAACATTAACCTCAATCACTCATATCTCCCCAGCATTCGTGCTCTATAACATTAACCTCAATCACTCACATCTTCCCAGCATTCGTGCTCTATAGCATTAACCTCATTCACTCACATCTCCCCAGCATTCGTGCTCTATAACATTAACCTCATTCACTCACATCTCCCCCAGCATTCGTGCTCTATAACATTAACCTCATTCACTCACATCTTCCCAGCATTCGTGCTCTATAACATTAACCTCATTCACTCACATCTCTCCCAGCATTCGTGCTCTATAACATTAACCTCAATCACTCATATCTCCCCAGCATTCGTGCTCTATAACATTAACCTCAATCACTCACATCTTCCCAGCATTCGTGCTCTATAGCATTAACCTCATTCACTCACATCTCCCCAGCATTCGTGCTCTATAACATTAACCTCATTCACTCACATCTCCCCCAGCATTCGTGCTCTATAACATTAACCTCATTCACTCACATCTCCCCAGCATTCTTGCTCTATATCATTAACCTCATTCACTCACATCTCCCCCAGCATTCGTGCTCTATAACATTAACCTCATTCACTCACATCTCCCCAGCATTCGTGCTCTATAACATTAACCTCATTCACTCACATCTCTCCCAGCATTCGTGCTCTATAACATTAACCTCAATCACTCATATCTCCCCAGCATTCGTGTTCTAGAACATTAACCTCATTCACTCATATCTCCCCAGCATTCCTGCTGTAGAACATTAACCTCATTCATTCACATCTCCCCAGCATTCCTGCTGTAGAACATTAACCTCATTCATTCACATCTCCCCCAGCATTCGTGGTCTATAACATTAACCTCATTCACTCACATCTCTCCCAGCATTCGTGGTCTATAACATTAACCTCATTCACTCACATCTCCCCAGCATTCGTGCTCTATAACATTAACCTCATTCACTCATATCTCCCCAGCATTCGTGCTCTAGAACATTAACTTCATTCACTCACATCTCCCCAGCATTCGTGTTCTAGAACATTAACCTCATTCACTCATATCTCCCCAGCATTCGTGCTCTATAACATTAACCTCATTCACTCACATCTCCCCAGCATTCTTGCTCTATATCATTAACCTCATTCACTCACATCTCCCCCAGCATTCGTGCTCTATAACATTAACCTCATTCACTCACATCTCCCCAGCATTCGTGCTCTATAACATTAACCTCATTCACTCACATCTCTCCCAGCATTCGTGCTCTATAACATTAACCTCAATCACTCATATCTCCCCAGCATTCGTGTTCTAGAACATTAACCTCATTCACTCATATCTCCCCAGCATTCCTGCTGTAGAACATTAACCTCATTCATTCACATCTCCCCAGCATTCCTGCTGTAGAACATTAACCTCATTCATTCACATCTCCCCCAGCATTCGTGGTCTATAACATTAACCTCATTCACTCACATCTCTCCCAGCATTCGTGGTCTATAACATTAACCTCATTCACTCACATCTCCCCAGCATTCGTGCTCTATAACATTAACCTCATTCACTCATATCTCCCCAGCATTCGTGCTCTAGAACATTAACTTCATTCACTCACATCTCCCCAGCATTCGTGTTCTAGAACATTAACCTCATTCACTCATATCTCCCCAGCATTCGTGCTCTAGAACATTAACCTCATTCACTCACATCTCCCCAGCATTCCTGCTGTAGAACATTAACCTCATTCATTCACATCTCCCCCAGCATTCGTGGTCTATAACATTAACCTCATTCACTCACATCTCTCCCAGCATTCGTGGTCTATAACATTAACCTCATTCACTCACATCTCCCCAGCATTCGTGCTCTATAACATTAACCTCATTAACTCATATCTCCCCAGCATTCGTGCTCTAGAACATTAACCTCATTCACTCACATCTCCCCAGCATTCGTGTTCTAGACCATTAACCTCATTCACTCATATCTCCCCAGCATTCCTGCTGTAGAACATTAACCTCATTCATTCACATCTCCCCAGCATTCCTGCTGTAGAACATTACCCTCATTCATTCACATCTCCCCAGCATTCGTGCTCTATAACATTAACCTCATTCACTCACATCTCCCCAGCATTCGTGCTCTATAACATTAACCTCATTCACTCGCATATCCCCAGCATTCGTGCTCTATAACATTAACCTCATTCACTCACATCTCCCCAGCATTCGTGCTCTATAACATTAACCTCATTCACTCACATCTCCCCAGCATTCGTGCTCTATAACATTAACCTCATTCACTCACATCTCCTCAGCATTCGTGCTCTATAACATTAACCTCATTCACTCACATCTCCCCAGCATTCGTGCTCTAAAACATTAACCTCATTCACTCACATCTCGCCAGCTTTCGTGCTCTATATCATTAACCTTTTTCACTCACATCTCCCCAGCATTCGTGCTGTAGAACATTAACCTCATTCACTCATATCTCCCCAGCATTCGTGCTCTATAACATTAACCTCATTCACTCATATCTCCCCAGCATTCGTGCTCTATAACATTAACCTCATTCACTCACATCTCTCCCAGCATTCGTGCTCTATAACATTAACCTCATTCACTCATATCTCCCCAGCATTCGTGCTCTATAACATTAACCTCATTCACTCCCATCTCCCCAGCATTGGTGCTGTATAACATTAACCTCATTCACTCACATCTCCCCCAGCATTCGTGCTCTATAACATTAACCTCATTCACTCACATCTCTCCCAGCATTCATACTCTATAACATTAACCTCATTCACTCACATCTCCCCAGCATTCGTGCTCTAGAACATTAACCTCATTCACTCACATCTCCCCAGCATTCGTGCTCTAGAACATTATCATCATTCACTCACATCTCTCCAGCATTCGTGCTCTATAACATTAACCTCATTCACTCACATCTCCCCAGCATTCGTGCTCTATAACATTAACCTCATTCACTCACATCTCCCCAGCATTCGTGCTCTAGAACATTAACCTCATTCACTCACACCTCCCCAGCATTCGTACTCTAGAACATTAACCTCATTCATTCACATCTCTCCAGCATTCGTGCTCTAGAACATTAACCTCATTCACCCACATCTCCCCAGCATTCGTGCTCTAGAACATTAACCTCATTCACTCACACCTCCCCAGCATTCGTGCTCTATAACATTAACCTCATTCACTCACACCTCCCCGGCATTCGTGTTCTAGAACATTAACCTCATTCTCTCACATCTCCCCAGCATTCATGCTCTAGAACATTAACCTTATTCACTCATATCTCCCCAGCATTCGTGCTCTAGAACATTAACCTCATTCACTCACATCTCCCCAGCATTCGTTCTCTATAACATTAACCTCATTCACTCACATCTCCCCAGCATTCGTGCTCTATAACATTAACCTCATTCACTCATATCTCCCCAGCATTCGTGCTCTAGAACATTAACCTCATTCACTCACATCTCCCCAGCATTCGTGCTCTAGAACATTAACCTCATTCACTCACATCTCCCCAGCATTCGTGCTCTAGAACATTAACCTCATTCACTCACATCTCTCACAGCATTCATACTTATAACATTAACCTCATTCATTCACATCTCCCCAGCATTCCTGCTGTAGAACATTAACCTCATTCACTCACATCTCTCCAGCATTCGTGCTCTAGAACATTAACCTCATTCACCCACATCTCCCCAGCATTCGTGCTCTATAACATTAACCTCATTCACTCACACCTCCCCAGCATTCGTACTCTAGAACATTAACCTCATTCACTCACATCTCTCCAGCATTCGTGCTCTAGAACATTAACCTCATTCACTCACATCTCTCACAGCATTCATACTTATAACATTAACCTCATTCACTCACATCTCTCACAGCATTCATACTTATAACATTAACCTCATTCACTCACATCTCGCCAGCTTTCGTGCTCTAGAACATTAACCTCATTCACTCACACCTCCCCAGCATTCGTACTCTAGAACATTAACCTCATTCACTCACATCTCCCCAGCATTCGTGCTCTAGAACATTAACCTCATTCACTCATATCTCCCCAGCATTCGTGCTCTAGAACATTAACCTCATTCACCCACATCTCCCCAGCATTCGTGCTCTAGAACATTAACCTCATTCACTCACATCTCCCCAGCATTCGTGCTCTAGAACATTAACCTCATTCACTCATATCTCCCCAGCATTCTTGGTCTATAACATTAACCTCATTCACTCACATCTCCCCAGCATTCGTGCTCTAGAACATTAACCTCATTCACTCACATCTCCCCAGCATTCGTGTTCTAGAACATTAACCTCATTCACTCACATCTCCCCAGCATTCCTGCTGTAGAACATTAACCTCATTCATTCACATCTCCCCAGCATTCGTGCTGTAGAACATTAACCTCATTCACTCACATCTCCCCAGCATTCGTGCTCTATAACATTAACCTCATTCACTCACATCTCCCCAGCATTCGTGCTCTATAACATTAACCTAATTCACTCACATCTCCCCAGCATTCGTGCTCTATACCATTAACCTCATTCACTCACATCTCCCCAGCATTCGTGCTCTAGAACATTAACCTCATTCACTCACATCTCCCCAGCATTCGTGCTCTATAACATTAACCTCATTCACTCACATCTCCCCAGCATTCGTGCTCTATAACATTAACCTAATTCACTCACATCTCCCCCAGCATTCGTGCTCTATAACATTAACCTCATTCACTCACATCTCCCCAGCATTCGTGCTCTATAACATTAACCTCATTCACTCATATCTCCCCAGCATTCGTGCTCTATAACATTAACCTCATTCACTCACATCTCTCCCAGCATTCGTGCTCTATAACATTAACCTCAATCACTCATATCTCCCCAGCATTCGTGCTCTATAACATTAACCTCATTCACACACATCTCCCCAGCATTCGTGCTCTATAACATTAACCTCATTCACTAACATCTCTCCCAACATTCGTGCTCTATAACATTAACCTCATTCACTCACATCTCTCCCAGCATTCGTGCTCTATAGCATTAACCTCATTCACTCACATCTCTCCCAGCATTCGTGGTCTATAACATTAACCTCATTCACTCACATCTCCGCAGCATTCGTGCTCTATAACATTAACCTCATTCACTCATATCTCCCAAGAATTCGTGCTCTAGAACATTAACTTCATTCACTCACATCTCCCCAGCATTCGTGTTCTAGAACATTAACCTCATTCACTCATATCTCCCCAGCATTCCTGCTGTAGAACATTAACCTCATTCACTCACATCTCCCCAGCATTCGTGCTCTATAACATTAACCTCATTCATTCACATCTCCCCAGCATTCGTGCTGTAGAACATTAAGCTCATTCATTCACATCTCCCCAGCATTCGTGCTCTATAACATTAACTTCATTCACTCACATCACCCCAGCATTCGTGCTCTATAACATTAACCTCATTCACTCACATCTTCCCCAGCATTCGTGCTCTATAACATTAAACTCATTCACTCACATCTCCCCAGCTTTCGTACTCTATAACATTAACCTCATGCACTCACATCTCCGCAGCATTCGTGCTCTATAACATTAACCTCATTCACTCATATCTCCCCAGCATTCGTGCTCTATAACATTAACCTCATTCACTCACATCTCTCCCAGCATTCGTGCTCTATAACATTAACCTCAATCACTCATATCTCCCCAGCATTCGTGCTCTATAACATTAACCTCATTCACACACATCTCCCCAGCATTCGTGCTCTATAACATTAACCTCATTCACTCACATCTCTCCAGCATTCGTGTTCTAGAACATTAACCTCAATCACTCACATCTCCCCAGCATTCGTGCTCTATAACATTAACCTCGTTCACTCACATCTCTCCAAGCATTCGTGGTCTATAACATTAACCTAATTCACTCACATCTCCCCAGCATTCGTGCTCTATAACATTAACCTCATTCACTCACATCTCCCCAGCATTCGTGCTCTATAACATTAACCTCATTCACTCATATCTCCCCAGCATTCGTGCTCTATAACATTAACCTCATTCACTCACATCTCCCCAGCATTCGTGCTCTATAACATTAACCCCATTCACTCACATCTCCCCAGCATTCGTGCTCTATAACATTAACCTCATTCACTCACATCTCCCCCAGCATTCGTGCTCTATAACATTAACCTCGTTCACTCACATCTCTCCAAGCATTCGTGGTCTATAACATTAACCTAATTCACTCACATCTCCCCAGCATTCGTGCTCTATAACATTAACCTCATTCACTCACATCTCCCCAGCATTCGTGCTCTATAACATTAACCTCATTCACTCATATCTCCCCAGCATTCGTGCTCTATAACATTAACCTCATTCACTCACATCTCCCCAGCATTCGTGCTCTATAACATTAACCCCATTCACTCACATCTCCCCAGCATTCGTGCTCTATAACATTAACCTCAATCACTCACATCTTCCCAGCATTCGTGCTCTATAGCATTAACCTCATTCACTCACATCTCCCCAGCATTCGTGCTCTATAACATTAACCTCATTCACTCACATCTCCCCCAGCATTCGTGCTCTATAACATTAACCTCATTCACTCACATCTCCCCAGCATTCTTGCTCTATATCATTAACCTCATTCACTCACATCTCCCCCAGCATTCGTGCTCTATAACATTAACCTCATTCACTCACATCTCCCCAGCATTCGTGCTCTATAACATTAACCTCATTCACTCACATCTCTCCCAGCATTCGTGCTCTATAACATTAACCTCAATCACTCATATCTCCCCAGCATTCGTGTTCTAGAACATTAACTTCATTCACTCACATCTCCCCAGCATTCGTGTTCTAGAACATTAACCTCATTCACTCATATCTCCCCAGCATTCGTGCTCTAGAACATTAACCTCATTCACTCACATCTCCCCAGCATTCCTGCTGTAGAACATTAACCTCATTCATTCACATCTCCCCAGCATTCCTGCTGTAGAACATTAACCTCATTCATTCACATCTCCCCCAGCATTCGTGGTCTATAACATTAACCTCATTCACTCACATCTCTCCCAGCATTCGTGGTCTATAACATTAACCTCATTCACTCACATCTCCCCAGCATTCGTGCTCTATAACATTAACCTCATTCACTCATATCTCCCCAGCATTCGTGCTCTAGAACATTAACTTCATTCACTCACATCTCCCCAGCATTCGTGTTCTAGAACAT
Organism: Chaetoderma sp. LZ-2023a; assembly: GCA_034401795.1. Lineage (NCBI taxonomy): Eukaryota > Metazoa > Mollusca > Caudofoveata > Chaetodermatida > Chaetodermatidae > Chaetoderma > Chaetoderma sp. LZ-2023a. Next base: position 140,309,122 of record CM067371.1, on the reverse strand, counting down.
TAACCTCATTCACTCATATCTCCCCAGCATTCGTGCTCTAGAACATTAACCTCATTCACTCACATCTCCCCAGCATTCCTGCTGTAGAACATTAACCTCATTCATTCACATCTCCCCCAGCATTCGTGGTCTATAACATTAACCTCATTCACTCACATCTCTCCCAGCATTCGTGGTCTATAACATTAACCTCATTCACTCACATCTCCCCAGCATTCGTGCTCTATAACATTAACCTCATTCACTCATATCTCCCCAGCATTCGTGCTCTAGAACATTAACCTCATTCACTCACATCTCCCCAGCATTCGTGTTCTAGACCATTAACCTCATTCACTCATATCTCCCCAGCATTCCTGCTGTAGAACATTAACCTCATTCATTCACATCTCCCCAGCATTCCTGCTGTAGAACATTACCCTCATTCATTCACATCTCCCCAGCATTCGTGCTCTATAACATTAACCTCATTCACTCACATATCCCCAGCTTTCGTGCTCTATAACATTAACCTCATTCACTCACATCTCCCCAGCATTCGTGCTCTATAACATTAACCTCATTCACTCGCATATCCCCAGCATTCGTGCTCTATAACATTAACCTCATTCACTCACATCTCCCCAGCATTCGTGCTCTATAACATAAACCTCATTCACTCACATCTCCCCAGCATTCGTGCTCTATAACATTAACCTCATTCACTCACATCTCCCCAGCATTCGTGCTCTATAACATTAACCTCGTTCACTCACATCTCTCCAAGCATTCGTGGTCTATAACATTAACCTAATTCACTCACATCTCCCCAGCATTCGTGCTCTATAACATTAACCTCATTCACTCACATCTCCCCAGCATTCGTGCTCTATAACATTAACCTCATTCACTCATATCTCCCCAGCATTCGTGCTCTATAACATTAACCTCATTCACTCACATCTCCCCAGCATTCGTGCTCTATAACATTAACCCCATTCACTCACATCTCCCCAGCATTCGTGCTCTATAACATTAACCTCATTCACTCACATCTCCCCCAGCATTCGTGCTCTATAACATTAACCTCGTTCACTCACATCTCTCCAAGCATTCGTGGTCTATAACATTAACCTAATTCACTCACATCTCCCCAGCATTCGTGCTCTATAACATTAACCTCATTCACTCACATCTCCCCAGCATTCGTGCTCTATAACATTAACCTCATTCACTCATATCTCCCCAGCATTCGTGCTCTATAACATTAACCTCATTCACTCACATCTCCCCAGCATTCGTGCTCTATAACATTAACCCCATTCACTCACATCTCCCCAGCATTCGTGCTCTATAACATTAACCTCAATCACTCACATCTTCCCAGCATTCGTGCTCTATAGCATTAACCTCATTCACTCACATCTCCCCAGCATTCGTGCTCTATAACATTAACCTCATTCACTCACATCTCCCCCAGCATTCGTGCTCTATAACATTAACCTCATTCACTCACATCTCCCCAGCATTCTTGCTCTATATCATTAACCTCATTCACTCACATCTCCCCCAGCATTCGTGCTCTATAACATTAACCTCATTCACTCACATCTCCCCAGCATTCGTGCTCTATAACATTAACCTCATTCACTCACATCTCTCCCAGCATTCGTGCTCTATAACATTAACCTCAATCACTCATATCTCCCCAGCATTCGTGTTCTAGAACATTAACTTCATTCACTCACATCTCCCCAGCATTCGTGTTCTAGAACATTAACCTCATTCACTCATATCTCCCCAGCATTCGTGCTCTAGAACATTAACCTCATTCACTCACATCTCCCCAGCATTCCTGCTGTAGAACATTAACCTCATTCATTCACATCTCCCCAGCATTCCTGCTGTAGAACATTAACCTCATTCATTCACATCTCCCCCAGCATTCGTGGTCTATAACATTAACCTCATTCACTCACATCTCTCCCAGCATTCGTGGTCTATAACATTAACCTCATTCACTCACATCTCCCCAGCATTCGTGCTCTATAACATTAACCTCATTCACTCATATCTCCCCAGCATTCGTGCTCTAGAACATTAACTTCATTCACTCACATCTCCCCAGCATTCGTGTTCTAGAACATTAACCTCATTCACTCATATCTCCCCAGCATTCGTGCTCTAGAACATTAACCTCATTCACTCACATCTCCCCAGCATTCCTGCTGTAGAACATTAACCTCATTCATTCACATCTCCCCCAGCATTCGTGGTCTATAACATTAACCTCATTCACTCACATCTCTCCCAGCATTCGTGGTCTATAACATTAACCTCATTCACTCACATCTCCCCAGCATTCGTGCTCTATAACATTAACCTCATTCACTCATATCTCCCCAGCATTCGTGCTCTAGAACATTAACCTCATTCACTCACATCTCCCCAGCATTCGTGTTCTAGACCATTAACCTCATTCACTCATATCTCCCCAGCATTCCTGCTGTAGAACATTAACCTCATTCATTCACATCTCCCCAGCATTCCTGCTGTAGAACATTACCCTCATTCATTCACATCTCCCCAGCATTCGTGCTCTATAACATTAACCTCATTCACTCACATATCCCCAGCTTTCGTGCTCTATAACATTAACCTCATTCACTCACATCTCCCCAGCATTCGTGCTCTATAACATTAACCTCATTCACTCGCATATCCCCAGCATTCGTGCTCTATAACATTAACCTCATTCACTCACATCTCCCCAGCATTCGTGCTCTATAACATAAACCTCATTCACTCACATCTCCCCAGCATTCGTGCTCTATAACATTAACCTCATTCACTCACATCTCCTCAGCATTCGTGCTCTATAACATTAACCTCATTCACTCACATCTCCCCAGCATTCGTGCTCTAAAACATTAACCTCATTCACTAACATCTCGCCAGCTTTCGTGCTCTATATCATTAACCTTTTTCACTCACATCTCCCCAGCATTCGTGCTGTAGAACATTAACCTCATTCACTCATATCTCCCCAGCATTCGTGCTCTATAACATTAACCTCATTCACTCATATCTCCCCAGCATTCGTGCTCTATAACATTAACCTCATTCACTCACATCTCTCCCAGCATTCGTGCTCTATAACATTAACCTCATTCACTCATATCTCCCCAGCATTCGTGCTCTATAACATTAACCTCATTCACTCCCATCTCCCCAGCATTGGTGCTGTATAACATTAACCTCATTCACTCACATCTCCCCCAGCATTCGTGCTCTATAACATTAACCTCATTCACTCACATCTCCCCCAGCATTCGTGCTCTATAACATTAACCTCATTCACTCACATCTCTCCCAGCATTCATACTCTATAACATTATCATCATTCACTCACATCTCCCCAGCATTCGTGCTCTAGAACATTAACCTCATTCACTCACATCTCCCCAGCATTCGTGCTCTAGAACATTATCATCATTCACTCACATCTCTCCAGCATTCGTGCTCTATAACATTAACCTCATTCACTCACATCTCCCCAGCATTCGTGCTCTATAACATTAACCTCATTCACTCACATCTCCCCAGCATTCGTGCTCTAGAACATTAACCTCATTCACTCACACCTCCCCAGCATTCGTACTCTAGAACATTAACCTCATTCATTCACATCTCTCCAGCATTCGTGCTCTAGAACATTAACCTCATTCACCCACATCTCCCCAGCATTCGTGCTCTAGAACATTAACCTCATTCACTCACACCTCCCCAGCATTCGTGCTCTATAACATTAACCTCATTCACTCACACCTCCCCAGCATTCGTGTTCTAGAACATTAACCTCATTCACTCACATCTCCCCAGCATTCATGCTCTAGAACATTAACCTAATTCACTCATATCTCCCCAGCATTCGTGCTCTAGAACATAAACCTCATTCACTCACATCTCCCCAGCATTCGTGCTCTATAACTTAACCTCATTCACTCACATCTCCCCAGCATTCGTGCTCTATAACATTAACCTCATTCACTCATATCTCCCCAGCATTCGTGCTCTAGAACATTAACCTCATTCACTCACATCTCCCCAGCATTCGTGCTCTAGAACATTAACCTCATTCACTCACATCTCCCCAGCATTCGTGCTCTAGAACATTAACCTCATTCACTCACATCTCTCACAGCATTCATACTTATAACATTAACCTCATTCATTCACATCTCCCCAGCATTCCTGCTGTAGAACATTAACCTCATTCACTCACATCTCTCCAGCATTCGTGCTCTAGAACATTAACCTCATTCACCCACATCTCCCCAGCATTCGTGCTCTATAACATTAACCTCATTCACTCACACCTCCCCAGCATTCGTACTCTAGAACATTAACCTCATTCACTCACATCTCTCCAGCATTCGTGCTCTAGAACATTAACCTCATTCACTCACATCTCTCACAGCATTCATACTTATAACATTAACCTCATTCACTCACATCTCTCACAGCATTCATACTTATAACATTAACCTCATTCACTCACATCTCGCCAGCTTTCGTGCTCTAGAACATTAACCTCATTCACTCACACCTCCCCAGCATTCGTACTCTAGAACATTAACCTCATTCACTCACATCTCCCCAGCATTCGTGCTCTAGAACATTAACCTCATTCACTCATATCTCCCCAGCATTCGTGCTCTAGAACATTAACCTCATTCACCCACATCTCCCCAGCATTCGTGCTCTAGAACATTAACCTCATTCACTCACATCTCCCCAGCATTCGTGCTCTAGAACATTAACCTCATTCACTCATATCTCCCCAGCATTCGTGCTCTAGAACATTAACCTCATTCACTCACATCTCCCCAGCATTCGTGCTCTAGAACATTATCATCATTCACTCACATCTCCCCAGCATTCGTGCTCTATAACATTATCATCATTCACTCACATCTCCCCAGCATTCGTGCTCTATAACATTAACCTCATTCACTCACATCTCCCCCAGCATTCGTGCTCTATAACATTATCATCATTCACTCACATCTCCCCAGCATTCGTGCTCTAGAACATTAACCTCATTCACTCACATCTCGCCAGCTTTCGTGCTCTAGAACATTAACCTCATTCACTCATATCTCCCCAGCATTCGTGCTCTAGAACATTAACCTCATTCACTCATATCTCCCCAGCATTCGTGCTCTAGAACATTAACCTCGTTCACTCACACCTCCCCAGCATTCGTGCTCTATAACATTAACCTCATTCACTCACACCTCCCCAGCATTCGTGTTCTAGAACATTAACCTCATTCACTCACATCTCCCCAGCATTCATGCTCTAGAACATTAACCTCATTCACTCATATCTCCCCAGCATTCGTGCTCTAGAACATTAACCTCATTCACTCACATCTCCCCAGCATTCGTGCTCTATAACATTAACCTCATTCACTCACATCTCCCCAGCATTCGTGCTCTATAACATTAACCTCATTCACTCATATCTCCCCAGCATTCGTGCTCTAGAACATTAACCTCATTCACTCACATCTCCCCAGCATTCGTGCTCTAGAACATTAACCTCATTCACTCACATCTCCCCAGCATTCGTGCTCTAGAACATTAACCTCATTCACTCACATCTCTCACAGCATTCATACTTATAACATTAACCTCATTCATTCACATCTCCCCAGCATTCCTGCTGTAGAACATTAACCTCATTCACTCACATCTCTCCAGCATTCGTGCTCTAGAACATTAACCTCATTCACCCACATCTCCCCAGCATTCGTGCTCTATAACATTAACCTCATTCACTCACACCTCCCCAGCATTCGTACTCTAGAACATTAACCTCATTCACTCACATCTCTCCAGCATTCGTGCTCTAGAACATTAACCTCATTCACTCACATCTCTCACAGCATTCATACTTATAACATTAACCTCATTCACTCACATCTCTCACAGCATTCATACTTATAACATTAACCTCATTCACTCACATCTCGCCAGCTTTCGTGCTCTAGAACATTAACCTCATTCACTCACACCTCCCCAGCATTCGTACTCTAGAACATTAACCTCATTCACTCACATCTCCCCAGCATTCGTGCTCTAGAACATTAACCTCATTCACTCATATCTCCCCAGCATTCGTGCTCTAGAACATTAACCTCATTCACCCACATCTCCCCAGCATTCGTGCTCTAGAACATTAACCTCATTCACTCACATCTCCCCAGCATTCGTGCTCTAGAACATTAACCTCATTCACTCATATCTCCCCAGCATTCGTGCTCTAGAACATTAACCTCATTCACTCACATCTCCCCAGCATTCGTGCTCTAGAACATTATCATCATTCACTCACATCTCCCCAGCATTCGTGCTCTATAACATTATCATCATTCACTCACATCTCCCCAGCATTCGTGCTCTATAACATTAACCTCATTCACTCACATCTCCCCAGCATTCGTGCTCTATAACATTATCATCATTCACTCACATCTCCCCAGCATTCGTGCTCTAGAACATTAACCTCATTCACTCACATCTCCCCAGCATTCGTGCTCTAGAACATTAACCTCATTCACTCATATCTCCCCAGCATTCGTGCTCTAGAACATTAACCTCATTCACTCATATCTCCCCAGCATTCGTGCTCTAGAACATTAACCTCGTTCACTCACACCTCCCCAGCATTCGTGCTCTAGAACATTAACCTCATTCACTCACATCTCCCCAGCATTCGTGCTCTAGAACATTAACCTCATTCACTCATATCTCCCCAGCATTCGTGCTCTAGAACATTAACCTCATTCACTCACATCTCTCCCTGCATTCGTGCTCTAGAACATTAACCTCGTTCACTCACACCTCCCCAGCATTCGTGCTCTAGAACATTAACCTCATTCACTCACATCTCCCCAGCATTGGTGGTCTATAACATTATCATCATTCACTCACATCTCCCCAGCATTCATACTCTAGAACATTAACCTCATTCACTCACATCTCCCCAGCATTCGTGCTCTAGAACATTAACCTCATTCACTCACATCTCCCCAGCATTCGTGTTCTAGAACATTAACCTCATTCACTCACATCTCCCCAGCATTCGTGCTCTAGAACATTAACCTCATTCACTCACATCTCTCACAGCATTCATACTTATAACATTAACCTCATTCACTCACATCTCTCACAGCATTCATACTTATAACATTAACCTCATTCACTCACATCTCTCACAGCATTCATACTTATAACATTAACCTCATTCACTCACATCTCTCACAGCATTCATACTTATAACATTAACCTCATTCACTCACATCTCTCACAGCATTCATACTTATAACATTAACCTCATTCACTCACATCTCTCACAGCATTCATACTTATAACATTAACCTCATTCACTCACATCTCCCCAGCATTCGTGCTGTAGAACATTAACCTCATTGACTCACATCTCTCACAGCATTCATACTTATAACATTAACCTCATTCACTCATATCTGAGGTCAGGCTGGTTTACTGAAGCGAAACTAACTTCATCTGAAAAGCCTTACTATAGGTTTTCTAAATGTTTACCTACTACAAAGATGACGCTAAGACGTTTACGAATATGTTGGCTCATGCTGTCAAACCGATTTTGTTGCACGGTAGTGTGACTGTTTAATCCAAGTAAAATATCCTACGTAAAGACAATAATATGTGGGGGTTTTAAAAGATTGTTGAAAGATTTTATAAAAAAAATAAATCTAATTTAATATTGAAAGGATTCTTGGGTATACCAAATCATCATAAGACACCAACAACAACTTTTCCAACTTCCTGCATAAATAATCAGGATAAGCTACAGACGACTTGAACAGCGTCCAAGCATTCTATTGATCCAAAGTTAAAGATTCGTTCGTTAGTAATACACAAAATATGTTTTCCATGTATGCATGAATAATAATAATAATAATAATAATAATAATAATAATTCTTTTTATTTTTGTATTTTAGGTTTCATTCTTAATCTTCCTTTTCTGGATAAAAATATTCAAATGTCTTTCAGTAGTGGCCTTGTTCTGGACAACGTTGATCCCACATTTCGGCATGGTAAGTATTTACTCAGATTCTCCGACAGGGTCCATGAAATGTCATTTAATCCTTTAAATCTCAGTATCTTAATTTCAAGACAATTATGTATGTATTTTTGTTTTATTGACGCACTGGCAACGTGCGGCTTCAATTTCCATGTGCTAACTTAGCCGACAGTCATGCACTCATTAGTTTAATTTGTTGATCACCATCTCCCGGTCGGGGGGATCGAACCGCCATTCTGCAACTCCGCATAGCATCAGCAACCAGGCCTCTTTCCACTGGACCACCGCACCAAGACTAAAAGTCAAGGATTGGCCGACCAGCTTTCACATGTCTGATATACTGACGATTCATATGGGACTATCTGTGGATGCACCTGCCACAATTCAATCCTAGGCTTTTACGCCTACTGTACTCTGACTCCACCACGGCTCTGGCAGTATATGTATTTTTATTTTATTGACGCACTGGCAACGTGCGGCTTCAATTTCCATGTGCTAACTTAGCCGACAGTCATGCACCCATTAGTTTAATTTGTTGATCACCATCTCCCGGTCGGGGTATCGAACCGCCATTCTGCAACTCCGCATAGTATCAGCAACCAGGCATCTTTCCACTGGACCACCACGCCAAGACTAAAAAGTCAAGGTTTGGCCGACCAGCTTTCACATATCTGATATACTGACACACTGACGATTCATATGGGACTATCTGTGGATGCACCTGCCACGATTCAATCCTAGGCTTTTTACGCCTATTGTACTCTGACTCCAGCACGGCTCTGGCAGTATATGTATTTTTATTATGTATGTATGTATGTATGTATGTATTTATTTATATATAGCGCTAATTCCAGGATTAACTGCTCAAAAGCGCTTAAGATTTATATGATTGGAATTTAGTCAATACAATATGCGTTTTTGCAGAAGTATGTTTTCAGTTGAGTTTTGAATGATTCGACAGTTCCGAATTTTTTAGGGAAGAGAATTCCAGATTTTTGGACCAGCATTAGAAAAATCACGTTTCCCAATAGAAAGATTAGATGGTATGACACAGAGTAATTGTTCGCTTGATCTGAGCGACCTTACCGGTATTTTCCCGAAAATTAGCGGTGATAGATAAGGTGGTGCCAGGCCATTTAAGCATTTATACACCAGAAGCGCGACTTTATAGTCAATGCGCTCCTTTACCGGTAGCCAGTGGAGTGCTTTTAGAACAGGTGTAATGTGATCACGTACTTTACAACAGGTAATTAGACGGGCTGCAGTATTCTGGGCTCGTTGTAAACGGTGCAATTGGCTTGATGTTATGCCACTCAGCAATGAATTTCCATTGTCTAGTCGCGGTGTAATTGTAGCATGCACTAGTTTTTACTGCATTGTCATCCAGCATTTTCCGAATCTTGCTGATGTTTCTTATATTCATGAATATCGGTTTGCAGATGGAAGTAACCTGATGATCCATTGACATCGTGTTGTCAAAAATGCTGCCAATGTTCCTAGCACTGTCACTAAATGGAATGCTGGAATTGCCAATTTGGACAGATTCAATTTAAATATTTGGCTTCAGTTGGCGTGAAACGACCATAATTATCTCAGTCTTCTTCTCATTCAATTGTAAGCGATTGTTCAGCATCCACAACTTGACGTCACGAATGCTGTCTTCTAGGATTGCACGAGAGTTTAATTGATTGGTCGGATGGAAGGCCAGATACAACTGTGTGTCGTCGGCATAAAAGTGGTAGTTACGGCCTTGGTTTGCTAGAAGTTTACCGAGTGGAGAAAGTAAAAGTAAAAAGTAACGGCCCAAGTACCGATCCATGTGGGACACCTGAGAGTAGCTCACATTTCGATGACTGCTTCGTTTACGCTAGCTACTTGATGACGACAAGTGAGATAGGATCTGAACCAGTTAATGGCTGTACCTGATATACGAAGTTCTGATAGACGTAACAGCATAATATTATGGTCTATTGTATCGAACGCTGCGGACAAGTCCAGAAGTACTAGCAGCACACACATGCGGTTGTCCATAGAACACATAATGTCATTCTGTACATGTAACAAAGCAGTTTCTGTACTATGGAGTGGACGATATGCGCCTTGATATGATTCGAGTGAATGGTTGGCTTCTAAATGACCTCTAAGTCGACGTACAACGATCTTTTCCAACAGTTTCGAAAGATATGTAAGGTTTGATACTGGCCGATAATTGTTCAGAATGTTTTGGTCAAGAGATGGCTTTTTTAAAAGCGGGATCACGCTTGCCGATTTAAAGCTGTTTGGCACAAAGCCACTCTCCATAGACATATTTATCATTTTAGTTACGACTGGCGCCAGGTCAGCGATGTAGTCTTTCAATAAGTGGGTGGGTATTGGATCTAGGGAGCATGACTTTGGCTGTGATTTTCGGATTAGATTTGACACTTCGTCAATGGAGGCCTACCGAAAGTTTGTAATAGTATATTCCGGCGTGTGTACGATATTATCATGTTGCATTGACAAGTCAGGATCTTTCAAATATTTCCGCGAATCAGTTCAATTTTCTCGATGAAGAAGTTTGAAAATTTGTCTGCAAGTTCAACCGAATCATTATGCTGTGGTAGGCTTTCTCGACCTTTGTCGCTGTAAAGATATGTGAAAGCTAGTCGGCCAAACAACTTCTTCTGATCGTGTGAGTGTACTGATACTAGAGCTGAGTAATGGCTTTGCTTTGCATCGGTTATCATGTTGTTGACAACCTTGCATTGGGCTGCATATGCTTGAGAATGTAAATGGAGGTTTGTTTTCCGTGCCAGCCGTTCGAGCTTGCGTGATAGCTGTTTGGCTGCTTTGATATCGCTGTTGTACCATGGGGAATGTGCACGGACTACGATAGTTTTATGCTTAAAAGGAGCATATTCGTCCAGAATCGAAGATAGTTCGCTATCATATATATTTATAAGATCAGACAGGTTGTCAGATGGATTTGTACACATATCACTCGCTCGTATATCAGATCTGAATAGCTCAATAGGTAGCGACCGAATTCGTCAATATCCAATGACTTTCCGTACAGGAGCCGGTTTAGAGAGTGACAGATCAAATGTAATAAATGAATGAACAGAGTCTATGGCACCAGTATCTAGATAAACACCGCCGATTACAGATTCATTTGATCTTGTTATAAGTAGATCGAGTAAATGACCTTTCTTATGTGTGGGACTCTTGACGTGCTGTGTAAAACTAGCTGTTTCTAACAGAGACATATACACATGTGCAAAAGTTAAGCACCACCCTATTTTTACGCACATGCGAGGGTATATTCATGTGCTATGAAGAAAGCAATAGCATAAACATTTATGTACCCATCCATCTTAGTGCAAGAGGTAATAATGCAATTAGAGGAATGCTGATTATGATGGTGGGGAAACACTATATGTTTTTGTTTGAACTTGAAAACGAGGCCTGAATATGGTTACGTTGACACAACTGACAACTATTGCCCTACAGTTGACACACGTGGCTAGATTGTCATTAATGGTGTCTGAAAACGAAGTTTAACATCTGTGCACGAGTTTGAGACTGTCATTATTAATACCGGGTATATCCACCTTGTGCCTGGATGACGGCCTGGACACGACGTCTCATGCTGGTCACCAACTGACTGATACGCCATTGTGGTATTCGTTGCCATTCAAGATGGAGTGCGTCTGTTAATTCCTGTAGGTTCTGCACAGGAGGATCCCTCCTTCTCACCATGTTTCCCAGAATGTCCCAGATATGCTCAATAGGGTTCATGTCAGGGCTCCTTGCTGGCCATGGTAGGGTTTCGATGGCATTCTGGCGGAGGTATTCATGCACAGCTCTAGCACGATGTGGTCGGGCGTTGTCATCCATGAATATAGGGTGGGTTCCAGGTGCATGATTTACAAAATGAGAGACCACAACTCTATCCAGTATGGAATCTTGATATCTTTGTCCATTTAGTGTTCCAGGTACAGTCAACAGATCCAGTTTACAATCAAATGAGATGCACCCCCATATCATAACGGAACCTCCACCAAATGGAACTTCTTCCATGATGTTACGTTGGTCGTACGCCGTGCGTCTGGACCTCCATACACGAGTTCGACCATCTGTGGCATGAAGCAGGAACCGACTTTCATCGGACCAGTGTACCCATCTCCAGGATCTCATGTTCCAGTGTCTTCTTTCGTTGCACCACCTCAGACGCTCCTCTTTGTGGTGTGCAGTGAGGAGAGGACGTCTGACAGGTCTCCTAGCTTTCATGCCAGCAGCATACAGTCTCCTTTTGACGGTAGACATTGACACTCTATTGCGCGTTTCCCATTGCTGGCTGAGCACTCTGCTGTTGGTGAATGGAGATCTCCTAACAAGGCGTACTAGGGCTCGATCATCACAGGCAGTAGTCTTCTTCGGTCTTCCAGATCTAGGCCTGTCCTTCACCTCGTTAGTTTGCCCATGTTTTGCAATCAAACGACTGATTACAGTATGGTTAATGTTCAGCTGTCTGCCAATCTCTCTGCATGACATACCAGTGGTATGCATGCCTATGATTTGCCATTTCACACGATCACTTAACCTTCGTCTTGCCATAGCGGTTCACAATCAAGAGCTAATTCTCTCTGTACAAATAAACCACGGTCATGAACACAAAATTCCTAATCTTGTCGCCTAAATCTGTATGTAATGTTTTACACCTCAAACTGGACTTTTACAT
>CM067371.1:140221289-140291289 GCA_034401795.1 Chaetoderma sp. LZ-2023a | reverse complement strand
TCAGTTTCCCCGATGGCCATGGCAATACATCATCAAAACACTTCCATTCTTTGCTTAATTATTTTGGCAGTGGTTACAGCTCCCACAGGAAAACTATGTAGTGTCTGTAGCAGCAAGGTACTTCATTGGGCTCACCAACGCTACACAGGGAACCAGCATTTGGATGTTTTGTTATATTTTGTTATACTGCCATGATTCATTCGAAGAATAAACAGTCAGCCTAGCGAAGTGTTGGAAATATGTATGAAGGTGATCACTGCCAACAATTCATGCCGGAGTATGCAATAGCACTCTTGGGCTGGGCGTAGCCGCTTGCTAGCGTATGCAATGACTTTCTCACTATCTTGTCTCTGTGATGATATAGCACCAACGGCATAATTAGATGCATCAGTGTCTAAGATTAACACCTCATTGGAACAAGGATATGCCAAAACCAGGGCTGATGTCAAGTATCTTTTCAACTCCTCAAATATAGGATTTTCTTCCTCTGACCAGGTGAAAAACAAATTTTTACGTAACAAATCATAAAGTGGACTATCTTTGTTAGCATAGCTGCAGATGTACTTCCTATAGTAATTCATACGTCTAAGAAACATCTGAAGCTCTTTAGAAATCTTGGCTTTAGAGCTTCAGCTTTAAATGATGTAAACGTAATTGTTGAAATACCTGGACTGGATTTGAAGTCTCCCTGAAAACCCTTCCCAGCAACGACTACATCATTGAGGTAGATCAGTATCTTTTTCCACTGTAGACCTCCGAGGACCAACCCATTGGCTCTCTGGAATATTCCAGGGGCCCCACAGTCACCAAAAGGCATTCGAGCAAACTCAAATAATCCAAATCTTGTGATAAAAGCTGTTTTGCTTCTATCTTCCTCAGCCACCTCGATCTGGTGGTATCTTCTCTAGAGATCACGGTTGGAAAATAATGGTGCACCTCCCAGAGTGTCCAGACACTCTGCCATTTTAGGTAATGTATAGGCATACTTTTGTGTGACCAGATTCAACTACATGTAGTCAATACAGAAATGCTGCACCTGCCATCACTTTTCCGAACCAACGCGACTGGACTGACAACACACACCACCACCCCCACATAGCTGGATGGAACTAACACACCAGCATCACATAGGTTTTGTAAATGTTTTTCTTCTTCAAGCTGAAAACCTAGAGGAATTCTCAATGGCTGCCATCCAGTGGCCCAGTCTTTAGTTACTTTGTGATGATTTATTTCAATAACACATCCCAGATCTTCATCATCCTTAGCAAAAACATCTTGAAACTCCAGAACCTACTTCACAGAAATCATCTGATCTACATCTAAATTTGTTTGACAATTTTCCCCCAGTTCCTGCAAATGAGGCGGCAGATCATCACCCAAGGTGTTACTTCTCATTACAGGAGTACCATGGGGCATCTGATCTGCCTCTCTGTTCGACCTCCATGAGTTTACCAAGGTAATCACCTTTCATTTTCACTGCAGTGGTGTTAACATTTAAGACTTTAATTGGTACAATTTCGTCCATATTAAAAACAATCCTGCATGTAGAGCGTGTGGATCCAGTACAGCGACATATGCAGCATGTGGTGTGGCTACTCGACCAATTACTATCTTGCTCCCTATGAGAATAATTTCTGCATTGCACATGGTCACTGTGACAGTAGCCATGGCATAATTGCTTGTGCTACCTCTCTTCCCAGGAATAACCTTGCCTTCAATTATCAGATCATCCTGTTTGGCCATAATTGTAGCATCTGACTCTCAGCACTAACACATCTCGTATCAGGGCAATGTAGACTGGCCACTGCCAATCTTTTCCAGCCAGGGAGTGTCACTGCGACGCCTTCTCCAGCCTTCATCTCGGCACCATCTTCTGCATTGCACAACTTCAGTGTACTAACAGCGGTCAAGTTTCTTTATATACCAACTTCTCGTGAACAAGGTTTAATAGCCCTTTGTCCCTAATCATATCTCCCAAATTTCAGCACGATCTGTTCAGTGGTTCTGGAGAAGTCGTTTTCACGAAAAGCTAGGTCAGGTTTATCCGACAGTTTTAAAAATGGGAAATTTGAAATCAGAATACCCAAAAACCAATATAAATTCAATTTCTGCTTCAAAATCCATCAAATTAAAATAAATAAAAATGGCCGCCAAACATGCTACATTGCGTCAAAAATCACAACTTCCCATGAACAAACTTTAATGGCCCTTAGTCCCTAATCATATCTCCAAAATTTTGGCCGAATACATTCAGTGCTTCTGTAAAAGTCCTTTTCATGAAAACTAGAGATGACAGCCGAGCTATTTGGTCAATCAAATTCCCTTGAACGAATGTAGTTCATCTCTTGCCCTAGATGAGATTTCATGAGTTTTGATGCAATCCACCACTTTCGGAAATTTTTTAGACATTTCTAAAAATCAGCCAAAATCCAAGATGACTGCTGGCCAAATTGGCTGATCTGATCGTTTATGCCCTAAGGATTATTCCTGCCAAATATAATTGAAATCGGCCCAATGGTTCTTGAGAAGCTGTTTAAAGAAAGTTTATGGACAGACCGACACACACACACAATGGATCGACGGTCGTCACAGCATAAAATCAGTTGGCCATTCTGGCCATGTGAGCTACTAATGGTTGCATCTGCCCCAGTGTTGAGTAAGGCTTCGGTCTTAGTTTCATTGATGCTAATTGGGATCATTATGCTCTGAGGAAGACAGAGGATTTAATTTTATGGTTGGCTTAATCTCTGTATCAATGCTCTTATTTATATTGTCCCACACAAAACAACTTCTGGAGGATGGCCTTGGAGATCTGGACCGATTTGGCGATTGGCTGGATGAACGTGGCATTGGACACTGTTGCTTAATGTTCCTGGGGGTGGAGCAAATCTAAATGAAATTTTGCACTCTGCAATCATATGGGTACCTCACATACCAAATTTGGTTGAATTTCATGCAGTGGTTTTGGAGGAGTTGCGCTACAATTAATTTCTTAAACTTTTTACCCCTATCACACCCTTGGGAAGCAGAACCAAACCGCACACTCCTTTTGAAATCATATGGGTAACTCGGATACTAAAATTCGTTAGATTCCAACCAATGGTTTCGGAGTTGCGTTACAATCAATTTCTTGACGTTTTGACGCACCCACACATCACCATGGATAACTGACATAGCAAATTTGGTTGAATTAAGTGAAAGTCCAATGGATTCGGACAATTAATTTCCACACATTAAAATTTGATCCTTTGACCCCTCGGGCTTCCACCCACCCCTGGAGGTGCAGCCAAATGTAAATGTCCTCTTGCACTCCACAATCATATGGGTGACTCGCATATCCTATTTGGTTGAATTCCATCTAACGGTTTCAGACGTTGCCTTACATTTCCCTGGGGCCAGTGCCAAATGTAATTGTGCTTGTGCACTCACATTCATATCGGTATAACACATACCCAATTTGCTTGAATTCCGTCCAAGGTTTGGGAGATGCGCTACAACTGATTTTCTTAGTCATGCACACACTAGCTCATGCGCGCGCTTCGAAAATGTGGGGATAAATATAGGGGAATCATAAGAATATAGGGAAAAATAAGAAATATAGGGCCAGTGGATGCCCTGTATCTAAGCAGAATGTGAACAGCAGGTGGGTAAGATGAACCCAGCTTTGGCTATGCATTGCCCATCTTTGGTTAAGCTCGGCCCAACAATTTGCCCATGTGGGATCGGCCCGATCCCTGCACTCTGAATCTCAATTTCCAGAAAACTATACAGGTAAGCTGCTGAATATTCTGAAACTAATTTGACTGGGTGCTGTTGCTGCCAGTACACAGTAAAGACATACAATTTGTACAACACTTAGTCTGTCATCAATTAATAGTTCACGACGAACTTAGCTACTATTGATTATGACATCATCCTACATCACGCAGTTGATTGACGTCATATGATTGATGAGAAACTGGAATCCTCCATTGCAAATGTTCAAGAATGGCCATCTCTTGAGTCAGCATACATACACACACTTTCTTGACCATGAAAGGGTTAAGGGTCCACTGTTTGCTGGCCCCTATTGTAGACAAGTTATATTGTCTCAAGCTGATCAATAGTCTGAATCCAATAGAGGCATCCATTTCGAGCATCACCCCCTCCCTTGTCCGCCTGACCTCTGCCCACATTTTATATATGTTGGAACCAATTTGAAACTTTGAAACTTTGAAATCTGAATTACCAGAATCTAATTTTCAAGGTAACTATACAAAAGAAATGGTGAATATTCTGAAACTAATTTGACTAGGGGCTGTTGCTGCCTTAGACAGCACCAGCTCCCAGTCTAAATGGTTTCAAAATATTTAACAACTTACCTGTATGTTTATTAGATTGGAATTCGTCAGACACTTTGGTGACACACTTCATTTTGATTGCGACATTAGCTAACATGTGATTATTTGATTGCGACATCCGCTAACATGTGATTATCTGATTGCGACATCCGCTAACATGTCATTATATGATTGCGACATCCTCTAACATGCGATTATTTGATTGCGACATCCGCTAACATGTGATTATTTGATTATGACAGCAGATACTCGAGTCACAGATCAGATCTCTCTCCTAGTTGACTAAATGTGCCAGCATTATTTACAATGTTCATAGTAAATGTATTAAATAATATATGTATATATTCTAGCTAATCTAAGGTGCGTTTTTCAAATAAATACAGAGACAAGTCAGCTAACAGTAATATATAATTTATTTTATAATTAAATACAATTATTTTCCTGTGGAAAAAAAAATAAATTTATCAAGTTAATATCATGGGACATAACATATTAATATAAATGAATAACTGGTTGTAATGCAACACAAGGTTGTGTGTTTCATATAATTTTACCTATGAAGGCTATTATTAAACAAGAGGCCCAAGGTGCCTGTGTCGCTCACCTGGAACATTTACAACTCAACTAATTTTTATGGAGTTTTACATCAATCAGTGCCACTTCCAATGACTTTCAGTCAAATGGTTGATTTTGCAAAGGTTCTTTTGAACAATATTTAAGCAAAAATAGAAGACATCAGTACTAACAACAGAAATTGATGACATGCAGTCAAACTTGTATTAAGACACCACTCAAGTGAGAATCAGAAGACAGCCTCTTATGGTAACTGGTTTCTTAACCCTTTCATGGTCATGATTTTTCAGTAAAACAAAAATTTCAGGTTATGTCTATTTTCAGGCCAATATATGGAGCATTTTGAAAATATATCACTGGAATGACTGGCTCGATTATCGAGCCAGTCATTCAAGTGGTAAATTTTCAAAAATACTCATGCTGGCCTGCAAATCGACATTCCTCAAGGCCACTGCAGAGGCAGGTTTTCGCTGGTTTGACCATTAAAGTTTCAAATACATTGCTTAATTGCATTTAGCAAATGAAGAAAATAGTCTTTAAGGCAGGTGGTCTTTTAACCCTTTCACCCATAAATCCCGGAAAAAGTATATTCTTTATGATATAAAACTTATTTTGTTGAATATTTTGAAATTAATCTGACGCGAAGCCGTTGTGCCTTAGGCAACATTGGCTTTCCGTTAAACTAATTTAAGAAGGGTTAATACAGATGGTCTTTATAGCAGGTTCAACTGAGTATATTCCAAACCATCCTTTTAACACGTGTACATCTTGCTGAATGGCAGAATTATAACAAGAAAACAGAAGCCATGTTTCTTTATGTATCAAATACTTTTGAACAAAACTTAACAGCCCTTAGGTCCTTATCATATCTCCCAATCCGTTCAACGATTCTGGATACGAAGTAGTTTGCGTGAAAACTAGTTCATCCAAGATGGCTGCCAAGCCAATGGACCAATCAGGTTCTCTTGAACAAATTGTTTCTCCTCCTGCATTAGATGATGTTTCATGAGTTTTGAATCAAACCCCAAGCTGTGATTTTTAAAGACAGTTCTAAAAATTGGCTGGTTTAGCCGGTGGCCATCATGGATTTTGGCCGATCAGCTTCGTTTGAACAAACTCAGACCTCTACGCCCTAAGGCTGCATTCTGCCAAATATAATTGAAATCAGCCCAGTGGTTCTTGAGAAGTCGTTTAAAGAATTCCCCATTGCATTACTATGGGCCCATTGCTTTACTGTGGGAGCCTATGGCAGGAAAGCAAACCAAGATGGCAGTCAAACCGTTTATCCAACAGTCTCGAAAGTGGCATATTTGAACTCGACACCTGATATGCATATATACAGCAATTTTCACTATCAAAATACATCAAATACAAAAAAACAATAAGACAAAAAGCTAAATTTTGATTGGTTGATGCCGGCCATGTTTTTTAACGTACAAACTTCCTTTGAACAAATTTGAATGGCCCTTGGTCCCTAAGCATATTTACCAAATTTCAGCACTATCCATTCAGCGGTTCAGTTGTTTTCGCGAAAACTACGTCATCCAAGATGGCCACCAAGCATATAGGCCAATACGGTTGGCTTGAATAAACTTGGGTCTAATGTTGCCATAGATGATGTGTTATGATCATTAAATCAATTCCTCTTGCGGTTTCGGAGATTTTTTAGTGTCTAAAAATCGGCCATTGTGGCTGGCGCCCATCTTGGATTTTCACCGATCGGCTTCGTTTGAACAAACTTCGATCTCTATGCCCTATTGCTTTACTATGGGCCCATTGCTTTACTATGGGAGACTATGGCGGGAAAACAAACCAAGATGACAGGAAACCCATTTATCCGACAGTCTCGAAAGTGGGATATTTGAACTGGCCACACTGATAAGCATATATAAAGCAATTTTCTCCATTAAAATAAATCAAATACAAAAAAGTCAATATGACCAAGAAACGCTAAATTTTGATTGGTTGATGGCGGCCATATTTTTTAACGAACAAACTTCCCTTGAACAAACTTGAAAGGCGCTTGGTCCCTAAGCATATTTACAAAATTTCATCTCTATCCCTTCAGCGGTTCGGGAGAAGTTGCTTTCGCGAAAACTAGGTCATCCAAGATGGTCGTCAAGCAAATCGGCCCATCAGGTTGCCTTGAACAAACTTGAGTCTACCATTGCCACAGATAAGATGTTATGAGTTTTGAATCAATTCCTTCAGTGGTTTTGGAGAAGATTTTTTAGTGTTTCTAAAAATCAGCCATTTTGGCTGGTGGCCATCTTGGATTTTGACTGATCTGCTTCGTTTGAACAAACTTAGATCTCTATGCCCTATGAATGCTTCCTCCAAAAATATAATTGAAATTGGCCTAGTGGTTCTTGAGAAGTTGTTTAAAGAATCCCCCATTGCTTTACAATGGGAGCCGATGGCGGGGAAAACAAACCAAGATGGCAGCCAAACCGTTTATCACACAGTCTCGTAAGTGGCATATTTGAACTCGCCACACTGATAACCACATAAAAAGCAATTTTCGCCATCAAAATACATCAAATACAAAAAAGTCAATATTTTGTTCGTTTGAACAAACTTGAATCTCTGCCCTAGGGATGCTTCCTGCCAAATCTAATTGAAATCGGCCCAGTGGTTCTTGAGAAGAAGTAGTTTAAAGAAAAAGTTGACGGACGGTCGCCACGGCATAAGCTCACTTGGCCTTTCAGGCCAGGTGAGCTAACAATAGTCATGTATTAATCCTTTAATGGTCAAGATTGGTCAAGAAAATTTAGATTTTTGATTAGTGAAGGACAAGAGATTATTTCAGAGAATTTTCCAGAATGAATGCAGGAAATTTCAATTTCCCTTTCTCCGAGATCTAACAATACTCATAATTCTATTACTTCTGATACAGCTAGCCTGGATAGCTGGACCCTACTTAGAAAGCTTTACCGACTCCTGGGAACCGGGTACTCGGCTCCCAACTGCCGAGTACCCGTTTGCCATGAAGCTCATATTGTTTGCATAGCCACCAAACAAGAGATACCCATGGCTTGCCTCCGTGGGGCTGGGAGGCAGGGTCCGTAATAGAATGGTGAGTATTGTTAGATCTCGGAGAAAGGGAAATTGAAATTTCCTGCATTCTCCTTCGATCAATACTCACCATTCTATTACTTCTGAGATACACCAGATTTAGACAGCAACCTGGTTGGAAGGGGCAAGCCATCAATTGCTACTTTTGCCCCTTGGAGAAAGACCTAGACTTAAAAACTTGATTAATGGAGACAATCAAGTTAACGGAACCGAATCACATTCGCATCACTGCCGGCCCCCTTTTTTTCTCCTAAGAAAAGGGAGAGAACTCACGAACATGCATCTCGCCTGAAACACAAATATGCCAAGAGGGTTAACTGCTCTTTGCATATATCAACCCGGGAATGAGCATGAATATATAAGATGAATGAACATGATATATAGACATAATAGAAAAAACTCAATCTTGAATTACCTCATATTTGGATTTCAGACGTGGAGCCTCCAACCATTCACTTGTCCGGCCATCAGTGACACAATCTGTTTGACATCCTCTCGCTCGACCATGTCTGCTTCTTAATTCTTTCTTACAAATGCCAAAAAAAGGAGAAGAGCAGTGTGGTCGTATAACTATTGTTTCAAAACAGCTAAAGCGAGTGGATTGGCGGAGTCTGACACATCCCTCATATAGTAATCCGTGAAAGATGACTCACAGTGCCATTGTGCAACAGCCATGATGTCCTCTAATGGAACACCATTGCAAAGGGCGGTCGAGGCGGCTATTCCTCTAACATCGTGTGCCCTTGCGCATTGCACCTGGTGCCCAGTCGCAATCTCATGGGTAGTCTGAATGCATTCGACTACCCAATGAGAGATAGAATCCATGGATGCGGCGCCATATGGCTTCTTATGGCAGATCCACAGATGTCTATCATTCGACCGTAACGAGTCTGTCCAGTTTTTTAACTTAGTGAAAGCACGGACTGGGCACCAAACCTAGTTAGTTTCGGTATAATGATCGGTTTGCCGGGATATCTCAAAGATTGATTCTTTGACATAAACCCTGCTCTTGGCAGTAGACGCAAACCCTCTTCAGAGACAATAAATCGGTCCCTCTCTGCTGAAAGTGCATGGATCTCACTGTGCCAATAGAAATACCGCCTTTAGAGTCAAATGCTTTAGACTAGCCAAACGCAACGGTTCTAAAGGGTGCTTGGCCAGTACATTAAGCACTAAAGATAGACTCCAGGCTGGAATGACTACCGGTTGTCTCGGTCGGAGATTGCTCATTCCCTTCACCATCACATTCAACTGGGCCACCTCTGGACTATCCCTGTTGGCTAGACAAGGGATAACTGATGCCAAAGCTGATTTGTATCCAGCAATTGTGACAGGAGCTAGTCCTGAAAAGAACGGCTCACAGAGAAAGTCTGCTATTTGCTGTAGTGGATTGAAAGGTATCAATACCCTTTTCTTCACACCAGTCTGCAAATCTGTTAACCTTGTTGTTATATGACTTGAAGGTTGACCTCCTTCTCGCAGCTGCGATGAAATCTGCAGCTTGTCAAGAAAAGCCTTCCGACGTGAAACGTTGTTTGATAACATCACACAGTCAATTTGAACATTTCGGGACGCTCGTGTAGGAAGCGTCCCTTGGCCTGGGAGATTATGTTTGGAATCTCGGGTAACTGCACTGGATTTTCCACCCGCAGACCTTGAAGATCCATGAACCACGCCCTGCTGGGCCAAATGGCGCTATAGCAGGACCAGGCACGGTTCCTCCCTGATCTTCACCAATATCTTCGGTAGAAGAATGGTGGGTGGGTACGCATAAGCGTGCATCCCTCTCCAGCTTATCACCAGAGCGTCTGTATCGACAGCATTTCGATCTGGAATCGGCGAGACATAAGTCATGATTTGAGCATTTTCCTTTGTGGTGAACAAGTCCACGTTTGGTTTGCCCCAATGCTCGAAGATCCTGTGCAGAATTCTGTTGGTAGAATTCTCTGTCTGCGAGACAAAGCATCCGCCAGAATGTTCAATCACCCAGGAATGTGAGCTGCTTTCAAAACAACTGAGTAATTCCTGCACCATTGACTCAAGTGCCACACTTTGATACATAGTGTGGGTGACTTGGTCCCGCCGTGGCGATTTATGTATGATACTACTGTCGAGTTGTCCGACCGTATCAATATCGCCTTGCCCCTGACTTTTGGAAGAAACTTTTCCAATGCCAGTTCCACTGCCATCATTTCCAACAGATTGATATGCAGCTGGCTCTCTTGGAGAGTCCATGTGCCCGAGACCTGGTGTTCTCCCAGGCAGGCCCCCCATCCCTCCAGCGATGCATCCGTGTACACGGACAGCTGGGGGTGAGGTAGGTGCAGCGAAACTCCTACTAGGAGATTCTGACACTCTTTCCACCATACAAGATGCGACAGTATTGGCTCCAAAACTGGCACCAGTTTTGACAGGGGTTCTGTTCTTCGCATTGATAGGTCTTCGCATCAGAGCAGTGTACGGGATTACCTGCTCCATGGAGACCATCATGCCCAGCATCTGAAGAAACCGGCTCGCCTGAATGTGGTTTCCCAATCGAAAACTCTTGAGGATGGCTAACAGAGACACCACTCTGGGCTCTGACGGGTAAAACCTGCCCTCCTGAGATCGAATCGCATCCCGAAATAAAGGAAATGTTGAGTGGGTGTCAACTCGGATTTCTCCTTGTTGACTATCCAGCCTAGATCTGAAAGTAACTTCAGCGTCAGAGCAGTATCCACCTCTAACCTGGCTTTGATCAGCCAATCGTCTATGTAGGTGTGAAGCGCCACGTTCCCTTTTCTGAGAAATGCTGTCACCGCAAGGATCACTCTGGTGAAAACCCGTGGAGCTGTCGACAGGCCGAATGGGAGGACTATAAACTCCCATACTTGATTCTGAAACGCAAATCTCAGAAACCTGTGACAACTCCTGTTCATTGGAATGTGGAAATATGCATCTTTCAGATCGATCCATACACACTATATTCCCTTCCTCAATCCTGCCATTACCGACCTCGGAGTTTCCATCTGAAACCGAGGCGTAAGGACAAACCAATTTAATGGCACGAGATTGAGTACGGGTCTCCATCCCCGTGCTCTTGGGAACAATGAACATGTTTGAACAGAAGCCTGGAGTGTTCCGGTTTGCTGGTTTTATTGCTCCCTTCAGAAGCAAACCTGACACTTCATTTTGAATGGCTTCTAACATGTCTGGTTCCCTTGGTACGGGTGTCCAGACACGTGCCAAAGACAGATTCTGTGGTGGAAAATCCCACCACTCCGGCATGTACCCCTGGGATAACCATCCCAGGACCATACTGTCTGACGTCACACCTCGCCAAGCCTCGACAAAACGCATGAGCCTTCCACCCACTATAGACGCATCGACACCTAATGCGGGTGGTTGGCTCGCGATCTGCTTTCCACCCTCTCTTGACGAGAGAGAACCATTTTGGTCTTGGGTTGGCCGGTCTAACTGGCACCGCTGTTCCTGTCACACAGGTGCGGAACAGGCAGATACAAAGGGAGCCCTCATACCCTCAGGTACGATCCGCTCCCTTCTTTCCGCCCTTTGAGGACTTACCCTTCCCCTTGCCCTTCCCACCTCTCGGGCGATCAGGAGCAACATTGGGGAGGGTAGGGGCCTACACAACCTTCTTGGCCTTCTTCGCCAGAGGTGGCTGAGAAAACCCAGTAGAAGCAGAAGCAGCACTAGGCTTAGCGTTCGCCTTGCTTTTGTGCTTTTTCTGTTTCTTAGGTTGCCCGGTTAGCAGCTTGGCTACAGCCCCTAGTGCGTGCGCTTGACGCACTAGCTCTACCTGCAGATTAACCGCCAACCGATCCTGCGCAATGCTGGCCGTGTCCTCTAAGATGGCCCGCGCTTGGCCACAAAAGATACTAGGGCCTGTAAGGGGCGTCCCAAGAAGATGCTCCCTGACGGCCATAGCTGGACGCATATGGTCAAGGACCATCTGCCTCCTGGACTTTGTCACACGCACCTGCACCCTTGCCAATGTGTCCATAAACAGCACCAGGCCATCATTAACGCACAAAAGCGCTACAGGTGGCACAGGGTGGCCTGCCCCCACCGACTGAAGAAGGCGATAAGAGTGGTTGACAGCACTCATTGCTGCCCTCGCCCCTCATCACATAGGGACAGGACTTCATCATGGTGTACCTGAGCTTTGTCCACCAGTGCTGGGGTGGGGCCACCCGCTCCAGCACTCTGGGCACCCAGTACCCAGCGGTCATCCTCGGTGACCGTCGGGGACAACACCATACATGTCGTATTCCCCCCGTGGAATACGACACCTCGCCCGCACCTCCCTGGAGGCCGCAGGAAACTGGCCCTTGGTCAGGAGTTGCTTGCTATAAATAGCATCCAGCAACGCCATAAACCTTGGATCCAGTCCAATAGACTGGATCCAGGCTGCGGGAAAGATCCCCGTCCTAATCGATGCAACTGATGGACGGGGTGCATCCTCCTCCGCCGTGGTCGAAACCAGACGGGTCCACACTGGCTAGCCAAGCCAGAGCCTCCGACCAATCTGTCTCCGAGGAAGGAACTCCGGTACCGTACGGTTCCGCCGCCACCCCATGGAACACACCACTCCATGGAGTAGGCCCGCACGGAAAACCGTGCGGACCCGTAGCGATTGAAGAACCGTGGCCAAACACGGTCGCCAATGCCACCCCATGTCTGACCACCCGACCAGGCGAGATAGGCAAGTACCACGCCTGGCCAGCCACACCCATCACTGTCGGTTGGCGGCAAACCAACCATCACGGGACCAGTGCCCATTACCGGAATGGCCTCAACCACGGGCGGAGCCGCTGCCCTGGCTTGCGCCATGCCAAACAGATGGAGGACGGTTCCATCCAGGACGGAATCGACATACATGCACTCCACCCGCGGCATCACAGGCCGCAGCAATCTCTCCTCCTCGGCTCCCTCATCATCAGAACCCGAAAAGTCGTCACTAGACGAGGAAACCGTGGAGCCGTCTCCCATACTCGACGGACCGGACACCGCTACTGGACCACACGGAGGTGGCCGCAGAGAAACAGAGCCCATCAGGCCGGATCCCGACGGGACTGCCAGGGAGCCATACCAGACGGCCCCCTCGGTGGCCAGTCCATACCCCTGTCCGAGGACAGGGTCCGAATCAAACACAGGAAGAGACTGCCCTACAACTTTTGGCAGCAGGGACGACACCAGCGTGGGCAGAACGCTATGCAAGAAGCCTTGCATAGCAGGACCAAACCACGCCGGCGGTGCCATCTCCGGTTGCAGACGTGGAACGCCCCCAAGGGCCGAAACGGACATGCCACGATTTACTTTCTGACTGCCTGACCCCGCGTCAGACCCTGCCAAGTCCTTCTGGGCAAGGAACTTAAGCATCATATCGACGACAACACTGCGCAAACGTTACACCTACTGTCAAGATTACACTTAGTACAGCGGAAACAGACATGGTCCTTGAATAGAACCATCATGAATTTGTGGCACTCGTCACATGATGCCGGGGCTGGCATAGCCTATAAATAAGCACAAACCTACAATAAGCAAGCGGAACGAAACAGGAATGGAAGGCAGACAATTAGTTTTCAAATATTTTGATAATAAATTAACTGTTAACCCTTCTCGCACCCCACCCCGCAACGTTACAGCAAAGATCGCATTGATTATGACAACAAGAACGAAGCGGGCAATAATACACCCATACACTCATCCTCAAGGATGTATAACGGAACCAGGAATCATATCGCATAGCATTCGGGGTATATTTACTAATAAATATAAATTATACTCCTAACGAAGGGCAAAACGATATGTGAAGAAACAACAAAATCTAAACAAACTGCTGTAGCACACGGTAAAACCGCAGACCACACATCTAAATCAAGAATTTTGAAACCACTGATCATTGCAAACAGATCGTGATAACACGCAAAACTTGAAAATTCCAAAGTTTTTCTGGTACCAATTAAAGTACGCAGCACCTAGAATCAGATGCATGAATTAGTGACATTTTCTTCACATAAACATCCGAGCACCACGGGTGTGATGTCACCCGCTCGGATCTTACAGAGAACGACGTCAGCCGATTTTCGTGTTAAAACACCGTCAAGCCAACACCGTATTTCATATCTGCAGATTGCCTGTTGGGGCTTAAAGGAAGGCGATCAATCTGGCATATTTCATTGTTAACACACGTCCCAGATTCTTTGGGGTTAGAAATTGGAACATGCGCCACAAACAAAATTTTGAAGACCTAAGTCTTTTAACTATGGAATAACATGGAAATATACGACCTGGTTATCATCGGCTGCATCCATGGTAATCCAATATATCCTTAGAGAGCGCACAAGGCTATTACAATTTACACAGAAAAGACGTAATATAAACTCAAGACTTTCAAATGCAAAAAAGCATGTGTCTTGTTGCTATGCAAACAAGAATGAGCTTCATGGCAAACAGGTACTCGGCAGTTGGGAGCCGAGTACCCAGTTCCAGGAGTCGGTAAAGCTTACTAAGTCTATAGTCCTAGGGGGCCCAGCTATCCAGGCTAGCTGTATCAGAAGTAATAGAATGTGTATTGATCGAAGGAGAATGGCTCAATTATCGAGTTAGTCATTCCAAGTGGTAAATGTTCAAAAATAGTCTTCTGCAAGCCGACAATCCTCAAAACCACTACTACATATGCTGGTTTCTCTCAGTTTAAATCCATTAACAGTTTAAAATCTATTCATTCTCTGTACAGAAATGCAAAAATGATATACGTGACAGTTCAGGCAGTATTTTTTATGAAAAGACACTAGATAACACACTCTGATGTCATGCTTGATGGTCACAATACGAAACTCGGGCGGCACAAACACTCACCAAAACATGATCTGCACATACTAACAGGATAATATTGAAAGCAATCAATGGATGAGTCCTATTCTAGCTATGGCCCGCCTATCTCTAGCTAAGCCCATGGGCGTATTGGAATCGATTCATATACTTTGAATTCGGAATATTCAACTGAATGTTCATTAAATAGTAAATCCATCAGACATACAATTCGTACACTTGACAGACTTCACCCGCTTCATGATGGAGTATTGTCTGTCAATTATGATTGCGATGTCAACCTATATGTGACGTAATTGATTATGACGTTAATACTTGAGTGACCGATTAGATTCATCCCTGGTCACGTTCCATCATCAGGGTGATCCAGGACCTGATTAGCAACCTAACACCATAATCTGTTGAAGACCTCTACATTACACCTTGCATTATCGCACGGACACATACATGGCATAGACATTGTGATTACAATAATCTTGCAACACTTCGTGCCGAGACTAACAATGGCAGGTTGAATGTACAGAGCATCACATTTCACATCTCCAATGCACTCCATGCAGACCTGCTGAAGCTACAGCCAAGGATAAATAATGCATGGACAAAAAGATCACAAAATACAGTAAAGTTCATAAATAACTTCACGTGTTTCCAAACAAACAGAATCATGTTAGTTAGTAAGAAATGTTATGTTGAATATTTTGAACATAATTACATTGGAAGACATTATTACTTGAGGCAGCAATGATTTCCAGTATAATTGTGTTCAAAATAACCGAAATAAGATTAAAAATATATTTGTGTAATATATAATTACATATGTAAAACATGAGGCCCTTGGGCCTGTGACACTCACCCGGACCATTAGCGTTTGAGAATCCAAGATGGGCACCCGAAAAATTGACCAATCAAAATTTTGAATAGTAGTTGTGGAGACCATCACCATGGGGTAGTACTGGCCAAATTTGGTTACAGTTGGGCCATTAGTTGAGGGTGAGTAGTTATAAAGAACTTCTGGAAGATTTTCAATAAATCTAAGATTTTCACCCAAACTAGAGCATACCACCATATGACACTTCCAGACAAATTTGCTTGAAAACGCTCAAGCTTTTAAGGAGAAAAAGCAATTTGATAATTTCCAATAATTTTTTATAAAATATTCAACCAAAAAGTTGAATCAAAATTCTGAATGGAAATTCTAGAGCCTATCACCATAACATCCTTTCAGCCCAATTTGGTTGAAATCATTCAAGTTGGTAGAAGCAGCAATTTGACAATTTCTGATAAGTTTTTCATGATTTTCAAAGTTTTTCACCCAAAAATTGATGAATCAACATTCTGGATGTAGGTTCTCGAGCCTACCACAATATGATCATTCTGATTGCAATCAGTCAAGCTGTTAAGAAGAGACTTGACAATTTCTGCTAATTTTTTCATAAAATCTCAAATTTTCACCAAGAAATTGATGAATCAAAATTCTGACGGAATTTCTATAGCTTGTCACCATAGGATCCTTTCAATCCAATTTGTTTGAAATCGGTCAATATTAGTAAGAAGCAATATGACAATTTCCGGTAACTTTTTAATAAAATCTGCGATTTTCACCCAAAACATTGATGAATTAAAATTCTGAAGAGAAGTTCTAGAACCTATTGAACATAGGGTCCTTTCATTCTAACTTGGTTGAAATCAGTCAAAATGGTTAGGAGAATAAGTAATTTGACAATTTCACGTAACTTTTTAAGAATATTTAAGATTTTTACACCAAAAATTGATGAATCAAAATTCTTAAAGGACGTTCTGGAGCCGACCATGATAGGATTGTTTGACTAAAATTTAGTTAAAGTCTTGCCGTTGGTTAAGGAGGATAATTTTAAAAGAAAACTTGATGGACTAATGGGTGACGGATGGTCACCATGGCATAAGGGCCATGTGAGCTAATAAATGTTCAATTAAAATGCATAAATCTAAATCAATGTTGTAAAATTATATCTATAAACAATTAATGAGTGCATGATAGAAAGTAATACATTTCATTCTGACATCGCTGAATTTGGGGGGGGGGGGTATGATTTTGTGATTTATAAAGTAAATTTATCACGAGTTGATTTGTACTGTGTTAATAGAGTGATCTATTTCTAGCTATTCCCTGCCTGTTTCTAGCTAAG
Source organism: Chaetoderma sp. LZ-2023a (assembly GCA_034401795.1). Lineage (NCBI taxonomy): Eukaryota > Metazoa > Mollusca > Caudofoveata > Chaetodermatida > Chaetodermatidae > Chaetoderma > Chaetoderma sp. LZ-2023a. The sequence continues at coordinate 140,274,296 of CM067371.1, read as the reverse complement.
ATCCATCAACATTGTGCGCGCATTTGAGTTGATTTTAACACTTTCAACAAAAAAATCCAATGCTTACACAATATATTGACTTCGTGTTGAAAATCTAATTGAAGAGCAAGTATTCAAAGATGAATTATAGCGAATACACCGTCCCGTATCTATGACATTACAGCAACATTCTGGCCAGGTGAGCTAAATATATAAGCTACTCAAGAACATTTCACAAAATTATTTAAAAAGTAATACATAAATGTGCAGAAAATTGGCTTAGTTCTCCTGATGTATGACCAATAACATTATGATCAAGTTTAGTTCCTGTATAACAAAAACTCTTGAAAATACCGCCTGGACACAGATTTCCTGTAATGTTTCTAGTGAATCGTGAAAAGTAAGTCAAAAGTATGTTCCGTGAATGTTGAAGTCGGTCATACTGACCTACTTTGAATATGCAACACACCTTCAGAGTATAATGCATCCATAGACTAACTTTAGCTCGGGTAATACAAAAAACTCTTGAAACTACAGCCCACACATTTTCCGTGATAACATTGCTGACCTACTTTTCATACGCAACACACTGTTAGGATATAGTGCATCCATACGCCAAGTTTAGTTCCTGTATACCAAAAACTCTTGAAACTACACCCAAAGATTTTCTGTAATTTTCAGTGAACCATGAAAGGTAGGTCATGCTGGCCTACTTTTCATACACTGCACATTCTTTCCTTAATATGTATCCAAATACCAAGTTTCATGATCATACATACAAGTCTTGAAACTATGGCCTGGACAAACATGTAGAAGGTGGATAGATTGACAGACATACAGACAAAGTAGCCACTACAGGCATATTTGGTCGACTTGACAATGGAGGAATCCAGTTTTAGCTATGCCCTGTCAATCTCTAGTTAAGTTCCACCCACACTTTGGGATTGATCGATCCCTGAATTTCCTGACTATCAATTTCCAGAAAACTACACAGGTAGGCTGTTGAACATTTCGAAACTAATTTGACTGGGTGCTGTTGCTGCACATGGCAGCAACAGCGATCAGTCAAATTAGTTTCAAAATATTCAACAGAATGTTTATAAAAATAGAAGATATGTATACAATTCACACAACAGTGCTTAATTCATCATCAATTAAGTGTTCATGATGAACTTATCTACGCCATTGATTATTACATCATCCTACATGACATGTAGTTGATTATGACATCATATGATTGATGGATAAACTGGAAAGGTCCAGGTCCATTAAATGGCTATATGTCTGTTTATTTATACTTAACACACATATATACACACATTACCTTCCATTACTGGAAAACAACATTCATATATACTTAATTGTGATTAATTAACTTACAACGTAATTGTAATTGAAATTAATTATTCTTAATAAATGAAAAAATATATTGTAATGTAGCTAATTGCAAAGTAATGTTTGTAATTTTGTAATCAACTTCATTTGCACAATTAAAATGTTAGATGCCTATAGTGAGGTAGGATCATTTTGATTAGATTTGGTATAAATTATTGAAAAGATGATAGAAAGTACACTGGCAAAACTCAACTTTGACACATATTACATCAAAAATAGGTCAGACTGAACTAAGCTAAACCAATATATTGCCCGTTCATTACCAGATCTCACAATTGCATGACAACAGATTCATTTCACAATGGTTACACACTGACAATAAGCGTGCAATAGACAACAGCAGACTGGTAATAATAAGATTTTTCAGAAGGGTATAGATTGCAGCTTATAGTATAAGGTACCAACCAAACATCCACCAAGTTAGCACTCAATGGCTGTAAATATGAAGGGACGTGCCACCAAAGTAATATCTTTCCCCCATTGGGCCACATAATTAACACTCTCACTGCTGTAAGACCCATAATTTAAACGAGCAACAACTCTTGACTTGCTGAATATTTTGAAAATAATTTGACTCAAAGTTGTTGGTGGCTTAACCACCAACAACTTTCAGTCTAATTGTTTTCAAAATATTTAGCAGGTCAAGAGATATAACCCTTGGAATGTCTTCTGCAAAAACTAAGCAGTCAGAGTCAAAAACAATATTCATACGCTGATTTTCATAGAATCAACTTCATTTTCGAAACGCGGGTATTAGATGCTGATATGGATATTTTGAAATGGTTTGATGTAAATCCATCTAGAAATAAGTAAACGTGTCAGCAATGGTTACACCAGATGGGATGGACGGATGGACGGATGCTGGAAGACTGGGGTCATTGATAAAAACGGTCTTCTCTTGGCTTGCAAATGAGCATTGTGTCAAAAACAGCTCCTGAAGTGGTCTTGAGAAATGTCCATTTGCAGACCAAGATAACCGAGCCAGTAATTCCAGTGGTAAATTTTCAAAAATTTTCTTCTCTTGGTCTGCAAATGGACGTTTTGTATGGCAAGATTGAAATTTTCTTGAACAAATTCGAGGGTTAGAGCTAACTGCAAATCCACTAAATTTTCATATATGTATTCCCAAAACTAAACTCCTCTAAACCCATTAACCGTCAAATGTCTTCCAAGTGTCAATTTTTGAAAACTTATCACTGTAATGGCCGGCTCAGTCATTGAGCCCAGTCATCTCCGTGGCAAATTTACAAAAAAATAGTATTCTCTTGCTATGCAAATGGGCATTTTATAAGACCGCTGCAGAAGCCGTTTTTGACTGGCTTTGAGTGTTAAAGGATTAACATATATAATATTATGTAGCTTGAAATTGAAAACAATGTCTAAAACAGCAACAGTTTTCAGCAACATTGTTTCTAAAATGGGCAGCATCTTTTCATAATATGACACAATAATGGAGGAATCCAGTTTTCGCTATGGCCCACCCATCTCTATCTAGAGCTCCACCCATGCTGTGCCCGTGTTGGGATCGCTGAATCATCCCTGCACACTCTGAGCAGCAACAACCTCCAATCAAACTAGTTTCAAAATATTCAACAGAATGTTTATTAAATAGTAGACACAATTCGCACGTGACAGACTATTAAGTGTTTAAAACACACTAAATCGAGTTATTCATGACGTAATTGATTATGACGTCAGCCTACATATCACTTAGTTGAAGATGTCGTATGATTGACTGAGAAACTGGATTCATGAATTAACAAGTATCTTTGTGAAATCAGTCATCAGTGGGTTACACAGTAACTCTTTACTGGACAAGATTGATCACGGAAATACACACATTTTCTTATTCTATGTCCAGCAGTCTGTCAAGAACCATATTTTCAAATTTTCCAGCTAGTGGAATGACTGGCTCGTGTATCAAGCCAGGCATCTCCGCGACAAATTTTCCAAAACATGCCTCTATTGGTCTGAAAATTGACATTTCTCAACAAAACATTCAGAGATCTGTCTCTGACAATCAGCTCCTCATGACATTTCTGCTGAGGCTTGTATTTGTCTGCTCGAGCAGTACATAGCTAAAGGGGGTCATACATCTGATGAAATCACTTGAGATGTCTGGTTAGAAATCTTCTTCATGTTCTTCATAGACTCCTCATAGACATGGTATGTCTTTGGCTTCGGCACTTTGTCCCAGTTGAACTGATACATACGATGCGATCTTCCCTTTATTATTTTCATAACACCGGACTTGTAATAATGGCTACAATAAAACAAAGGGGATAACATATATAAACTAGATTATTTAAATCCATTCAAGGCTAAGCCTGAATACAATTATGTTCAAAGTATCCAACAGTACGTTTCATTTTGGTTTTTGGAAACATTGTAAGTTATATTTTAGCCGTACAAATCTCAAGCTCAGATAGTAAATTACATGTAATATTTTGTCTAGTGACTAGTCATAAATCTATAAAACACTCAAAATTTCTTTTGACCATTTAAAAAAACTTCTGCAGTACGTAGTACTGGAAAATGTCCATTCGCAGACCAAGAGAACTTTTTTTGAAAATTTTACTGGAATGACTGGCTTGATAACCAAGCCAGTCATTCCAGTGATACATTTTCAAAAAATGCCATCTCTTGGTCGGCCAATGACATTTTCTGTTTTCTTAAACAAATTTAAGGGCTAAAGGGCTAATGGTTACATTTGTTCAAGAAAATTTAAATTTTCTCAGAAAATGTGCATTGACAGGTTAACAGAAGACTATTTTTTGACAATTTTACCATTGGGATGACTGGCTCGATTATTGAACCCGCCATTTCAAGGGTAAATTTTCCAACATAGTTCTCTCGGCCTGCAAATGGATATTCATCAAGAATACTGCAATGGTCAGTTTTGACCGGTTAGACCATTAAAGGCTTAATCAAGCAAACATGCTGTGGTCTTGAGGAATGTTCATTGGCAGACCAAAAGAATAAATATTGAAAATTTACCACTGGAATGACTGGCTCAATAACCTAGCCAATCCAAACGGACATTCAACAAGTACATATTTTAATTTTCTTGACCAAATTTATCCATTAAAGGGCAACGGTCAACATTAGACAGGAATACTAAAATTTTCTGCTCGATTGAACATCCATTTGCTTAGTGACTGTCCATTTGCAGGCCAAGAGAAAACTATATTTGAGAATTTTCCACCGGCATGACAGACTGGCTGGTTATCAAGCCAGCAATTCCAGTGGTAAATGTACTCTTCGCTTGGCCTGGAAATACATGGGTCGAAATAAGGCCTTTTAATGTGCACAATGCCCGTACATAATAGCCAGTGCAGGTAAACGTGTAATTCTGGTTTCACAGGGTGGATGTGCATGTCTGGCGGATATGCTATCATGCCAATAGACCTTGCCAATTTACCTATCCATGATATGACATTATAATAAACTAAGCGATGCGTAGGATGAGGTCATAATTATGATGTCATGAATGATTCGACATAGTCCCTCTTTAATGCTTAATACAATAGTCAGACACGTTGTATGAATTGCATGTCTTTACCATCACTACTGGATGCAGGCCCCATTAACCAGCCATTAAAATACCATGAAAGAAAAGGCATTAAAACACCGTAAATATTGCCACGGTTAATGGCCAATTTAATGGCATTTTAATGGTAATTTAAATTTTTTAAACCCATTAATATCTTCCCATTAAATAAAAAATTGAATTGGCATTAATATCTGTAAATGATGGCCATTAATTTTAAGAGCAATTTAATGGCAATCAAGTAGCAGGAACTCCACACCATTAATTTCCCATTTAATGGTCATTAATTTTAATGGGAATTTGATGACCATTAGTTCAATGGCCATTAAACTTGTAAGAAGTTAATGGTGAAAGGGTAATGGCCATTAAGCACACATTGAACAATTAATGGGTTTTCGTCTCATTAAATATTCCCATTAAAAAGCCCTGAAAATTTCCACGGTTAATGGCACCATTAAATTTTAATGGTACAAATAAAAGAATCATGGCCATTAAATCTGGAATCTTAAACCCATTAATTTAGGACTAGTAACCCATTAATTATATTATGATCTCCAAAATAATTTATGACCATTAAAATAAGTATTTGGGTTAATATCCCAAAATGAATGGCTTCTAGGATTTAGTAGGAGCACCTGGGCCCATTCCGCTTTCATACCCTTGTATCCGGTTTCTGATTTATCCTTATAGTTGATGTAGATCATGTATAGGTTTGCCCATTGGCAATGGACCAGATGGTATACCATTATCACTGTATTAGACACTAGACAACACACTCACATTTACCATGTTAGAAGTCAGTCGCCAGACTCTCTAATCAGATGGAAAATTAATATATATGTAGATGAACCATGTTATGGAACCTTCCCTGGACTGATCCACGGGATCTGTACACTAATTTGACTACCATTAAACAAGCTAATGAGCTATGCGTGTTATAGGACAAATTCTCCAGACACTGTGAAGAATTCGTCCTATAACACGCATAGCTCATTAACTGGTTTAATAGTAGCCAAATTAGTGTAAAGATCCCGTGGAGCAGTCCAGGGAAGGTTCCACCAATTAAGTTCCCTTGAACAAATTTGGTTGAGCTCTTGCCCTAGATCATATTTCATCAGGTTTCCTTCAATCCCTCAAGCGGTTTCGGAGAAGATTTTTTAAAGACGTTTCTAAAAATCAGCCAAAATCCAAGATGGCTACCGGCCTAATTGGCCGATCGGCTTCATTTGAACAAACTTGGATACGTATGCGCTAAGGATGCGTCTTGCCAAATATAATTGAAATTGGCCCAGCGGTTCTTGAGAAGTCATTTATAGGAAAGGTTGACGGACAGATGGACGGACGACGGACACACAACGGACGGTCGCCACAACATAAGCTCACTTGGCCTTTCAGGCCAGGTGAGCTAATAATATTTCCCAAATTTGGGCCCGATCCATTCAGTGGTTCTTGAGTTGTTTTCACGAAAAGTAGGTCATCCAAGATGGCCGCCAGACCATATGGAGTATCAAGTTCCCTTGACCAAACTTGGTTCAGCTCCACGCCTAGATGATATTCCATGAATTTTGAATCGATCCCCTGAGCGGTTTCGGAGAAGATTTTCAAAGACATTTCTCAAAATTGGCCAATTTGGCAGATGGCCATCTTGGATTTTGGCTGACGGGCCCCGTTTGCAGAAACTTGAATCCCTATACCCTAAGGATGCTTCCTCCCAAATATAATTAAAATCGGCCCAGTGGTTCTTGAGTTGTTTAAAGGAAAAGTTGATGGACGCCAGATGACGGATGGTCGCCATTGCATATGTAACACTAGAATGCTCATTATCAACAAGATGGCCAGCAAACGATTTAGCCGACAGTTTCAAAAATTACAAATATGAGATCAGAATACCCAAAACCAAATTTAAAACCAATTTCGGCCCCAAAATCCATCAAATAAAAAAATACAATATGGCCACCAAACATGCTATATTTTGATTGGCCCACGGTGGCCGCTTCTATTGAACAAACTTTAATGGCCCTTAGGCCCTAATCATATCTGCCAAATTTTGGCCTGATCCCTTCAGCGCTTCTGGAGAATAAGTCATTTTCACTACAACTAGGTCAACCAAGATGGCCACCGAACCATTTGACCAATCAAGTTCCCTTGCCATCAATCATATTTCATGATGTTTGCATCAATCCCCCAAGCCGTTTCAGAGATTTTTAAACACATTTCCTAAAATCGGCCCAAATCCAAGATGGCCGCCAGACAAATTGGCCGATCGGGTTCATTTGAACAAACTTAGATCTCTATGCCCTATGAATGCTTCCTCCCAAATATAATTGAAATCGGCCTAGTGGTTCTTGAGAAGAAGTCGTTTAAAGAATTCCCCATTGCTTTACTATGGGCCCATTGATTTACTATGGGAGCCTTTCGCGGGAAAACAAACCAAGATGGCAGCCAAAGCATTTATCCAACAGTCTCGAAAGTGGCATATTTGAACTCGCCACACTGATAAGCATATATAAAGCAATTTTCGCCATCAAAATAAATCAAATACAAAAAAGCCAATATGACCTAGAAACGCTGAATTTTGATTGGTTGATGGCGGCCATGTTTTTTAACGAGCAAACTTCCCTTGAACAAACTTGAAAGGCGCTTGGTCCCTAAGCATATTTACCAAATTTCAGCTCTATCCCTTCAGCGGTTCGGGAGAAATCGTTTTCGCGAAAACTAGGTCATCCAAGATGGCCACCAAGCAAATCGGCCAATCAGGTTGCCTTGAACAAACTTGGGTCTACCGCTGCCACAGATGATATGTTATGAGGTTTGAATCAATTCCTCCAGGGGTTTGGGAGATTTTTAGTGTTTCTAAAAATCAGCCATTTTGGCCGACGGCCATCTTGGATTTTGGCCGATTGGCTTCATTTGAACAAACTTGAATCTCTATGCCCTAGGGATGCTTCCTGCAAAATATAATTGAAATCGGCCCAGTGGTTCTTGAGAAGTCGTTTTAAAGGAAAGGTTGACGGACGGACGACGGACGGTCACCACGACATAAGCTCACTTGGCCTTTCAGGCCAGGTGAGCTAATAATAATAAAATAATAATAAGATGACCTCTGTTAATAATGGCATAAGGTGGTCACAGTAGACAGGATTCGCTATGTATATGCATAATATAGGTGTACACAGGCCTACCTGTATGAGAATACAAATAATAATATTAATAGTAACAAGAGGCCCAATGGGCCTGTGTCGCTCACCTGGAACATCTACAACTCAACTAATCTTTATGGAGTTTTACATCAATCAGTGCCACTTCCAATGACTTTCAGTCAAATGGTTGATTTTGCAAAGGTTCTTTTGAACAATATTTAAGCAAAAATAGAAGACATCAGTACTAACAATAGAAATTGATGACATGCAGTCAAACTTGTATTAAGACACCACTCAAGTGAGAATCAGAAGACAGCCTCTTATGGTAGCTGATTTCTTAACCCTTTAATGGTCATGATTTTTCAGTAAAACAAAACTTTCAGGTTATGTCTATTTGCAGGCCAAGATATGGAGCATTTTGAAAATGTATCACTGGAATGACTGGCTCGATTATCGAGCCAGTCATTTCAGTGGTAAATTTTCAAAAATACTCATGCTGGCCTGCAAATCGACATTCCTCAAGGCCACTGCAGAGGCAGGTTTTCGCTGGTTTGACCATTAAAGGGCTAATAAAGTTTCAAACACATTGCTTAATTGCATTTAGCAAATGAAGAAAATAGTCTTTAAGGCAGGTGGTCTCTTAACCCTTTCACCCATAAATCCCGGAAAAAGTATATTCTTTATGATATAAAACTTATTTTGTTGAATATTTTGAAATTAATCTGACGCGAAGCCGTTGTGCCTTAAGCAACATTGGCTTTCCGTTAAACTAATTTAAGAAGGGTTAATACAGATGGTCTTTATAGCAGGTTCGACTGAGTATACTCCAAACCATCCTTTTAACATGTGTACAGCTTGCTGAATGGCCAAGTTCGCGATGCTGCAGTTTATTTAAAAAATAATTTGACTTAGTCATAGCTGACTTAGGCAGCAACAACTTTCAATGAATCAAATACATTTCAAAATATTTTAACAGTATAGGTATCAGAGTACACAATACATATCGGGGGGGGGGGGGGGGGGGGGGGGGGGGGGGGGGGGAGGTTAACCTGTTAATTTAATTTTTATCTATTATGGTAATAAAAGCTGTCATATGTCAATGGATGGTGGAAATAAAACTCCAATTGCACATTAATTAACCATTTAACCATTGAATTTAAGAAAAGTTCAATTTTCTTATAGAAAATGTCTATTTGCAGACCAAGACTATATTTGAAAATTTACCACTGGAATGACTGGCTCGTTAAAAAGAGTCCATCATTCCAATGGTAAAATTTTCAAAAATAGTCTTCATTTAGTCTGCAAATGGACATTTCTCAAGACCACTGCCGAAGCCGTTTTTGGCTGATATGATGGCTAAAGCGTTAACCGTTTTCATAACCTACCAAAATAGGTAAGATATTGTGTCCTCTGATATCGATAGCCAGGTGAGCTAATAATAATAAATTGATAAGAAGCGAATCTTATTAACGCATTTAACTGGAAATAATGCGTTACGCTGTCGCTTAACAGCTGTTGTGTAAGCTGTTAATTGTATAACAGCAACAGCACTGTCTATGACAGCAATGGTCTTCAGCAATGGTGTTTACACACTGTACACCAGCCTTTCTAATACTGGCTTTGTAACAATTAATCTCTAGACATTGGTGTGACAAGGGTTGAATAGTCATGCTGAAAACTGTTGCTGCACTTGACAGTAACAGACATCATCAGCAAAACCATTTTCAAAATGCCCGTCACCATGCTACATGCTATCCAACAAAACTTGTGAACAACGCAATACTCAACTAAATTCATTGCTAGAATTAATTGGCTTTAACTCTTTAACCCTCAAATTTATTCAAGACATTTTAAATTTTCTCAAAGAAAATGTCCACTTGCAGACCAAGAGAAGACTATTTTTGAAAATTTATCACTGGAATGACTGGCTCAGTTATCGAGCCAGTCATTCCAGTGGTAAATTTTCAAAAACCGTCTTCTTTTAGTCAGCAAATGGACATTTCTCACGACCACTGCAAAAGTCGTTTTTGGCTGATATGAGTGTTAAAGGGTTAATGATGAATTAATTAAATAAATCTTTTAGAATCAGTATGTGAATATGGTACACTTCATCAGCTCACTACCTCACAGGGTATTAATTTCATTTAAATCCTGAGAATTAGAGTTGTGGTTTTAAATTACAATATTAAATGTTTTCCTATGCTGGCTAAATATCTAAGATATGTATTGTGTATGCAGACATATATGACTTTGAATATTTTGATATTTATTTGACAGAAAGTTGTTGCATTCTAAGGCAGCAATGACTTTCAGTCAAATTATTATTTTGAACTAGTGAACAACTGTTGCTAAGTGAGTTTGGTGACTCTGTCAAATGATTACAAGGGTTTTAGAATGCAGTTAAACATGCTATAAAGACCACCTGTACTAAATGCCAATTTTACTACATGCCGCCAAGCCATTTATCTGATAGATTCAGAAATGGCATGGTTGAAATCAGCATACTCATAACCCTGTACTAAACAAATTTTTGCTTCAAAATCCATCAAATAAAAAAATCTAATATGGCCGTCAAACATGCTGTATTTTGATTGGCCCACTGCGGCCATGTTTTTTTAATGGATCAACTTCCCTTGAATAAACTTTAATGGCCCTTAATCCCTAATTAGATCTGCCAAATTTCGATCCCTTCAGCGGTTCTGGAGAAGCTGTTTTGGCTAAAACTAGGTCAACAAAAATGGCCGCCAAACCATTTGACCAATCAAGTTCCCTTGAACAAACTTGGTTCAGCTCTTGCCCTAGATCATATTTCATGGGGTTTGTTTCAATCCACCAAGCGGTTTCGGAGAAGATTTTTAGACGTTTCAAAAAATCGGCCAAAAATCAAGATGGCCACTGGCCAATTGGGCGATCGGCTTCGTTTGAACAAATTTGAATCTCTACAACCTAAGGATGCTTCCTGCCAAATATAATTGAAATCGTCCCAAAAGTTCTCGAAAAGTAGACATTTTAAATTTCCCATTGCTTTAGTATGGGAGCTTTTGGCGAGGAAAATGATCCAAGATGGCCACCAACCCATTTATCCGACAGCTTTGAAAATTGCAAATTTGTGATCAGAATACCCAAAAAACATATATAAAACAAATTTCAGCCTCAAAATCCATTAAATAAAAAAATCCAATATGGCCGCCAAACATGCTGTATTTTGATTGGGCGACTGCACCATGTTTTTTGACGGATTAACTTCCCTTGAACAAACTTTAATGGCCTTTAGTCCCTAATCATATCTGCCAAATTTCGGCCTGATCCCTTCAGCGGTTCTGGAGAAGTCATTTTCGCTAAAACTAGGTCAACCAAAATGGCCGCTGAACCATTTGGCCAATCAAGTTCCCTTGAACAAACTTGGTTCAGCTCTTGCCCTAGATCATATTTCATGGGATTTGCTTCAATCCACCAAGCGGTTTCGAAGAAGATTTTCAAAGACATTTCCTAAAAATCGGCCAAAATCCAAATTGGCCACCGGCCAAATTGGCCGATCGGCTTCGTTTGAACAAACTTGGATCCCTATGCCCTAAGGATACTTCCTGTCAAAGATAACTTATATCGGCCTAGTGGTTCTTGAGAAGTCGGTTAAAGGAAAAAGTTGACGGATGGACGGACGGACGCCGGACTGACGACAGACGGTCGCCATGGCATAAGCTCACTTGGCCATTCTGGCCAGGTGAGCTAATAATAATAATAATATGAGCAGGATGAACGCCAGCCCCAACCCCAACCATTTTCCCCATCCTTCACATCCATTGTTGAAGAAAATAGCTAATGTTAACACAGAATGATAGCAGCATACTAGGCAGCATGGTAGCAGGATAACAGCATGTTAGAAGAAAATGACTAACTTAATACAGCATGGTAGCAGCATACCTAGTAGGATGGTAACAGCATATGCTGCAGAGCTGAGAGAAATGACCAATGTTAAAGCAGCATGGTAACAGCATATGCTGCAGAGTTGAGAGAAATGACCAATGTTAAAGCAGCATGGTAACAGCATATGCTGCAGAGTTGAGAGAAATGACCAGTGTTAAAGCAGCATGGTAACAGCATATGCTGCAGAGCTGAGAGAAATGACCAATGTTAAAGCAGCATGGTAGCAGCATATGCTGCAGAGCTGAGAGAAATGACCAATGTTAAAGCAGCATGGTAACAGCATATGCTGCAGAGCTGAGAGAAATGACCAATGTTAAAGCAGCACGGTAACAGCATATGCTGCAGAGATGAGAGAAATGACCAATGTTAAAGCAGCACGGTAACAGTATATGCTGCAGAGTTGAGAGAAATGACCAGTGTTAAAGCAGCATGGTAACAGCATATGCTGCAGAGTTGAGAGAAATGACCAGTGTTAAAGCAGCATGGTAACAGCATATGCTGCAGAGTTGAGAGAAATGACCAATGTTAAAGCAGCATGGTAACAGCATATGCTGCAGAGCTGAGAGAAATGACCAATGTTAAAGCAGCACGGTAACAGCATATGCTGCAGAGTTGAGAGAAATGACCAATGTTAAAGCAGCATGGTAACAGCATATGCTGCAGAGCTGAGAGAAATGACCAGTGTTAAAGCAGCATGGTAACAGCATATGCTGCAGAGCTGAGAGAAATGACCAATGTTAAAGCAGCACGGTAACAGCATATGCTGCAGAGATGAGAGAAATGACCAATGTTAAAGCAGCACGGTAACAGCATATGCTGCAGAGATGAGAGAAATGACCAATGTTAAAGCAGCACGGTAACAGCATATGCTGCAGAGATGAGAGAAATGACCAGTGTTAAAGCAGCACGGTAACAGCATATGCTGCAGAGCTGAGAGAAATGACCAATGTTAAAGCAGCATGGTAGCAGCATATGCTGCAGAGTTGAGAGAAATGACCAATGTTAAAGCAGCACGGTAACAGTATATGCTGCTGAGCTGAGAAATGACCAATGTTAAAGCAGCATGGTAGCAGCATATGCTGCAGAGCTGAGAGAAATGACCAATGTTAAAGCAGCATGGTAACAGCATATGCTGCAGCCCTGAGAGAAATGACCAATGTTAAAGCAGCACGGTAACAGTATATGCTGCATGTGGAGAGAAATGACCAATGTTAAAGCAGCATGGTAACAGCATATGCTGCAGAGCTGAGAGAAATGACCAATGTTAAAGCAGCATGGTAGCAGCATATGCTGCAGAGCTGAGAGAAATGACCAATGTTAAAGCAGCATGGTAACAGCATATGCTGCAGAGCTGAGAGAAATGACCAATGTTAAAGCAGCATGGTAGCAGCATATGCTGCAGACCTGAGAGAAATGACCAATGTTAAAGCAGCATGGTAACAGTATATGCTGCAGAGCTGAGAGAAATGACCAATGTTAAAGCAGCATGGTAACAGCATATGCTGCAGAGCTGAGAGAAATGACCAATGTTAAAGCAGCATGGTAACAGTATATGCTGCAGAGCTGAGAGAAATGACCAATGTTAAAGCAGCATGGTAACAGCATATGCTGCAGAGCTGAGAGAAATGACCAATGTTAAAGCAGCACAGTAGCAGCATATGCTGCATGTGGAGAGCTGAGAGAAATGACCAATGTTAAAGCAGCATGGTAACAGCATATGCTGCATGTGGAGAGCTGAGAGAAATGACCAATGTTAAAGCAGCATGGTAACAGCATATGCTGCTGATCAGGCAGGAAAAGCCTTGATCAGCCTGAGTGTTGCTATTGCATGCAATCCTGGCTTCTGGTTTTTACTGCCTTTCGGATCCTAGGATATGTCAGGATTCCACAGGCTAAAATATTCCTACCTTGCAGAGCTTGGAGTAATCTCGAAAATCCCAGGAAATCCAAGCTTTTCGCAAAGGGCTGGATTTTTCCCCCAGGATTGACAAATTTGTGATTCTTTAAAAAGTGTGGTGTTATGTCCACCCATCTTGTACAAAGCAGTAGCTATGGTATGCGCAAAGCAGCCATATATATACAGTAAAGATGTTGAATATTCAGCCTCAACTATCTAATATATATCATATATAGACAGATGATCTAGATAGATAGATGATCTAGATTGATAATTCTAGATAGAGAGATAGACAGATTTAGATAGATAGATAGACCGACCGACCAACTGACTGACTGACCCACTGACCAACCGACAGACAGACAGATGGATGGGTGGAGTATTCACTTTTGGGTTTATGGTCATTAAACTAAGATGAAGATTTCTTCTAGAACCGATGATTAATTAATGACCATTAAAAGGGTTTTTAATGTTCAGCTTATGAGAAAGATATTTTAATGGCATGAACTCAGCCATCAGTATCTTTAATGGCTTTTTAATGTGATTAATGGCCATCAAATCTGTGATCGATTTGAAGTTTGTGGTTGATTTGGATACAATGGCCATTAATATTGATACACAAAGTGCATAACAGACTATCTTATTTAATGCCCATCAAACCTCCCATTAAATTTAACTCATACAGGAAATAATGGCCATTACAAAATTGTTTTTTAATTAATGGCATATATTAATGGCATTTTATTGGCAGCAGGAGTATGATTTGCATTGTAATCATGCTTTTAATGGGATAATCAACAGCTGTTGAAATTTATTGAAACACGATTTCATGGGATGATTTAATGGGTTCATGGTATTTTAATCGCGAATTAATGTAATTTTATTGGGTTTGACATCAAGTAGTGCATTTAATAAACATTAAATATGCCATAGGCAGCAACAGCACCCAGTCAAATTAGTTTCAAAATATTTAACAGCTTACCTGTAGTTTTCTGGAAATTAATAGTCAGGGAGCTCAGGGATCGACTGATCCTAATACGAGCCTAGTGTGGGTGGAGCTTAGCTAGAGATGGACATAGCATAGCTAAAACTGTTAAGGTCCATTGATGTGCATGTAGAATTGTTACTGTGCAGGTAGAAAGAATACCAATATTAGATGCGAGTTGTGCATGTAGACCAAATTTCTTATTTCTGCCTCTGAAATAACTGTTTCTCACGACCACTCCAGATGCCGGTTTTGGTCACATTAACCATTACCCATTCTTTGTAACTAGGTTTTTTCATGTAAATGTTCCCCGGGGACTAAGTTTTATTCAATAATTTTCATAAATTTGACCTATTTCAACAGAATAAATAGTTACCTTCAAATGCCTATTTATACCTAAAAACAACCTGTTCACTCAGGACTATACACTATAGTCGCCATGATGTGGGGTGGGGTCACTGGAATTCTGCACAATTGGACCGGGTGGGGAGCGTACTTTCTTAAAATAGCAGCTATGCATATACTGTGATACATGGTAGAAATTAGGCCTGTTATTGTGTGCGTCTAACAGCTAAAGGGAGACAACTGTTTATGGCAAAATTTTGCTAGCAATGACATTTTAGAGTGTGGGCCATCCTCGGCCGGTGTAGTCCTGAATGAAATGGCCGGCTACAGCGGGTGTAGGCATGAAAGTGTTAAATGAGTAGCTTTGTTTATCCCTTACCACACTGATGTCAATACTCTATCCTTTACCGTGTCAATATCAAAGAAACTGATGTACATTTTTAAACAACTTTGGTGGAAGATGTTGCTGTCGTAGTACATTTTTAAACAAATTTGGTGGAAGATGTTGCTGTCGACGACAGCACCATCTCCCACCAAATTTGTTGAAAAATGAACACCAGTTCAGAGTGGTAGGGGTTAAGCTCATTGAAAGAACTTTTAGGAGTGCTAATAGTGCAGCTTTGTCAGAAATGTCAAAATTTTGAAATACAGATTGATCAACAAACTGACTTGTATCAGCTGCATCTCAATCTGCAGCAGATTTTTAACGAAACACTCACCTGGACCATTAGAATTTGAACCATTAACATTTGACAACTGACAAGACATGATTTATTTTAATTGTTCAACTCGTAAAGGGAGGGGGGTGCAATTTGATGGATGGATGACAAATAGACAGACAATAGTCGCCATGGCATAAGCTCACTTGGGTCAGGTGAACTAATAATTAATCACCATTATAGTATTACCGTAAACTTCGACTGAGTTTCTCAAATGTCATATCACCCCTTCGCTTTGTCTCTCCCCAAAGCTTAGCCACACATGCTGTGTTTACAAACATAAACAGGCCTTTGTTACGATCCAGCCACCGGACTAAGTCAAGATTTGCGCTGTCATAATCTTCCAGTAGACTCAAAATAAACTTCCACAACAAATTTCGTTTATCATTCTGATGTATACGGATAACTGCAAAGAAAACAGATTACGTATTAACCCATGAATTCCCATGTTGCTCAAAAATGGTTTCTGCAGTGGTCTGAAGAAATGTCCATTTGCAGGAAAAGAAAACAATATTTTTGACAATGTATCACTGAATTGACTGCCAGTCAATCACGTTTGATAATTGAACCAGTCATTCCAATGATAAATTTTCCAAAACAATCTCTTGGTCAGCAAATGGACGTTTTCTATCAGAAAATGTAACGGTTAAAAGGTTAAGTCAATGATAAATGACATGAATAACAGTGATTCACAATCATAGCTAAACTCCACCCACACTCTGAATGCATGTGTGTGACAGCATTCATAGCTAAACTCCCACCACACTCTGAAAATATGTGTGTGGCAGCAATCATAGCTAAACTCACACCACACTCTGAATGCACCTGTGTAGTAAAAATCATAGCTAAACTCCCACCACACTCTGAATGCACCTGTGTAGCAGCAATCATAGCTAAACTCCCACCACATTCTGAATGCATGTGTGGAAGCAATCATAGCTAAATTCCCACCATGCTCTGAATGCATCTGTGTGGCAGCAATCATAGCTAAACTCCCACCACACTCCGAATGCACCTGTGTGGAAGCAATCATAGCTAAACTCCCGCCACACTCTGAACGCATGTGTGTAACAGCAATCATAGCTAAACTCCCACCACACTCTGAATGCACCTGTGTGGAAGCAATCATAGCTAAACTCCCGCCACACTCTGAACGCATGTGTGTAACAGCAATCATAGCTAAACTCCCACCACACTCTGAATGCATCTCTCCAACAACACTCAGAATATATGTGTGTGGAAGCGATCATAGATAAACTCCCACCACACTCTCAATGTATGTGTGTGGAAGCAATCATAGCTAAACTCCCACCACACTCTTAACGCATCTGTGTAGCAGCAATCATAGCTAAACTCTCACCACACTCTGAATGCATCTCTCCAACCACACTCTGAATATATGTGTGTGGAAGCGATCATAGATAAACTCCCATCACACTCTCAATGTATGTGTGTGGAAGAAATCATAGCTAAACTCCCACCACACTCTTAACGCATCTGTGTAGCAGCAATCATAGCTAAACTCTCACCACACTCTGAATGCATCTCTCCAACCACACTCTGAATGTATGTGAGTGGAAGCAATCATAGCTAAACTCCCACCACACTGAATGCATCTGTGTGGAAGCAACCATAGCTAAACTCGCAACACACTCTGAATGCATGTGTGTGGCAGCAATCATAGCTAAACTCCCACCACTATGAATGCACGTGTGTGGCAGCAATCATAGCTAAACTTACACCACACTCTGAATGCATCTGTGTAGAAGCAATCATAGCTAACCTAGCCCCCACCACACTGAATCCATCTCTCCCACCACACTCTGAATGCATATGTGTGGCAGCAATCATAGCTAAACTCCCATCACATTCTCAATGCATGTGTGTGGCAGCAATCATAGCTAAACTCCCACCACACTCTGAATGCATGTGTGTCGCAGTAATTAAATCTGTTTTAAAAAGTGAAGGTAACATAGAACTGCCATCATCCATCGAATCTATCAGCTATAAAACATGCAAGGCTTAACTAGAACAGAGGATATCTCGCTGCTCCCTGAACACAATTTTCCTGTAATGTTGCAAGCGCAAAAAATTAAAGCAGCAATCCGATAAACGGTAAAGGAGTTATCATTCGGAAAACAATTTTCAAGATGGACACCATTGGCTGGCAGCCATCTTTGATTTTGGATTATCGTCGTCAATTTCGATGAGTTTCTTCTCCAGACCTAGTCCAACCACCATATTAGTGATTGCTGGCAACCATCTTGGATTTCGGATCATTGTCAGTTTCGAAAGATTTCTTCTACAGACCTAGTCCAACCACCCTATGAAGTTTCAAAAGTGATCCGATAAACGGTAACAGAGTTATCATGCAGAACCCCCCTCTACCGCCTCTCCGGATGGCACCATCGCATAGCCCGCCAAAATATTGGTGTCCTTGACACTATTGACCAATTGGAAAAGTACCATTGACCAATGGGGCAGCCATACCCGACATTATTTGACCCAGCAGATGACCTTTACCAACTGGACGATGGTCACTGTAAAAAAACAGATGAGAAAATGCAAGAATATTGGTGTCCTTGACACTATTGATCAATGGGAACAGTACCATTGACCAATGGGGCAGCCACCCTGATATCATTGACACAGCAGACGGCATTTACCAACTGGACGATGGTCACTGTAAAAAAAAAGGATGAGAAAATGCAAGAATATTGGTGTCAATGACATTATTGACAAATGGGAAAGGTACCATTGGTCAATGGAGCAGCCATCATTGACATTATTGACACAGCAGATGATATTTACCCACAGGATGATGGTCAGAGTAGAAAGATTTGATGAAGACGCAAAAAAATTATAGTCATTGACATTATTGACCAATGGGAAAGGTACCATTGGTCAATGGGGCAGCCATCCGACACTGACCCAGCAGATGACACGGCAGCCATTCCTGACATTATTGACCTAGCAGATGACATTTACCAATGGTCACAGTAAAAAATGTGGATGAAGAAATGCAGGAATATTGATGTCATTTGGCATTATTTACCACTGGGCAAAGTACCATTGATCAATGAGGCAGCCATCACAGACACTATTGATCAATAGTTCAATTGTCACAACACTGATATTTACCAAAAGGGCAATGGTGAGGTCACAGTAACAAATTTGGATAGGTAAATGCAAGAATATTGACATGATTGACCAACAGAAAGAGTACCATTAATCAATGGGCCAGACATCTTTGACACTATTGCCATTTTGATTGAAGTGTATTAAAGGAATCTTTCTGACAAATCTGTTTTAGTCTATTACCAATTCACGAAATGTGACACAGATTATTTTCCGCATAGGGTCCAATACTTAAAATACTTCAAAGAGCCCGAGTTATGGCCCTATTTCAAGTCATGGCTACTTCATATTCATAGGGCGAATAGATATTGCCTGAAGGACCATATCTGCTAAATTTGTTTTTAATCCATCAACAATTGACATAACAAATGAATTTTACCCATAGGCTTCAATACGTTGAAAAAATAGCAAGGGACATCTGTTTTTTTGTGGGCATGATCACTTCATATTGATAGCCCAAATAGACATTGCCTAAAGGAACATATCTGCCGAATTGGGTTTTAATCCATTAATAAATGACGAAACATGCCACAAATGTATTTTCCCCATAGGCTTCAATATTAAAAGAATGCATTAATGAACAAGAGTTATGGCCCTTGTTCAAGGGGATGGCCACTTCATCCGTATATCCCAAATAGATATTGCATGAAGGCACACATCTGCCAAATTTGGTTTTAATCAATTGATAAATGACGAAACGTGCCATAAACTTATTTTTCCAACAGGCTTCAATACTTTGAAAATATAGCAAGAACCATAACTCTGCTATTTGTGGGCAGGCCCGCTTCATCTTCATAGCCTCGATAAATATTGCCTAAAGGAACATTTTGTTAAATTTGGTTTTAATCCTTTGATAAATGGCGAAGTGTGGCACAAACATATTTTCCCCATAGGCTTCAATACTTTGAAAATCTAGCAAGGGCCATAATGCTGCTATTTGTGAGCGTGGCCTCTTCATCTTCATAGCCCAAATAGATATTACCAAAAGGAACGTATCTGCCAAATTTCGTTTTTAATCTATCAACAGATGGCGAGACGTGCCACAATTGTTGACAGACGACAGACAAATTGCGATTGTATAAGCTCACCTATGTGAGCTAAAAAGCTTAACCAGAGCGGATGTCGACATCGACACCACCACCTTTCTCACTCTCTCAGAATTTCCCACATTACTTCATACAGATCAGCTAAAAAGTAATGTATTATTCTCACCATGGTTATTGTTTGCTCCGTCCATGTCCGAGTCCTTGTCAGATGCAGCAGCATGGTCTACGCGGCTTAATTCTTGAGCAGCCCGAGCCTTATTTTCAATCTCTATAACAACATTGTTCCAATGCTGAATGCTTTCAGGTAATTCAATATCAGAGAGTTTACTATTGGACATGGAGTTATCGCAGCTACTAGGAGCTATCTCAAGATCATGTTGACCATCAGTACTACAGGCTGGCTGCTTCAGGTCCGGTACAAGCAAAGGATCAATCGCTACAATTTTAAGTGCGCTTTCAGTAGACAGATCTATAGCAAGACTGGTACTTGTATTTATGACACTACTGTTCTCTGAACTTTTATTAGATAAATAATCTAAAGATGTACTGATCAGTTGATTAGGGGCTGTCAGGTTCTGTGAAGGCTCTTCACATGGACTGATCAGTTGATTAGGGGTTATCAGTTTCTGTGAAGGCTCTTCAGATGGACTGATCAGTTGATTAGGGGGTGTCAGTTTATGCTTCAGGTCCGGTACAAGCAAAGGATCAATCGCTACAATTTTAAGTGAGCTTTCAGTAGACAGACCTATAGCAAGACTGGTACTTGTATTTATGGCACTAGGGTTCTCTGAACTTTTATTAGATAAATAATCTAAAGATGTACTGATCAGTTGATTAGGGGCTGTCAGTTTCTGTGAAGGCTCTTCAGATGTACTGATCAGTTGATTAGGGGCTGTCAGTTTCTGTGAAGGCTCTTCAGATTGACTGATCAGTTGATTAGGGGGTGTCAGTTTATGTGCAGGCTCTTCAGATGGACTGATCAGTTGATTAGGGGGTGTCAGTTTATGTGAAGGATCTACAGACGGACTGACCACTTGCTTGGAGGTTGTCAATTTCTGTGAAGGATCTACAGATGGGATGACCAGTTGATTAGTGGTTGTCAGTTTCTGTGAAGGCTCTACAGATGGGCTGAATTGATTAGTGGATGCCAGTTTCTGTGAAGGCTCTACAGATGGGTTGACCAGCTGATTAGGGGTTGTCAGTTTCTGTGAAGGCTCTTCAGATGGTCTGACCAGTTGATTAGGGGTTGTCAGTTTCTGTGAAGGATTTACAGATGGGCTAACCAGTTGATTGGAGGTTGTCAGTTTCTGTGAAGGATCTATAGATAGGCTGACCAGTTGATTAGAGGTTGTCGGTTTATGTGAAAGAGCTACGGATGGGCTGACAAGTTGATTAAAAGATGCCAGTTTCAGTGAAGGATCTACAGATGGGCTGACCAGCTGATTAGAAGTTGTCAGTTTCAGCGAAGGAACTACAGGCAGGCTGACCATTTGGTTAGGGGTCGTCAGTTTCTCTGAAGGATCAACAGATGGACTGACTAGTTCTTTAGCAGGTATGACTTTCTGGGGACTTTGATTAGATGTACAAGTATGTGGTCTGATCAGTTCACCAGTCACAACACCTCTTGGCAAAGTTTCCTTTGGATCATCTCGTCGTAAATTCTTCACAAGGAGAATGTAAAACTGCTCAGCTTCTTTGTGTACATCTGAACTGTCACTCATAGATGCCCTATTAATACGCTCATTTCCAGGATCACTGATACTATGGTCATTAGCCATGCGCAAGTTAATTATACGACCTGGCTTTGACTTACTGGCGCAAGGTTCCATAGAAACTGCTGAATTACCATCAGTCTGACTAATTTCTTCTTTAACACTGTTATTTTCGCATTGAGGTGCCCAGCGTCCTATATTCAAACAATTTACAGTCCTCTTTGCTGAATAAAAAGATGGCAACAGTTTTCTTTTTCTTGGCTTGAGATTTAATACTTGCATATGTGAAGAAATGGAATCGCTTGCTGCGGAATCAGGGATATTATGTGTGTCATCACTATGTGTGTCATCGCTTGAGTGAAGCTGAGATACTATTACAGGTGACACAGACTGATGCTTATTTAGTAAATGTTGTAAATTAACTTTAATCCGTCCGATTGCACCACGACTTTCATGTACAGAAACTGAAACATCAGTAGTTATCTTTTCACTTTTACTATCATCATAGCTACACTCTAATGGAATATCTACATCTTTGTGGCATTCACGGAATGTTAGAGAACTGTTGCTACAAGGCATGCTCATGCTGCCTATTGGCTCCTTTATATCAATTGTATTTAGCAATCTATTATCAGCATCTGGCAATGTCTTAGCAGCATCTGGCAATGTCTTAGCAGCATCTGGCAATGCATCTTCCCTATCGGGAAATGCATTCCCATCATCTTGCAATGCATAACTACTATCTGGCAGTGCATTATCAGAATCTGGAATTATTGTCAATCTCTGTTCTACCTTGTCAATTCTATAGCTAATACCTTTTTCGTGATCATGTGTCTTAGACAGGGGTCGAGAGAATTCCCTCGCAGACTGGTCCAATATTTTCATTGGACCAGACAGATTTTCTGCAAAATATTTATCACAAACTTTTTTAACAGATAAATTATTGGAAGATTTATTTCCTATTTTACCCGAACATTCATGTTCATTAAGATGCTCTTTATCATGCGTCTGAGCAGAGCAGGTGCTATGGATAAATGATGCTCCATTATTCTGCAGCATAGATGCAGTTAGCTTATAAATATCGTCATCACTAGGAATATGCATATTGTGATCGACAGTCGAGTGCTGATCGATGATTGAGTGCTGCTCGACTGTCGCTCCATCATCAACAATCACTTTATCTTCAGTAATCGGCTCATGTTTTATTTGCACAGGTGACACAAAAGATGATGAAATGGAGTTATCTAACACGGACAGATGTTGTTCAATACGTTCTAATCGGATACTGTTCTTCCCTTGTTGTGCTTGTACTGCTAACAACTTATTATTGAGGACACGGAATATCAAACTTGTACGCTTATTAAATATGTCGCTTAATAGCTCCATGTTGTCAATGCTTGTCCGGCTCCAATTATACTCCCCTCGCAATATGAGAACTCTCTTAGGATTTATAGCATCTTAAAAAAGGCAGCATCCAGCTGCTTTCCAGCTGCTTTCTGAAAAAAAATTTTACAACACAATTAATTACTAGATAACTAACATGATTGACAACTGGTTAGCCGAGTGACACGTGCAAGCTGTCCCTCCCGCCTCATCCAACACACTAAACCGCCCCCCACCCCTCCTCCAACACACTCCCCCTCCTCCAACACACTTCCCCTCCTCCAATACACTTCTCCTCCTCCAATACACTACCCCTCTTCCAACACACTACCCCTCCTCCAACACACTACCCCTCCTCCAACACACACCCCTCCTCCAACACACTACCCCTCCTCCAACACACTACCCCTCCTCCAACACACTACCCCTCCTCCAACACACTCCCCTCCTCCAACACACTACCCCTTCCTCCAACATACTTCCCCTCCTCCAACACACTACCCCTTCCTCCAACATACTAAACCCTCCTCCAACACACTACCCCTCCTCCAACACACTACCCCTCTTCAAACACACAACCCCTCCTCCAACACACGTCCCTCCTCCAACACACTATCCCTTCCTCCAACACACTTCCCCTCCTCCAACACATTACCCCTCCTCCTCCTCCAAAACACTATCCCCTCCTCCAATACACTAACCCCTCCTCCAACACACTACCCATCCTCCAACACACTTCCCCTCTTCCAACACACTAACCCCTCCTCCAACACACTTCCCCTCCTCCAACACACTTCCCCTCTTCCAACACACTAACCCCTCCTCCAACACACTTCCTCTCCTCCAACACACTTCCCCTCCCCCAACACACTAACCCCCTCCTCCAACACACTTTCACTCTTCCAACACACTACCCCGCCTCCAACACACTAACCCCTCCTCCAACACACTTCCCCTCCTACAACACACTTCCCCTCCTCCAACACATTACCCCTCCTCCTCCTCCAAAACACTACCCCTCCTCCTCCAAAACACTAACCCCTCCTCCAACACACTACCCCTCCTCCAACTCACTACCCATCCTCCAACACACTTCCCCTCTTCCAACACACTTCCCCTCTTCCACCACACTAACCCCTCCTCCAACACACTTCCCCTCTTCCAACACACTAACCCCTCCTCCAACACACTTCCTCTCCTCCAACACACTACCCCTCCCCCAACACACTAACCCCCTCCTCCAACACACTTTCACTCTTCCAACACACTACCCCGCCTCCAACACACTAACCCCTCCTCCAACACACTTCCCCTCCTACAACACACTTCCCCTCCTCCAACACACCACCCCTTCCTCCAACAAACTACCCCTTCCTCGAACAAACTACCCCTTCCTCCAACACACTTCCCCTCCTCCAACACACTACCCCTTTCTCCAACAAACTACCCCTTCCTCCAACACACTAACCCCTCCTCCAACATACTAAACCCTCCTCAAATACACTATAACCTCCTCCAACACAGTACAACCTCCTCCATCACACTACCCCTCATCCAACACACTACCCCCTTCTACAACACACTACCCCCTCTCCAACACACTACCCCTTCCTCCAATACACTACCCCTCTTCTCCAATACACTACCCCCCCCACATCTCCAACACACTACCCCCTTCTACAACACACTACCCCCTCTCCAACACACTACCCCTCTCCTCCAATACACTAACCCCCCCACACCTCCAACACACTAACCCCTTCTCCAACACACTTCCCCTCCTCCAACACACTACCCCTTCCTCCAACAAACTACCCCTTCCTCCTACACACTAACCCCTCCTCCAACACACTATATGCCCTCCTCCAACACATTAACCCCTCCTCCAACACACTACCCCATCTCCAAAACACTACCACCTCCTCCAACACACTACCCCATCTCCAACACACAAACCCCTCCTCCAACACATTACCACCCATCCCCCTACATCCTCAAACACACAACCCATTCCTCCAACACACTAACCCCTCTTACACACTACCCCTTCCTCCAACACACTGCCCACCTCCTCCAACATACTATCCCCTTCCTCCTACACACTACCCCCTCCTCCAACACACTGCCCCCTTCCTCCAACACACTACTACCTCTTCCAACACTCAACCCCTCCTCCAACACACTAACCCCTCCAGCAACATTTCTTCAAAACATCTTTAGCCTTATCATCGTGAAATATGTTCAAGAAGGTTTTATACTTTTGCATACAAATTAACATTAAAATACAGACCAAGATAAAAATTTCTTTGAAAATTGACTATATTGGAATTCCTGGCCACGTTATTGAGCTACAGCTTTATGACGGAATGGAGATATACAGTTTTAGCTATGCCCCATCCATCTTTAGCTAAACTCCACCAATACTTTGCCCAATCTTTATGGCAGCAACAACGCCCAGTTAAATTAGTTTCAAAAGATTCAACAGAATATTTATCAAATAGTAAATACATACAATTCGTGCAACAATGAACAGTCCGTCTTCAATTATGCATTCGTGACGTACTTATCTATGTCATTGATTATGATGTTATTTTACGTCACGCAGTTGATTATGATGTCATATGATGGATGGATAAAGTGGAAAGGTCCATTCTCCATCTTTTGAGGACGGGAATAAAGTCATCATTGAAATGAATTTTTAAAGAAAAATATACAGATCATCTACAGAAAGGAATAATGATGGGAAAGAAATTGTTGAATCAAACACAGGGAACAGTTATTTTGAAAATCAAAAGAAAACAGAATGTAGCATAAAAAAGATAGAAAAAGTTAAGGGTGAATGCCCGGGTCAAGCCACTGCCCCGGATGGGATGAGAAATATATTAGTCTAGGGACAAGTAAATATTGTCCTAAACGATAACACATGACTATTTAAACAGTGTTATCAAGATGAAATCAAGGGAAAATGTTTGATTGATATACACTTGCTACAGCAGTACCAGCAGATTGACAGTATGAGGAAGAGGAGCTGGAGACTGCATCTGAGGCTGCGTACAGAGAAGTGGAACGATTACATATATGTGTACCACAAACAAGCATCACAAATAGGTTACATTTTGTATGAGTGGAAAAGATGGCAAAAGGAGTCTGTTGCTATGGAAAAACTTAAACGGAAAGTCTGTACTGCTATGAAAGGACAAATTGATTTGGATAAGTTTTATTTGCCAAACTGTGATGATATGTTTGTGCCAGGATGCATGGCATGAGCAGAAGTTAGTTTTCATGGAAAGAGCATTCTTAAACTCCTTGATCAGAAAGTGAATAACATGCACACTGATTTACATCTTTTTACCAAGCGGCACTACGACCTTAACTCTTACCACTCTGATGTCAATATTGCATCTTTTACTGTAGCAGTAGCATAGAAACTGGTGTACATTTTTCAACAAATTTGGTGGACGATGTTGCTGTCATCTTCCACCAAATTGTTGAAAAATGAACATCATAGAAACTTCCTAAATATGTGTAGCAAAATATGTGTAGCAAGATGAGATACCAGATAAATTATGCCCTTATATGACCTTTTACGATTAGTGGATTCTTCATTTCATCATGCCTACCGCAGGCTGCTAGAGGTTCTCCAGGGAATGAAGGAAATTTCAATTTCCCTTTCTCCAAGATCTAACAATACTCACCATTCTATTACTTCTGATATACAGCTGGCCCTGACAGCTGGCTCTAGGACTATAGACTTAGAAAGCTTTACCGACTCCTTGGAACCGGGTACTCGGCTCCCAACTGCCGAGTACCCGTCTACCATAGAGCTCATATTGTTTGCATAGCCACCAAACAAGAGAAACCCATGGCTTGAAATCAGCAGCTTGTCGAGAAAAGCCTTCCGACGTGGAACGTTGTTTGATAACATCCACGCAGACAATTTGAACATTTCGGGACGCTCGTGTAAGAAGCATCCCTTGGCCTGGGAGATTATGTTCGGAATCTCGGGTAACTGCACTGGGTTTCCCACCAGCAGATCTAGAAGATCCGTGAACCACACCCTGCTCTTCACCAATATCTTCAGCAGAAGAATGGTGGGTGGGTACGTGTAAGCGAGCAACCCCATCCAGCTTATCGCCAGAGCGCCTGTATCGACAGCATTTGGATCTGGAATCGGCGAGACATAAGTCATGATTTGAGCATTTTCCCTTGTGGCGAACAAGTCCACGTTGGGTTTGCCCCAATGCTCGAAGATCCTTCGTAGAACTGGAGGGTTGAGGGACCATTCTGTTGGCAGAATTCTCTGTCTGCGAGACAAAGCATCCACCAGAATGCCCAATCGCCCAGGAATGTGAGCTGCTTTCAAAACAACCGAGTAATTTCAGCACCATTGAATCAAGTGCCACACTTTGATACACAGTGTGGGTGACTTGGTCCCGCCTTGGCGATTTATGTATGATACTACCGTCGAATTGTTCGACCGTATCAATATCGCCTTGCCCCTGATCATTGGAAGAAATTCTTCCAATGCCAGTTCCACTGCCATCATTTCCAACAGATTGATATGCAGCTGGCTCTCCTGGAGAGTCCATGTGCCCGAGACCTGGTGTTCTCCCAGGCAGGCCCCCCCCACCCCTCCAGCGATGCATCCGTGTACACGGACAGCTGGGGGTGGGATAGGTGCAGCAAAACTCCTACTAGGAGATTCTGATGCTCTTTCCACCATACAAGATGTGACATTATTGGCTCCAAAACTGGCACCAGTTTTGATATGGGGTTCTGTTCTCTATTTCCACAGACACATCAGATACAACTGGATAGGTCTTCACATCAGAGCAGCGTACGGGATTACCTGCCCCATGGAGACCATCATGCCCAGCATCTGAAGAAACCGCCTCGCCTGAATGTGGTTTCCCAATCGAAAACTCTTGAGGATGGCTAACAGACACCACTCTGGGCTCTGACGGGTAAACCCTTCCCTCCTTGAGATCAAATCGCATCCCTAAATAAACGAAATGTTGAGTGGGTGTCAACTCGGATTTCTCCTTGTTGACTATCCAACCTAGATCTGAAAGTAACTTCAGAGTCAGAGCAGTATCCACCTCTAACCTGGCTGTTGTGTCTGCTTTGATCAGCCAATCGTCTATGTAGGTATGAAGCGGCACGTTCTCTTTTCTGAGAAAAGCTGTCACCACAAGGACAACTCTGGTGAAAACCCGTGGAGTTGTCGACAGGCCGAATGAGAGGACTATAAACTCCCATACTTGATTCTGAAACGCAAATCTCAGAAACCTGTGACAACTCCTGTTCATTGGAATGTGGAAATATGCATCTTTCAGATCGATCGATACACACCACATTCCCTTCCTCAACCCTGCCATTACCGACCTCGGAGTCTCCATCTGAAAGCGAGGCGTATGGATAAACCAATTTAATGGCCTGAGATTGAGTACAGGTCTCCATCCCCTGTGCTCTTGGGGACAAGTGTCATGGTGCTATTAGGCCAGGTATAGGAAATTCTGTGTGAAATTATATATTAATGATTTTGTCCATCATAAATTAGAATGTTCCTAATCATGGCCGGCTTCTTCTTTTCGTTCGCTAATCATACCGCCAGTCCTGTAAGTGACTATCGACATGATCATAAGCGTTAAGTGCGTGGATCCATGGTTTATTAGAGTGCGCCGTGCGGCCTGAAACCTCCGTCTTCAGCACTCGAGGTTTCTGTCATGGTTACCTCACCCTTACCGCCTTTAGTCGCCTTTTACGACACGCAGAGGATACGGAAGGTGTATTCTAAGTCCCACCTACAGGGCAAATCATGGCCGGCTGAATCATATGAAATCAAGCGTGACAATTCTAGGAGTATAGTGGACCGAGGACAATAGCCCAATTAACAGCCAGAACAATTAAAGCGACCCAGCCTGCAGTGTGGACATAATAAATCACAGTATTCCAAGACATGTATATGTTGAACTTTTATATATATATAATAACATACTTATGAAAATGCATGTTTATAATCCGTTAACCGTTTTCATTCTGAATTCCCATAAACATGATTTCAAGACATTGGCATAACAAACCTGCATATTATTTTGGAAATAGTTTGACTGAAAGTTGTTGCTGCCTCAAGGAGAAACAACTTTTGCTTTGATTGTTTTCAAAATAGTCATCAGGATTTTCTGAATTTGTCAGAGTAAAATACAGTCACCACGTATACAGAATGAAAGTGGTTAATTATATTTTTCATTGAATTGCATAAATCTGGTATTCCCAAAAGTACTATTAGTAAAAACTTGATTCTTTAAACAAATTATTAATGATTTTAGACATGTTCTGAATTTATTTTGAACATGTCCCTTGACTACCTTTTTGTTGACTCAACGACTACTAGCTATAAAATGTGCATGAATTTGTATACGAGGGAGATAGAATGAGTGAGAGAAACAGTGAGAGACAGAGCTAGAGATAGAGAGATAGAAGTAGATTGAGAGATAGAATTATACAGTCATACAGATAGCTATAGAGATTCATAGAGTTAGAGATAGTTTTCTACAGATAGATAATTAGTGTTTGTAACATTTACGATCACCAGTTGAACTTGAAGTAAAAGTTTAGAATCATTAAACATTTAATATCAGTAATATGTGAAGAACGAGCTTGTTTATTGTTTATTAAAGTGTCTTCACGCGCCGTCTCATCCTGAAGTGTAGCAGAGCTATTTCCACCCAGCTAATCCCCCGTATTCAGAAATAGGTGGAAAAAAGCCCCGTAACACAAGGAACATGTTTGAATAGAAGCCTGGAGTGTTCCGGTTTGCTGGTTTTATTGCTCCCTTCAGAAGCAAACCCGACACTTCGTTTTGAATGGCTTATAACTTGTCTGGTTCCCTTGGTACGGGTGTCCAGACAGGTGCCAAAGACAGATTCTGTGAAAACACAGTAGACGCAGAAGCAGCACTAGGCTTAGCTTTCACCTTACTTTTGTGCTTTTTCTGCTTCTTAGGTTGCCCGGTTAGCGGCTTGGCTACAGCCCCCAGTGCGTGCGCTTGACGCACTAGCTCTAGCTGCAGATTAACCGCCAACCGATTTTGCGCAATACTAAGATGGCCCGCGCTTGGCCACCAAATATGTTATGGCCTGTAAGGGGCATCCCAAGAGGACGCTCCCTGACGGCCGTAGCTGGACGCATATGGTCAAGGACCATCTGCCTCCTGGACTTTGTCACACGTGCCTGCACCCTTGCCAATCGATACAACCGATGGACGGGGTGCATCCTCCTCGGCCGTGGTCGAAACCACAGATGGGTCTACTCTGGCTAGCCAAGCCAGAGCCTCAGACCAATCTGTCTCCGAGGAGGACACTCCCGTGAACACGTCACCCGTTGACATGTTCACGGCCCTACCAGCAACGGCCTCCCGGCTAGGAGCCATTGCTGATATGCCAGGAACTCCGGTAACGTACGGTTCCGACACCACCCCATGGAACACACCAGTCCATGGAGTAGGCCCGCACGGTTTTCCGTTGCGGACCCGTAGCGGTTGAAGAACCATGGCCAAACACGGGCGCCAATGTCTGACCGCCGGACCAGGCGAGATAGGCGAGTACCACGCCTGGCCAGCCACACCCGTCACTGTGTCAGTTGGCGCCAAACCAACCATCACGGGACCGGTGCCCGGTACCGGAGTGGCCTCAACCACGGGCGGAGTCGCTGCCCTGGCTTGCGCCAAGCCAGACAGATGGAGGACGGTTCCGTCCAGGATGGAATCGACCTCCATGCTCTCCACCCGCGGCATCATAGGCCGCAGCAATCTCTCCTCCTCGGCTTCCTCATCTTCAGACCCCGAAGAGTCGTCACTAGACGAGGAAACCGTGGAGCCGTCCTGGTGGACGGCGCCCATGCCTGACGGACCGGCCACTGCTACTGGACCACCCGGAGGTTGCCACAGAGAGACAGATCCCATCAGGCCGGAGCCCGACGGGACTGCCAGGGGGCCGTACAAGATGGCTCCCTCGGTGGCCAGTCCAGAACCCTGTCCAAGGACAGGGTCCGAATCAAACACGGGGAGAGACTGCCCTACAACTTTTGCCAGCAGGGACAACACCAGCGTGGGCAGAACGCTATGCAAGAAGCCTTGAATAGCAGGACCAAACCACGCCCGCGGTGGCATCTCCGCCACCTCCGATTGCAGACGTGGAAACAGACATGGTCCTTGAATAGCACCCTCACGAATTTGTGGCCCTCGTCACATGATGACGGGGCTGGCTTGGCCTATAAATAAGCACAAACGTACAATAAGCAAGTGAAACAAAACAGGAATGGAAGGCAGACAATTAATTTTCAAATATTTTGATAATAAATCAACTGTTAACCCTCTCGCACCCCACCCCGCAACGTTACAGCAAAGATTGCATTGATTATGACGACAAGAACAAAGCGGGCAATAATACACCCATACACTAATCCTCAAGGATGTATAACAGAACCAGGAATCATATCGCATAGCATTCAGGGTATATTTACTAATAAATATAAATTATACTCCTAACGAAGGCCAAAACGATATGTGAAGAAACAACAAAATGTAAACAAACTGCTGGAGCACACGGTAAAACCGCAGACCACACATCTAAATCAAGAATTTTTAAACCACTGATCATTGCAAACAGATCGTGATAACACGCAAAACTTGAAAATTCCAGTTTTTCTGGTACCAATTAAAGTACGCAGCACCTAGAATCAGATGCGCGAATTAATGAAACATTTTCTTCACATAAACATCCGAGCACCACGGGTGTGACGTCACCCACTCGGATCTTACGGAGAATGACGTCAGTCGATTTTTGTGCTAAAACACTGTCAACCCAACACCTTATTTCATATCTGCCGATCGCCTGTTGGGGTTTAAAGGAAGGCGTTCAATCTGGCATATTTCGTTGTTAACACACGTCCCAGATTCTTTGGGGTTAGAAATTGGAACAAGCGACACAGACGAAATTTTGAAGACCTAAGTCTTTTAACTATGGAACAACATGGAAATATACGACCTGGTTATCATCGGCTGCATCCATAGTAATCCAATATATCCTTAGAGAGCGCACAAGGCTATCACAATTTACACAGAAAAAAGACTTAATATAAACTCAAGACTTCCAACTGCAAAAAAGCATGTGTCTCTTGTTGCTATGCAAACAAGAATGAGCTTCATGGCAAACGGGTACTCGGCAGTTGGGAGCCGAGTACCCGGTTCCGGGAGTCGGTAAAGCTTACTAAGTCTATAGTCCTAGGGCCCAGCTATCCAGGCTAGCTGTATCAGAAGTAATAGAATGGTGAGTATTGATCGAAGGAGAAAGTAATGTTTACCAGTCAAATTAATTTCAAAATATTCAACATTACTACCAGAGTTGCCCTTATGCGTCCTTTTGCGCGTATATACGCATAAAAATGGCAGGACGCATAAAAATTAACCCTCAAGGACCCGAGGATGCAGTGAAAAAGTGTAGCGGAAACTGGTAATTTTGCGCGTGCTTAATTATCGATTATATTATCATGTGTGTATATTTATTTGTGCATGTTTTTACTTTAAAAATATACCTAATGTATTGTGTTCAATAAAAACGAACTTACTGCATTGTTTAAGACTATGATTTGTTGTATGTTTTCTTGCACAACTCAAAGTTGTTAATGTCCATAAATCAGATTCAACCTCCACATTTAATTGTAAACACAATCCCCAAATCATCATTAGTATTCCATTTGATCCAATTTGTTATAAATAATGAGTTTACAAGCCCGATGTTAGCCGCCTTGTTTGGCTTACAAATTGCAAAAATACTCGCCATATTTCTTCTGTCTGTTGTCCTAAACGTCAGTGTGACGTGTCAGTATTTGATTGGATAACAGCGGAATCTCCCTCTAGAGGAACTCACGCTTGAGAAATCCAATACAACTGATCAAGCGTATACAAACGTGTCTGGGCGTCTTAACCCTTTCATAGCTCAGAACATTGGACAGATCACAACGTTGTTATCACTAATCTGCTGAATATTTTGAAATTAATTTGTGCATGCCTACTTTCCTAAAGCAGCAACGACTTACAGGCAAAATATTTTTTTCTATTTACTTATCAAAATATCTAGATGGATGAAGGAATATATGGAAGATATTGTGATATCTTTTACATTTGAATGGTCAATGACGGATTAGCGGCAATGTCTTTGTATTGCTGTTTGAATAACGGTATCAATACGCACTATAAGCCGTCTTTTATTTAGCAATAGTGGCTGATTGATTGACTGATGGATTAGTGTTTATAATATTTAACAATACTCGATCGTTAGGTGTCCTACTTTCTCAACTAAAAAGCTCATCCCAGCAGCGATGTTCAACGATATCATCGATCTACAGGTAGGCATGCGTTAAAATATAGATTTTTCCAAACAGTGTGTCCCCCAAAGCTCCCCGATACAAGCGTCCTTATTGGATACACGCTAATGAGTTATCTATGCTTCAACCAATTAGCAATTGCGTTACATAGTTACTCCCTATGAATTAGACATATCCGGTTATTGGCTGATATATTTTCACTAACTACGCAGTTTAATCTGATTTATAGGTTATTTTTGATAAATTATTGTTTTGTCTGATCTTAACCTATGTATTCCACTATATTTGGTCATTCCAGTTAAATTATAAAAAATATGCGCGCATTATATCGAAGTAGGTCAAGTCGTCCTTGAGCAAACTCGCCCCAGATACTCGTAATTTTTCAATTCGTCCAAAGTCAAGTTAGGGTTTAATAGAAATATTAATGCAGGGGTCTTTGCTAATTACTAATGTTGTGGTCTTTGGAACGGTTAATCATACAATAATCAATGTAGGTTGGTTGGTTTATCAGACAACAAACAAGTACAGTGCTTTAAGTTATTGTTTATTGACATGCAGTTCAAATGTTATTAGTTAAATATACAAGGGCCATTTCAATAGATCAATCTTAGCCACCATTGTAGATCACAGAATACATATTTTTGAAAATTTACCACTGGAATGACTGGCATTGTTTTCAACATGTTTAATAAAGTGCTTTATAATTAGATCAATGTGTTGTGTTTATTTTAAGAAAAAAACATGGGACCCCCATATTTCAGATGAGGACCCCATGGGACCCCCAGATTTTACAGTGGGACCCCCAAATCTGAGGGTGTGGAGTCCTTGGGACCCCCAAAAATCAGATGTCGTGGGCAACACTGATTACGACATCATTTATCTGAAATAAATTATTTCTAATTTAACTCTCTCACTGATGAAGCCTTATATATGATACATTCATAGCAATCGCGTCAGGAATTCTGCAAATTCTTTAAAGAAATAGTCTGGTAAATATTTTGAAAATAATTTGACTGGAAGTAAATGCTGCCTAAGGTAGGAACACCTAGCAATCAAATTATGTTCAAAACATTCAATTGTTTTTTTCTTATTGTAATGAATTTGTTATTTCGTCTGTCTGTGAAATGTTTTGATACTAATTTGACTGGGAGTTAATGCCACCCATGGTATCAACAGCATTCAGTTTGATTATATCCAAAATATTCAACAAGGTTGTTTTGTAAATAAATAGAGGGAAACACTAATACAGAAGTCGTATTTTATATTTACATCACATGTATATTTATAGAATTCACAGCAACTCCACCCCGTATAGCAAGCACAGGGGAATATTATAGTATGACTGCTCACCCACTCCCCATCTATAGCGACCATGGATGACAGTTTGCTATTAATATGTACCTGACCTCGTGCTCAAGTACATTTACAATGTACTCGTACTCAGCCTCAGTACAATTGCTAAAAAGTCCATGTACTTGTACTGAGCCTCGATCAAAGTACTCGCACTCAGCCTCAGTACAGCTGCCTGTACTCGACCCCAACCCTGCTGCTTAACTCTTTAAACGATAATGTCTATAAGTGGCGAATTCTTTAGGATAAAACCAGTCAGTAAAGTTTCATTAAAATCTGGTGAGCCATTCTTGACTAATACTGCTAATGAAAAACGCAAAAATCATACAAAATATTCTAAGTCCAAAACCCCACAAAAAAACATGAGAAATTTACTGAAAATCTGCTTAGTAATGCTGAGGATTGCATCCCTGCATCGGATAGAACCAGTCAGTAAAGTTTTATTAAAATCTGAGGAGCCATTCTTGACTAATAAAGGTTAATGAAAAACTTTAACGCAAAAATAATCCACGTCCAAAACCGAGAAAAAAACCATGAGAAATTTCCCGAAAATCTGCTTGGTAATGATGAAGGTCGCATCCTTGCATTGGATAGAACCAGTCAGTAAAGTTTCATTGAAATCTGATGAGCCAGTGTTGAATAATAAAGCAATTAAAAACTTTAACACAAATGACACGCTGCCGTCGATGTGGGAATTTGTAATCCCTATGTCTCGCTTTTCCCTTCATGGCATTTGGGGTGAGACAAAAACATTTAGCCAAGAGTACAATAGGGAAAAACAAAAAATATAAATTTTAATATTAATAGCATGCACTTATTAGCGCTGCTCATATTTCTAATTCAATGAGTATGTGAATTGCCCCTATGCTAGTACAAAACCAATTTAGTTCATGTAATTATTAGCATAATATTGACATTGTTGAAAGCTTTGGATTTAAGGCTTAAATGGAACTATATTGTCTGTGACGTGGCTAAGTGCGGTTTCTTGCTGCCAGGAACTCCAATGAGCCTGTCTACACGATTATGTAAATAGGAAACACACCTTTGAAACATGTAAACTGAGCATAAAATGTAACAATGCATTAAACACGAATTCTTGAGACCCACATTACCAGTGCATATATCAGGGTTTGTACACCTTTCAGTATTTAAAATTGCATAACTTTTCCATGACTAAAATTTAAAAATTCCATGACCTCCAAGAATGAATAGCTAGGTCAGACAGTCAGATTTGTTTCAAAATGTTCAACAGCATATATATAGTGAATCATATGGAATTTTATCTAGGGCAAAAGGTCAGTCAACATGTGAGAAATTCAGGTACATTTTTAATAAAATCTGAGGTTTTCACATAAAAAATTTACGAATAAAAATTCTTAATGGAGGTTCTAGAGCCTATGATCATACATGTAGCATCCTTTCAGCCTAACTTGGTTGAAATCAGTCAAAATGGTAAGAAGCAATATGACCATTTCTAGTAAATTTTGAACAAAACAGTTGTCTATTAACCTTTTAACACTCATATCAGCCAAATACGGCTTCTGTAGAGGTCTTGAGAAATGTCCATTTGCAGAGCAAGAGAAGAATACTGTTGAACATTTTTCTAAAATAATCTTCACCTGATCTACAAACTGACATTTTCTTTGAAATTTTTTTTTTTTAAACAAATTTAAGGCTTAAAGCCTAGGGTTCTATTTGGACAAGGTGTTCAAGAAAAAATTGAAATCCATTCCTTAGAATGGTTACTTTCACAAATATATTGTGCACTAATAGATAACACGTAGGGGAAAATTTGACAAAATATGAGCCAAAGAAGCCGCAGTCATAGTTCAGAAATATTGCAAAGCATATTTTTCCAACGAACGAAAATTGGTAACTTTATTGCTAGATTCAAAATAATAACAATCGCTAACAGGCTAAATATCTGGTTATTTTTATTAATATTAACAAGTTTATTTCATACTTTACCTGTAATAGAACGCATAAAATCATCTTTGAACGAGAAATACATTCAATATACAGGGGAATCTATCTCCATACGCTAGCGAAAGCGAGAGATTATGTAACCAATTCAGCCAGGACAAAATCGGCAAAATGAACAAAAATCTTGCCAATAAATATATTTCTGAATGCATATGCTGAGTAGGAAACAATGAATTTATTGCTCAAATTGTTTTAAAAACATATTCTGTACATATTTATTATGAATTTGGGATATTGGCATTCGCGGCGTTACAAACTTGTCCAGATATAGTTCAGTGGAATGCCTCCAACCACAAATGAGTTTAATTTGTCCTTCCAACATAACAAGCAATCCAATCTCATTTTAATTCTTGCGTTGTTTTGGGTCATTTTATGTTGGTCGGACATACATGTATGACTTTGATAATGAATGAAATCATGTGATCGCCGTGATAAAGAAATGAAATGTGAATTGCCGAGTTTTATTTCCTCATTTTACATTTGTATGCCATCAGATCTTATTTTTATTTAGAGATATTATCATTTTCCATGACTTTTATCAAAATGACAAATTTCCATGACTTTTCCAGGCCTGGAATTTAGATTTTCAAATTCCATGACTTTCCAGGATTTCCATGACCCATACGAACCCTTATATACCTAGGGCGTTAAATGTTGTATAAGACGATGACGATAAGTGATCAAATACTGCACCCGTAAATGATTCCAGTAAAATAAGTAGGGCTGTAATGTAACCTGTTTGGCCACTATACGTTACAATATACGATACGATAAATTATTTTTTCAATTTGTTAGCAAGTTTCATCTGAACCTGTCCATTTTATGCCATTTCTTCAGACATTGTTAAATTTTCAAAACTACATAAAAATGGATTCTCCTATGTTAGTCTTACTTATAGACACCCTTACAAGCATAAAATGTACTGTAACTTACCTGACGATGTTGATGCATGAAAGACGGCATATCCATTTTTGCTTGTATCATCATCATGTCGAGCATGCGTATCGTGATTCACCGATGAATCGCTAAAGCCCTAAAAATAAGGCCCTAATCCTAAAAACGAAAAGTTGAATATATCCACTCTCAAACAACATCATAGTTAACCCTTTAACCATCAAGCCCGCCAAAACCAGCCTCGGCAGTGGTCTTAAGGAAATGTATATTTGCAGACCAAGAGAATATTATTTTTGAAAATTTACTACTGGAATGACTGGCTCAAGAACTGAGCCTGTCATTCTAGTAGAAAATGTTCAGAAATATTCTTCTATTGGCCTGTAAATAGACATTCAATAAGCAAACGTACTGAGTTTTAAAAACACTTCAAATCGGTCCAACGAATCACCCATAACGACCCATAACAACCCATAACGACCCATAACGAACCCATAACGTCCCCATAACGACATATGAAAAATTACTTAGAACTTCAGATTCGTTAATAGGAACACAAAAACTTGTGACGTCATGCATTTTTGTGTAGTATATGTAAATATTTATAAACGTCACCCACACACACAGCCACGACAAACCAATCATCACAATCATAGACCCGTGTTCATTTGTGCGTATCCGAGTGTATTGAAGACGAGAAGTACTTTATCTTGCATTGTTCTTCTTATGATTATGAAAGACAGAACCTCTTCAATGCACTCGGCTCCTTTTGCGACTTCCCATCATTAATTGACGATGAGAAGTTCGTGTTCCTGATGTCCTGCAATAACGGCGATACATAAATCTCTGAACTGGTTTTACCCTTTGTCCATGCATGTGTGCTTAAAACAACATTCTACAACTATTGATCCCATGCATTCGGATAGGCCTCGGTGACCATAACTTAATGCATTGTATCTTTCCACCTATCCTTCTGTTTTGTAGATATGCTGACTGTTATATTGTGTATATATTGTTAATGCGTGTGTATTTTATGTTTTTTATTGTATATATTGTAAGCGCTGTATGCATACTGCATGGTTTTTACGCAATAAATTGAATTGAATTGAATTGGTACGCAAACAAACACCTGGACTAACGCACACACACACGTACGTACGAACTCACGCACGCACACATTTACGCCCGCACATACGCACGGCTTGATTATCGAGGCGGTAATTCAAAGAAGGATGCCCCATACGAGCGTACCCGTCCTGCCATCTTAGAATGTGCAGGTAAGGAAGCAATCAGCAAACCACCCATGACAGTATATCACGAAATGGCCAAAAATGATTCAATTGACGCACCAAAAACATTTCGGCAAATTAGGGACAAAAAATATCGCGAATCTAAAAAGAATGACAATTACGCGCATCGACAAAACCTTGCCGACGAAGTATTAGAAGTCATTGGCAAAGTTAATACGCATCCATATGTACAACTAGTTATTTGTACCAAAGGTAAACCTCCAAGTGTTATAATGTATTCAACTGAGCAGCTTCAAGACATGAAAAGAAATGTTATAGGTAACAATGCTAGCGTAATTGGTATAGACAGGACATTTAATTTGGGAGCCTGTTTCGTTACCACGACTGTTTACAAAAGTAAGACAGTTGTTTCAAGAGAGTCAGGACAGTCACCTATTGTGTTAGGTCCAATCTTTCTTCACTGGGATAGCATTTATGAATCATATCATTTATTTCTTTCACATGTTAAGGCTGTTCTCGGTACTGATCTTGATTTGCTGGGCATTCGACTAGGAAGTGATGAAGAAAAATCACTTACCAAAGCCATACACAGCTGCTTTCCAAATGCTAAGCATTTTTTATGCACTAAACACTTGAAAGATAATGTTAAACGTTATCTAATGGACAAGGTTGGTTGCTCTACCAAAGATAGGCATGCCATCACTGAGTTATTATTTGGACAGCATGGTGTTGCCAAGAGCAATGATTCGTGCATCTTTGATGAGCGCATTCATAATATAGCTACATATTTTGACAAATATCCTGCATTTGAAAGTTATTTCAAGAAGCGACTCAGAGGCCTTATATGGGACAATGTGTGTGTACCAATGCAGGCTGGCACTGATGGTAACGATCTGTGGACCAATAATAATTCTGAGTCCCTAAACAACATCCTGAAATTAGCGACAGGGTGGAAACCACAGAAACTACCTGTATTAGTAGACAAAATTGCAGACATTATACAGCTACATATGAATGATCTAAGGCGAGCTTTGCATGGCACAGGCAATTATATGCTGACAGCAGCATATAAGCGATTTCTTGTACCAAGTGCTGTATGGTCATCCAAAACTAAGGAAGAAAAAGATAAACACTTCCTTAAGTTCCTAAGTGCAAAAACAGTTATAAGTAATTATATTAAAGCAACTAATGTTGAATTTGAAATTCCTGCAGTCTCACCAAGGGCTGCTAGGAAACCTGGCCAGGTTAGACGTCCAAGGGCTGAAAAAGCCAGATCACGTAAGGTATAACTGAAATTTGTTCAAGATTATCGAGCCAGTCACTCCGGTTGTAGATTTCCAAAAAATAGTCTTGTCTTGGCCTGTTTATAATTCTTGTGTCGCCTTAAACTGTAATGGTCAAGACGGCAAGAAACTCCCACTACAATGGTCTTAAGAATGTCCCGAATGTAACCGAACCAGCCATTCCAGTGGTAAATTTTCAAAAATACTATTCTCTTGGCCTGCAAATGGTTGCTGGCTAATAAAAAACTCGAACTTTCGTAACAATTTCCCCTTTGGGCGTCAACCTGGTCAAACACGTGCTCTGTGGTTGTCTTGAGGCCAGAAAACGATTTTGTAATATTCAGTGGTGAATTTACAAAAAAACAGTATTTCCTGGGCCTGCAAACAATATGATTTTATTGAAAAATCTTGGCAATTAACTGGTTAATTGATATGAGCTGCAACCTGGGCGCTTTGAGGCGCTGTTGACATAAGGGTTACATTTCTCAAGACCATGACAGAAGCCGTTTTGAATGAGTATTGAGTATTAATGTATAGTTAAAACTGCTTGCATGTGTATGTACGTGCGTGGTCTCTACCTCTCCGGCTTCATCTCCCTCACCCCCCCACCCCCCCGACCCTCCCTCTCTCTCACTTAAGAGTATTATAATATAATTGTGCTAAACTCATGCTATAATACACTTTATATTCACTATTTTGTGGCTTCTCTCCCTCCCTCAACCCCCCCCCCCCCCCCGACCCTCCCTCTCCCAAGAGTATTATAATATAATTGTGCTAAACTCATGCTATAATACACTTTATATTCACTATTTTGCTCTAGATGTACTACTTGTCATTGTGCTATAAATTACCACTTAATTTGTATTTTGCACTCATGGTTTTATTGATTTGTTATTCATTAAAATATGAATATCCATTAAAATTCTTCCTTGTTTATTTATATCCACGCATGTATCATCATAGTTATGCTGAGACGTCATAGACAGACAGTAATGTATCAATAATGCACATACGCACGCACGCATTATGCATACACACACGCACATATTGACATAGTTTCCCAACTATAACAAGAGCATTCAGAGACCGCAAACACATGCAATGACAACTGTAAGCTACCGGTATATGTATCATGTCCCTGAAAAAGACTAGCGATCTGCATTCTAGAGTCCACATTTTCCCACATGTTCACTTTCTCTGAACGATCTACAAAAGTCTGGTGACAGATCTAAAGAAAGTGTATTCATAAAATGAGTCGTTATGGGTCGTGAAGTCGTTATGGGTCCATTATGGGTCGTTATGGGTTGTTATGGGTCGTTATGGGTCCATTATGGGTCGTTATGGGTTGTTATGGGTCGTTATGGGTTGTTATGGGTCGTTATGGGTGATTCGTTGGACCCCTTCAAATGACATATTCAGTCATTTCATGGCTGGTTTCTATTTCCTGATTCAACAAAGAATTTGATGTCTAAGATTTACCTAACAACTATGTTAAGTTTTGATATCAAGTAGAGTAATAACATAATTCTAGAATTTGTATGACCTTTGAAATGTGTTTATCGTAGTTTACATAAGGTGGGGATAAGTTAAATGCAATAATGAAAACTGCAACTGGCGTCACTGAAAAGGATGTAGGCCTATACAAAAATAAAATAATGCGTGGTTACATTTTAATAACTTATATATAGAATTCTACATTAGCTTATATATCTAGTTCAATTAACATAAGGATAATTGTGGTACCTTTGTTAATTTTTTTAAACGAACGAAAATGCGTAGACGGTAGATGACCGATTCAGTTTTGGCGTAATAAATATTGGCATACGACACATTTAATACAAACCTATATTTAAATAAACAGCTATACTTTAGCAGGTTGATCGACGTATTTTACGTTATCCCAAATTGGGTAATTAATGTTTGATATGTTAACTCAACAAACATTGAATAGATATACATATAACAAATGAAATTAGTTTAAATAAGGAAATAGAATCTTACATTATTTCTACTTCCGGCCTCGTGGAAATTGAAGCAGCCGTGTTTCCAGATTGTTATATCGCGACTGCGTAGCTCGATGGTCTAGAGTGTTCAACTCTGCCTCTAGAATCGAATCCAAATGTTACAAGTTCGCTGCCGCAATATGGCATGTGGATATGTATTTAATTGAATTGAATTGAATTGAATCTTCATTTATTTGGCTGAATGATATTTACAATATATTGTCCAGTAGAGGCACAGCATATGTACCGTGGACCCCCTTACATAAACATACATAAAGCAATAGTATATAATATTGTAATCAAACACCAGCCAGATCGAATTTTGAGATTGTGTCAACTCACATTTCATTTGAACTGAGTTTGAACTAATTTTCATTACTCGATTGCTGTGCTCCTTACATAGGAGGGATATTCCTCTTCAGTTTGTTTACCGGTCATTTTTGTGAAATGACATTATTTGCTGTTCGACGGACTTACTATAGATGGGGTTTATTTGAGTGCTTATCAGATGCACGCACTTACTTGGATAGATTTATATTGGAATGTGTTCACTTGAGGAATAGTTATTAAAGACTATTCATTGGAGCCGAACGTGAATTATAGACGGCGTGGCTTTTGTTAAGTTCCAGATTTGCATATCAAGTAATAGCTAGCCCGACACGTTAACCATTCCATTCTGATAGCCTGTTTTTGAGATTCTCATCATAAGGTTGATGTCTTGGAATTTGTTTGATTTTCTTTGAATGATGATGCTGGAAGTTGTTGCAGATGCGCAGTGCAACCGTTTCCAGTAGTTATTCAATTAATTTCTCGCAGATTCTCAGACCGATGCGTTATGATGCGTGTGTCGAAATGGAATTCAGAGTGGAATGGTTACATGTCAATTTTGGAGTAACGCTCTGATAAGATCATGAGCTTTATGTTAGCATGATTTCAAATCCGA
Source organism: Chaetoderma sp. LZ-2023a (assembly GCA_034401795.1). NCBI lineage: Eukaryota > Metazoa > Mollusca > Caudofoveata > Chaetodermatida > Chaetodermatidae > Chaetoderma > Chaetoderma sp. LZ-2023a. The sequence goes on along the minus strand of CM067371.1, from coordinate 140,230,994 downwards.
ATATAATCGGAGACAAGACATCCCTTGAACATGTCACAGAGGAAAAAGATATATGAGTCATTATAGATTAGAACCTGACATTTGACAGCCATATTTTTGAAATGGTTAACAAAGCTAATAAAATCATGGACATCATTCGTAGGACATTTGTTTACCTGGAGCAGGAACATTTCTAGCTACTATATAAGGCACTGGTTTGGCCACACCTTGAGTACGCTAATGCAGTATGGATCCCATATCTGAAAAAACCCATTAATGCCATAGGAGTCCAGCGGAAAGCGACCAAGCTAGTACCATCCCTCAAAGATCTCACATACACTGAATGATTGAAAACATTGGGCCTACCGACCATGGTATACAGGCGAGCAAGGGGAGATATGATAGAGACATACAAAATGTTAACTGGAATTTATAACCCAGACGCTACCCCCTTATTTCAGATGCAACATGATTCAGTAACCCGTGGTCATCACCTGAAGGTCTACCAAAAGAGGGGAGGAACAAACCTTAGGAAGAATTTTTTTTCCTTGAGAGTTTGTTACCTATGGAATAGCCTGCCAGAATCTGTCATTTCAGCACCAACAGTCACATCATTTGAAAAACGACTAGACAAGCTATGGAAATGTCAAGAGGCGGTCTATGACTGTACACAAAAACTGACCAGAACAGATGGCACAGAGATTGATGTGATGTGACTGAAGAGGAAGGCTGAGAGAATTAATGTACATATATAGACAATTGTCATGATTGTATGACATCATCACAGGCGTAGGCGGCACACAGCAACTCACGCCCATGATACATATTCATACAGCAGACTAACATAGATATATATTTATATAAACAGAAGTTATACAACCATTGTGAAGGATCTAATATATGTATATACTATATGTATAAAGCTTGTATATATTAAATGCTACTGAATATATCTATAGCCAGCTTCATGTAAATACAAAGCAGAAGAGGACATTATTCTAAAAATTTAAAAGTCAGACATAGCCGGGAATTTCGGATCAACAAGTTTATTAGTGCATAGGAGCTGAGCATAGAGGTTTTACAAACCTGCGCTCAGAAACTTTACCTAGATTACCTAGATAAACTGCTACTTTGGCAATTGCAGTTTGTCTGACGTTGAAATTTCCAAAATATTAGTTTCTCTTTCGCCGGCTGTTGTGCAGTATGGCAGTGTGTTGCTTTCTAAGTTTTATTTACGTAAAATGTTAGCGGGCTCGGATTCTGTATGGCCAGCTGATTAATTGGTAAACGTGGCTGTGTTTTGTATGGCAGAAAGTTGCGCTGTATTGCCACTTTATTTGAAAACGCTTTTGCTGGCTAGAACCGAGTGCCAAATGTGTTGGTTTACCAGATCACGTGTTGGTGGGTCCCAGACTGTGGAAGCATACTCGATTTTGGGTCGGACAAGTGATTGGTATGCACGCTCTTTCACGGATGTTGGGCATGATTTTAGATTTCTCGTCAGAAAGCTGAGTACTCGATGGGCTGATGATGTTGATTTGGATATCTGGTTGTGCCATTTCAAGTTATGCGTTAGCTGGATGCTAAGGTATGGTGCTGCCTTGCATTCCTCCAACAGATCCCCGCTCATGGTGTAGTGTGTGCTGAGGCACATTCTTCGTTGGCTGAGTTTGAGGATGTTGCACTTCGAGACATTAAATTTCATCTGCCATCTTTCTGTCCAGGCCCTGAGGGTGTCTAAGTCTGCTTGGAGAGCCTGTTGATCCTCAGGTGTGTCTATGGTATGATAAAGGAGGCAGTCGTCAGCAAATAGTCGAATGATGGAGTCGAGGTCGTTTGCTATGTCATTGATATAGACGAGAAAGAGGATTGATTAGGAGATGCATTATGTTAAAATTGTCCAGTAGTAAATGAATTGAAATGCATTGTGTTAAAATCAGCATTTGAGCTAAAAATACAAGTCACGCTTCCAGATATAGAAATGACAGAGAAACCGAAACTTCTTGTTGCGGATATTCCACCACTTCGAGGCACAACCAATTATTGTCCAGTTTATGAAGATTATATTCATGGGAAACTATTGGGGTTTCCGAGCGGTGATGGCCAGGGTGCGGTGTCACACACATTCCCATGTATCTTCGGATACTTAGTAGTTAGCACTTTAAGCCAATGTAGGAAAGCACTGCGAAAACACATGTATTAATTATTATTTCGATCATTTACTGACAATCCTCCCACACCGCAGTGCAAAACTGGCAACTTGTATATAAACCTAATGACACGTAAAACGGTTAGTTCCATAGGACCCGGTGATGGGCGAGATACGTATTTCCACCAAATTCCGTTAAAATGTCTGGGCATGATATTTACATCTGCCACGCCCTTGCGGGAAGGACATTTACGGTGGGTATTCGTCTCTCTTACCCCCACCATAACGATAAGAGAAATGGTCTAATAATGCTTTTGTGAAATGCAACCCATGTCCTGTAATGTGTTATGTGGTTGTGGGGCGGGATGTCCGGATTCTTATCCAGTTCGGAGATCTTGCTACGTAACATGTATGAGCGCTGTCTCTAGTAATTGATGTCTTGGGGCATCTGTTCTCCGTGACAGCCATGTCTAAAAGCTAGGTAGATATCAGACAGTTGCGGCCTAAAATAGTTCTTGTTCTGAAAACAACTAAACAGAATTAAGCAGAGCAGAAGGCCCACAGAAATAAAGCGGCAACTACTAATACAGCAAACCAAGAACTACATAAGATGGTAACAAGGGAATCCATCGGGAATCCGCCGTCCCGTCTTCACGTAAAACAATACGCACCCCTAAAGTCATAATCTTACTAGGTATGGTCTTTTCTTTCTAAGGCATTTCTGATTGAAATATTAGAGTAGGCCCATTTTTGCCTACTATTCTTCTTCCGCTTTAAGCAGTGGTGACACCTTCCTGAGACGGAGGCCCGTGCGAGGCACTTGCCTCTCGCAAGGATTCAGCGGCGACGGTCCATGCCAGGATAATACTCCTCACCCAAAACTTGCCCTAGGAGTAGTGGCCGCGTGAGACACATCACTTTTCATCCGAGATAACATTCTTCCCTTCAGGTTAGAGGTATAATAACTTATATTAAGTTAAATAGTTACGTCTTGTGTACGGGAGCCTCCCTTACGGGGATACCTCTGTGGACCTACGAGTCTGTGTGGTACCTCCGGGAGCCCCATGTTTAAAAGTTCATCTACCTGTCTCTATGTCTCGTATTTTCGTATGCTCTTACTGAAGTGTTTTCTAGCATATTTATAATTGTTTAGGTAAACTCATTGTATAGGCTTATATTTTTAGGTCACCAAATCAAATCTTGTAAGTCCACAGATCACGAAATTGCTATGGACAGGCATACTGGTGACACAAACTCGTGGGATGAGACAGTTGTGTTTAATGTTCGCGACGATGGTCGCACGACCCCACCGGAATGATTGAGTTCCATCGGCCTTAGGAGCCGGTTTTTGTTTCCCCACAGGGCAGTCTCGTACAAGGCCCGTCACCCCGAGACCGGATGCTAACCAGCGTCATCACTCGTCGTGCACTTGTGGCGAGGCGAGTCGACATACTACACCGGAACGGCCCGACACTACCAGTTGAGCTACAGTAACATAGAAATATCAGCCATTATTGTCGAGGAAGCCCTTGCTAACTTAAAGCTGGATAATGGAGCCGGACCAGACAATATACACCCTAGGTCAAAAGAAATTGCTGACCCTATATCCAAGATTATGATCAAATCTATTAGATTTGGAAAAGCGTGTGTGGATTGGAGACTAGCCAACATCACGCCAACCTTTAAAATAGGGGGAAAGGAAATCGCTGCTCACCTAGAGAACAACTACTTAATAAACCAATCACAACATGGGTTTAGGAAAGGCCTATCCACACTAACAAACCTACTCTGCTTTTGTGATAAAGTTATTACCCAATTAGACAATGGACACCCAGTTGACATAATATACTTAGACTTTGCAAAGGCATTTGACAAAGTCCCGCATCAGAGGGTGTGCAAGAAAATTAAATCTCATGGGATAGACGGGGAGATATTCCAATGGATTACAAATTGGTTATCAGATAGGAAACAGTGTGTCGTAATAAACGGACAGAAATCTAATTGGACAAGCGTAAAGAGTGGAGTGCCCCAGGGAAGGGTCCTTCGGCCAAATTTATTTCTGCTCTATATAAACAACAAAGACGAAAACATTGCAAGCCAAATTTGCTGATGATACTAAATTAGGTAAAGAAATTCCGAACAATGAAAATACACTTAAACTCCATGCAGATCTCCACATAATTCTTAGCTGGCCTCAAGAATGGCAGATGCTCTTTAATTTAGATAAATGTAGTGTTTTACATTTAGGGCACAATAACGTGTGCCATAGCTATAAACTGGGAAGCAACACACTAGCAAAAAGCGTTGAAGAAAAAGATTTGGGAATAACGATTCAGCAATCAATGAAAGTGTCAAGAGAATGTGAAGTAGCATCAAGAAAAGAAAAACCAAGCCCTAGGCCTGATATATCGTGCAATAAGTTATAAATCCCGACCTGTTATTCTCCAGCTTTACAAATCCCTCGTAAGACCTCACGTAGACTACTGTATCCCCTTCTGGTGCCCACATCTACAAAAAGACATAGACTTACAACACAGGATGACACGCGTGATCCCAGGTTTAGCAAGTATACCTTATGAAATGCATCCCCAGAAACTAAATCTTACAACATTGAAAACAGACATAGACTTACAACACAGGATGACACGCATGATCCCAGGTTTAGCAAGTATACCTTATGAAATGCATCACCAGAAACTAAATCTTACAACATTGAAAACCAGGAGAATCCAAGCTGACATGATAGAAGTCTACAAAATTTGTTCTAACCAGGACCATATTAAGCCGAATGACTTCTTCACAATGGCATCTGCACACACTAGGGCACTTAAACTTTACAAACAACCGTGTCGACTTGATCTACGCAAGTATTTCTTCACAAATAGAGTTGTTAATGTATGGAATTCTCTACCAACAGACGCAATTAATGCTCCAACATTAAACACATTCAAAAACAACCTAGACTCATTCTTCAAGTCATGGGGTTTTATATAGACCTACGGTCGTCTAACTCCCAAAAATTGCAGTCACTTCTTCTACACTGAAGTATTTGACTGCAATCACTGGTAAATCACTGGTAAATTAGTGGATGCATTGCATAGCAGTATCGACTATTTATATCATATGCTTTCTACTCATCACGTTGTGGGTAGGGAAGGGTCGGGGTGGGGGGGGGGGCCTCTGCGTCAGTTATTATTATTATTATTATTATTATTATTATTATTATTATTATTATTATTATTATTATTATTATTATTATTATTATTATTATTGACATTTTATGGCTATTTTACAGATAGCATCGCAACTATTACTATCATTAATGATTATTATGGTAATCATCATCATCACTATAATTAACATTGACTAGACCTTTCATTGATTCAGAGCTTTAAAAATCTGATGAGGTTCTGGAGCCCACTACTGCATGATCCATGCAGCGAAATTTGGACAATGATTTAGGATACTTTTTAGAGGATTTTCAGAAAGTGATAAATGGACATCAACAAGATTGGATAAATCAAGATTCCTGCGAGAAGTGCTGAAGCCCATCACCATAGAATCCTTTCATTAACGTTTTGTGAAGACGGGCCATTACTTGAGGATGAATGGTGTTTCAATGAATTTCAAGAAATCAGATACAGGATGGGCACCAGAGAAATCACTATTATCATCGACTTCGTCTTCATCTATCGTCACTATAGTAATCAGTATTAACAATAAAAATAACAGCAACAACTACAACGCGTAACAACAGACATCAACATTAGGCGCTAGTATCATCATCATCACTATCGTTGCATGTATCATTACTCCCATTACTACTATCATCATTATTCTCAACAACAATAATAATAACAACACGAATAACTACAACAGATGTCAATACCAATATTAATATTATCATCATCACTATCATCAACATTAGTTAGCATCACGTTTATTACTTTTTCTCCTACTTTCATGACTACATGTATTAGGATAAAATGTATATTGTTGCTATTACTTTGTCTAAACAAATGTACATCAATACAGTGCAACTCAGAGATATGTTAACACGTCCCTCCAAATAAGATAAAACGTCTTTGGATTGGAAGATAGTTACCTTAAAGGCAGCAATATCTTCCACTCCAACAACGCAAAAAAAGAACTGTTCTTACATGGTGTTCAAATTGTTTTAACCCTTACCACTCCGATGCCAACATTCTATATTTTACTGTCAATAGCAAAGAAACTAGTGTACATTTTTCAACAACTTTGGTGTACGATGTTGCTGTCTGTGACAGCACCATCTTCCACTAAATCTTTCAAAAAAGTATTATTTTTACCATTTCTTCATTTACATTTTTGTACAACGTGTCTATATCATTATGGTGGCAAAAAGCATTAGTATCATCTTTGGAACAGTATTAGTGAGAGGTGGTTGCAGACAGTAGGTAAGTCATTTATATAGAGTAGAAATAAGAAGGGGCCAAGCATTGCTCCTTGGGGAACAGCACCAAGCAGCTTTTCTTTGCTAGAGCAAACTCCGTTGTATTGTACGCATGTGTAAAATCCTAGATACGCCCTACCCTTCGGACGAAATGTAAAGACGTCCATCTCGCGTGGTGTCTGCACCATGGCTTGACAGCAGAGGTTGAATTCGGGTTCGTTGTTCGCTGTCTTACCCCCATCATCATCATCATCATCATCATCATCATAATTTTACGAGGCATAAGCCATTGGCTTGTTATTGCCTCAGTGTTTTGTTGTAGTAGTGAAACTGTTCAAAGAAGTGCAGAAATGCTGGATGGAAGCAGGGGCCCCGGTAGACACAATGAATATACTATCATACAAGTTCAAGCTCAAGTTCAAGTTCAAGATTATTTATTTTGATATAGAATATACATTTTACAGATTCACAACAGGTAGTCCACCCAAAGGCAGAGCCTATGTGGCGGTGGACCCCTACATATAACATATAACAACAATATAGAACATAAGAATACTGAATACATAAAGTTAACATGTTATAGTCCTATATATACATTTAGTTAACTCTCTCGCTGCCAAGTTTCTACAGTCTACATTTTCCATGGGGTTTAGCTCAGGGTATGCTGAGTACCTCTCAAACAATTTGACCGAAAATTGTTGGTGGCTAAGACACCAACAACTTTCAGTCAAATTGTTTCCAAAATACTCAGCCAATCCAGAGTCATTGCCAATTGAAATTATTGTCCGGTGGCTTGCAGCAGTCCAACAGTTAATAGACGTATGACAATTTACAACATATTTACAGTGACAGACATGACAGAGGGATGTGTGCTTATCTTGCCTAAGTTAATAATTCTATATTACATATTCTTATTATCATTGACAAAGTATTAGAAATTTTTGTTTTGTTTGGTGGTTACCTTTATATGACAGATATTATTATTATTATTATTATTATTATTATTATTATTATTATTATTATTATTATTATTATTATTATTATTATTATTATTTGTTCTGGTGACCAGGTGCAAGTATGAGAATAGCATGCCATGATGGTGAGTGTTTTCCAGAGTCTAGTAGTTTTATATAATCTTCTTTTTGATACTCTGCTTAAAAGACTGTAGCTTTATGATGCTTGTGCGTGTGCTTGTGTCTGTATTATTTCATAACGAATTGCTTTGTGTGAGGGTTTTTGTTGTGCTGCTTTTGTTTGGTGGTGTGTTGAGTGGAGGTTATTTCTTGTTCTTGTGTTGTGAGGATGCAATTGTGTATTGAGCATAAAAATGTTAGATAAGGATGAGGGTAAGTTGCCATTGTGGAAGTCCCTTAAGATTGTGTATAGTTGGAGCCCTCCTATGTCCTCAAGTTTTAAGACCTTTTCTGATTTAAAGATATCCTGGCCACCTGCTGTTTGTGAAAATAGTTTAATAGAATGCTTTTGCAGAGATTTTAGTTTTTTTTAGTCTAGCTTGAGATGTATTAGTCCAGATAGCATTGCAGTAGGTGATGTGAGGAAGTATCATTGTGCAGTACAGGTTTTTAATAATATTAGGGGTTAGATAGGGTTTCAGTATGTGAATGATGTCAATGCTTTTTGCTACCCTTGTAGTAATAATTTCAATATGCTTCTCCCATGTTAAGATTGTTTGTCCCGATAGACTCCTAAAAACTAAAAGCATATTGTGCTTCTTGAATTATCTGGTTGTCGATATAGAAGTTTGTGAGAGCTATGGCTTTTAGTTTCTTAGATTTTGTGAATATAGCTTTTGATACATTAAAGTACAATTTGTGTACTTTAACCCAGTCTATTAATTTCGCCATTTCATCATTGACATTTTTGTACAGAATTTCAATATCCTTGTAGTAGGGCTGTTCGATTATGGAAATAAATTATCGATTACAATCTCTTGTAAAATAATCGATTTAATCGGATAATCGATTATTAATTTTGAAACTTAGCAACTATGTAGTGAGGGGAGGGGGTGGAGGAAGGGAGGCGGGGTGGGTAGAGAGAGAGCGCGAGAGAGAGAGATAATAAACTAAGTAGGGCCTGTGAAAAGACCGCAAGACGCTCAATAGGACAGGCTATTATAGCAAGCAATCCTCTGGTTGACTGTATAATGAAGTCAATTTGGAATCCATTGTTCACTCGTTCCCATTGGATAATGGTTTTAAGAAACCAGCGCGTATGTCCAGTTTTTCAAGCCAGTAAAAAGGCGCCAATTTAACATTACGGAGATTAACTATTAATTATATAGAGCTCGCCTATCTGCGATGTTTCCCTATTTCCCAGCATTGGAAAAGCTTAATATTTTGAAAAGCATTAGATTGCGGGTGGAGCAACAGCTTTAAGTCAAATTAGTTAGAATTTATGAAAGTTTGTATAGAAAATTTGAAAATTTACTATGAAGTCAATTTTGTGCATTTTTTCCGTTAAACGGCCATATTATTTTTGGTTTTATTATGATTAGGGGAGTGCATTTGGAGCAATGGCAGTACACGTGTACACCTTAGTTTTAACGAACGCGTACACGTATTTGGCGTTCTGCTGCAAAAATGTAGCAATAATATGATATCTATTTTCCATTATTAATTGTAGAGGGTGGAATATGGTGTGGATGGAAAATAAAATAACGATTTAATAACACACACCCACCCCCATCCCCCCCCCCTCACCCCTGCATCAACAGCGCCTCAAAGCACTCAAAACACCATGTTAGGGTTAATTTGACACAAGATTGCGCAACTTGTTTATCGACTATTCTACAAAATTCCGATTTTAGCCCTGTCTTGGACAGATAAATATCAAGCAAGAGTGATTCACCCTTTGATAGTCAAGATTGGCTGAGAAAAATCGAAATGTATCATTGCTGAAAGTCCGTAAAACATTTGCGGGCAAAGGCAAGATAGCTTTTTGAAAATTTACTACTAGAATGACAGGCTCGCTCAGTGAGTCAGTCATTGCAGCGATAAATTTACAAAAATAGTCCTCTCTCGAAATGCAAATAGCCTTTCAATAATGGCATATTCCTCAAGACCATTATAAACACAGTTTTGGCCGGCTTGACCATTAATTAGTTGACCAAAGGCTGGCGGCGCTC
>CM067371.1:140060289-140220789 GCA_034401795.1 Chaetoderma sp. LZ-2023a | reverse complement strand
TGCACCCGGTCACTGTACAGAGTTGGATGAAGATCTGCCTTTCATCCGTCACCCGTGTGCTATGGAACTAAAGTTTGCCTGTCGTTAGGGTTAAGCTTCAGAATGCCCAGAGATGCACTGCATGCCGGTTTTACATAATATTAATTCTTTTGACAGTGCTTCCTACTTTGGCAGGGTTATCTAAGCTAGCTGGTATCCGAAGATACAGAGGGAGATATATGCGAAATCGACACTGGTTTTCACCGCTCAGAAACCCCAATTGTTTCCCAGAGTCAGATCATGTCATCGTGTCAATGGGAAGTCCAGACAATTATTAAGCCTTGCTGCTGGAGGAGCGTAGAAAGAGATAATCACTCGATATTAATAATAGGCCGTAAGTTATCTGGCCAATTTATACAATCTAGCCGGTGTGCAGTGTTACATATCTGCTACAGCCAGAAAAGAGGCGGTCACAAAAAGTCTCTTACGGAGAGATTGTCCCTAACTACTTTAAACCTATCCTATCGAGCTAGAATATCCAGGCTTAGTCGATCACATGTCAGGCTCGAGCAATGTGTGAGCATGAACAGTGACCTCAGTGTAAAATTGATGCTGGGGAAATAGTGATGTGGATATAATGTTGCTGCATAGTATAGCCTCACGTACTGCATCCTAGAGTTTTTATATAAACAAAACAGAATAACTAGAATGGCCACTTGCCATATACATAACTAACTATAGCAGTGTTAACAGTATATCAGGTCATACGACCGTGCGGTGCTCGTTAGTTGTAAGCACAAAAATAAAGATAACATATACAGTAAAGAAAATGGAAACTATAAAATGCAGTCTCAGACGACCAGGGGGGTAGCTATTAGTCATCAGTACCTATAACAGAACACATGAATAAATAGTACAATAGTCTAGTTACTTGAGTACCTATTGGTCATCGGTACGGGAAGGGTTAAAAAATCACTAGGAATGCATTATGCGAGGTGGCACAACACTGAAGCTGCTGGGAAGTTTCCGCAGTCGAACTGTTGATGCAGCTTACTTTCAAGATGGTGAAGAAGAACGACTGTAGAGAGATGTCCATTAGATAGTCATGATAAGTAATATGTGAATGTACACAGTAAATTAGAAAGTGTCCGTCCGGTGAAGGGAGTTTGAAAGTTGCCAGTAATAAGTAGGGCTACAGTTGTAAATAAACATTGCATGTACATAACTGGGTACACCATGAGGGATACATCACATAGCTCTTGCGGTGTACCAGGCAAAGTCACACCAGACTGTGGGCTAAGAGTTAATTAATCGCACAACATGCTGCGCGGAAGTTTGTTACCACTTTTTAGTGTGGTCCGGAAGATCCGACGAGTTATCCACCAAGAATCACCACCTGCTCTACATGCTGTAGAGACTACATCAGGGCCAAGAGGCCCATCCACAGGAAGGTTCCTCTTGAAGTTGTTATAGTCAGGAAGTCTCTACTATTTATTTAATTACCCCCGGATGGCCTTCCGAAGGAGTACAAAAACTTAAGTGATGTGGATGCTCCGATTGCTTACCAGTGCACGAGAACTGAATTCCGAAAGGCACTGCTGTAGTGTAGGGTACCACAGTCAGTGCGCAGTTGCCCATGTCTAGCGCTGTGCTGGTCCAGCAACCCATCAACGGCTGTCTCTCGCCGAAATGTGGTCTCGATTCTTGATTTTTCGCTCCTTTTATACTACACGTGGTGTTAGAGGCAGGATGCCTTGCCAATCAGTGGGAGATCTGTAGCCAATCTGCATGCAGCCCGAAAGGGTGACGAAGCTATCACGTGATAAGTGCATTCCCCCATTCATTTAATACATACACGCAATTACTACCTCCAAGTAATATTTTGAAAATAATTTCAGTGAGCCGTTTAAGGATAACTTGGTCCAATTTTAAAAAGGTAAACAGTTTTGGATTCCTCGTCTCATTCTGGTCCTGACTGGTACCAAGAACGGCGAGAATGGAGTGATTTGAAGACATCACGGGTACCAACTCGGTACACTATTAGTACGCATTCTCTCCCAACGCTGACACGTGTTCTCAGGGAAGCTCTGACGCATGAGCATGTGCGCTACACGATCTCACGGACTTAGCCGTTTTATAGAAAACCTCTCTGATATGGCTTTACCTGAGGGGGGTGGGGGTGGGGGTGGCGTGCTTGGAACGTATCCTGAGTGGTCGTTCCCTACCCAGCTTAGCTGGGACAGTTCGTACCCATCTGGCCAATCCGCACTACACCAATTTGTGTTGATAAGATCACGCTTGAATGCTCAACAGTAATTCACACCTATGTGTTCTCACAAGGAGTGATGGTTATTCAAAGGAATACCTGTGTGCTGTCGTCGATGCTACGCGCCCGCTTAAAAACAAAACCTGTCCCCTATTGGTCTGTAAATTGATATCTTGGCAGGCATGAGTGTTAAAGGGTTAATTCGGAAATTGGACAGACTTGATAGATAGAGAGCGTGAATATAAATACGGAGAATTAAGATCGGACTGCACCAACAGTCTCCGACTAGGGAGAGAAGCCGCCCCATTACAAAACAGAATGCTCCACCTTGGTGTGACAAGACTAGCGGATATGGAACAATTGATTACCAGCGCCTCGAGAACGGTGTATGTCCTTATTGGGGCAGGACTGCATGGCAAGCAAGGAATAAGCCCAATGGTAAAGCACAAAATATGGCAGCTCTACATTAGCCCTAAATGAACATATGGACTCGAGGTATGCTGTCTGAGCACCAGCGATATGGCTGTCCTGGAAACTACCCAGAGGAAGAAGCTGAGGCAACTGCAGTCACTGCCCGACAGATGTACAAATGTGGAGTATATGCCCTCCTTGGGGCAGCACCAGTAGAAGCGGTGATTGATAAGAAGATCGCTACTCTTTATGGTACCATTTGCAGGAGTCTGGGTTCATTAGAGCATTCATCGGCCCTGCAGCAGATAGCTCTGAAGAATCTAGCAGCCCCGAGCTAGTTTTCAAAGGTAAAGAGATTGTTATTCAAATATAACCGTCCCTCGGCATGGTACCAACTAGATGGGCCCATTGCCAAGCCTAGATGTAAATCGATGGTGAAGTCAGCGGTAGGTGGATACTGGACAGAGAAATGGTGGCTTGAGCTCAAAGCGAGTGTCTCTACGGTATCTCAACCCATTAGCACTACAGATGGGATACGTGCACCATGTATAGTCAACAGTGCAAACGAAGGCCAAAATCTTGACAGGAAGTTACACCCTACAAGTGAATCGAGCGAAATTCAACCAGCACCAAGTTGATCTTACTTGCCTATTATATGGGTACGAAGCAGAGGATAGATGTCACATCATTAGCAAGTGCTGCTTCTATGCATACCTTCGTCAGAAGTATGTTGACTGTGTGTGCACGATACTGCTTGGCATCCACCCTGAAGAGGAGGTAACCAGCCTAACCACTGATCCTGAATCTCTAACTCAGCTGACACTCGATGCTTCTCTAATGATGACCAGTGATGGAGCATACCATGTGATCTCCACCGACAGTGAGCTACTACCTATCATTGAGAAATGCAGCAGAGACTTCCTACACAAATTGCATACCAGACGTTGCCAGCACCTGAGGGTGAGAATATAGGATTGCCTGGTCCACCATCCACTAGGACATAGTAAAAACTAACATCATAATGATCATACGAACCCTAAAATACTTCGTTTGTACTTGTGTACGAACTTCGACCTTGCACAGATACTTCTATTTACTTCTACCACTAAATTGATGTTCCTGACGTTTGAAATCTACAGAATAAGCCAGAAACCTGAAGGAATATCTAACACCCGACAACAATACCAGTGCGATCTGGGTGTGCCTAATGAAATGGCCAGAAGTACTGAACTAAACTGAACTGAACTGGACTGGACTATGGTTTGCTCAGTCCAATTCAAAAGTTCATGCTTTGATATCCAGTTTGTTCTTGAATGATTTGACTTTTGTTGATTAATTACCTCTCCTCAAAACCGTTAGATTTAAGAGTTTAACCCTTAGCACTCCGATGTCAATATTCTATCTTTTGTTGTGTAAATAGCAAAGAAACTGGTGTACACTTTTCAACACTTTTGTTGATGATGTTGCTGTCTACGACAAATTTGCTGAAAAATGAACACCAGATCATTTTTTAATTTAATATGAAAATTTAAAATTCTGACATCGGAGTGGCAAGGATTAACACCGATTTCTGGGAATGCTGTGGTGCAGCTGGGTGTTCCCTGCGTCAGCTGCGGTGTGCCGCCTACACTCATGGCTACACTCTGCTGCACCTGGCATTTGGTTACTTGTTGTTGACTTGTGGAGGTCATAGTTGGTCTTATTACTGTTCTTTTCATTTTCTGTCTTTGTCGCTATCCGAATCTCCTTCTCTACTATAGTGTCTCTTCATGCTACCACAAAATGTGGACATGGAAAGCAGACCTATCTACTGATAATTGAAATCGCTACAGAGCATGTTTTTTCTCGATACACAGGCTACTCCCAGATCAGACCACTGTATTGGAAGAATTGCAGTATGACTTTGTGATGGGCTGGTATCTCTGTGCAGTCAAATTCAAATGTTCTTTCTTTGAGGTGGATATCTAGTTTGCTCTTGAATAATTCAACTGTTGTTGCTTCGACTATTGTAGCTGGCAGTGAATTCAACTGCGGTACCACTCTATTAGCGAAAAAGTGCTTGCGAATATCTTTGTTGCTGCATTGTATGTTAGGTTTGAACCTATAACCTCTGTCTACGTAATACTGGATGTTTCGAAAAAGTAGTCCTTATCAATATTATATAGACCTCTGATGAGCTTGAATGTTTCAATTAAATCTCCTTGAAATCATCTATATTTCAGTAACATTAGATTTAGGGATTCAGGTCTTTCCTTGTAGCTGTACTCTCTGATTTGCGAGACGAGTTTTGTTGCTCGGCATTGATCTCTTTCTAATAGCTTTGATTGCCTTTTCAGTGTTTGGCGGCCATGCTGAGTTGCAGTATTCGAGAATAGGTCTCATTAAAGACTTATAAAAGAGCGTGAAAGTAGATGGATCAATGTTGATAAATGTTCTCTTGATTAGTCATTTTATGCTGTTTGCCTTGGATACGATATTACCTATATGTATATCAAAAGAGCGGTTTCTGTCAATATGCACTCCGAAGTCTTTTTCTACCTCTGATGTTGATACATATACATGATGCATATCGGGCGAGTCTGTCATATAGTATTTGGTTTGAAGGTTATTTCTGCTGAGGTGTAGGACATGTGTCTTATCTGTGTTGAAGGATAGTTGCCATGTCTGTAACCACTTACATACTCTGCCTATGTCATCTTGAATCTTACTGGTAGCTGGGTTGACATATATCTTTGTGTTGTCTGCAAAGATTTTGTAGTGGCAGATTAGTTTGTCAGGTAGGTCAATTATGCATATCAAAAAAAATATAGGTCCCAGGACACTTCCTTGCAGCACCACGCTGATCACATCTATCCAGTCAGATGTTGCATCATTGATCCTTACTCTCTGGCTTCTGTAAATAAATAGTTTAATGTATTTTACTAAATTGTTGCCAATTCCATAGCTTCTCAATTTTGTTTAGAGTCGTTGGTGTGGTACAGTATCAAATGCTTTTGAGAAGTCGAAATTGACAGGTTCACTTGAGTCAAGTTTGGCTGTTATATCTTCAAGGTATTCTAGTAGTTGAGTTTTACATGATCTAATATTTCTGAATCCAAGCTGTCTCTCATAAAAGACTCTAGGGCAACAGAGCCACCATCGAGCCAGACCCAGCCAACAGCAGGGCCCCCCCCCCCTCCCCACCGTGTTGGGAATGCCCGACGTGACCTGCGCGTCTCCAAGAAGACAACTGGTTGCTCCAGCCAGCAAACGATTGTGGGGGAGCTCTGAGAAAGCTTCAATGGGATGGCCTCGCAAGCCCTAAGACCAGCAGTAACCGAGAGCCACCTGGGAGGAATCCCGGACATGGATAGCCTTCACTTCGGCGACCTGACCACCTCGGAACACCATGACCCGGTGACCGAAGGGAACAAAGAGAGTGAGGAACACATTCGAGATGATCAACTACCCGGTTTTTTGATAATGCTTTGGTATTGGTTTTATGTTGATAGCTATACAATCACCGGTTGGATTGGATGGTAGTACCCGTAAGTCATTTGAACTGGTTGCTTTGGCTGCTAGGCTTGTTCAATTTCCTGATTTCGAACTGCATAAAAAAGTATTATACTTTTGGGTGACACTTTCTTTAACATGCTCAAGAAGATTGAGGCCATAGGACATCATGTTATTTGGCATTAGTTTCATACCATCATAATTTGGATGAATGTGATCATAATATAGTTCACGAATAACTTGGCCATTGTTGATAATGAAAAGATCTTCATGCTCAATGAGGCTTATGTTATGCCATGAGGAACGGCCATGAAGCATTTGGTTGAACTGTTGAATTTGTGCATTTTCATGAGCACTGTAAGGGTGTGGTAAGATGGATGAAACACAGATATGTGTGTGGGGTACAATCAACTTAACGTAGTCAATAAGTCAATCGTAATCATAGAGCACCTTTAGTAATGACTGCTTATTGATATTTGTTACTACCAACATGGCTTACTAGTGTCGAACTAATATGTCTACCATATGTGGCTATTTTGACAAGGTTAAATAAGTATAGGCTCCTAGCCTAGCTACACCTCGCCTCCAGACAATATAACAGTTTATATATATATATAACAATAATAAGAACTTATTATGGTGGCGGCAAGAATTCTTCAACCATCTCTGTGTAATGTCGCAGGTCATGATGAAGGTTGCAGATGGCTTGTGAGCTGCAGCGGCGATAGGTCCATGTTGGCTATCAATGATCGAGCTGGCTTAAGGATTATACTGCTTATATAGAAGATCACGTTTCCATTTTCACTAAATGAACGTGATACGGTTATCTCTTGCAACAGACGTTTTCATTAGCTAAGCATACCATTGTATTTATCACTGAGAGTGAGTGAGGGGTGACTTGATGATTGACCGCCTTTAAGACAATCTAGTACATGTTCTTTCCAGAGCACACTCTTTTGGAAGCTCTGATTTGTACATACGTTTGAATGAACTTTAACACTATGATTGAATACTGAATTCCCAGAATCGCAATTTCAAGATAACTATACAGGTAAGCTGTTGAAGATTATGCAACAAATTTGACGGGGAGGTGTTGCTGCATATGATACCAACAGCTCTAAGTCAAAGTAGTTTCAAAATATTCAACAGCTTGTTTATAGAATTGTAAATTCACGAGACATACAATTTAGACCTATTTCTCCTTTAGTGGCAGACTTACGTCAGTTGATAGCGACGTCGACTAACAAGTGATGAATTTTGAACATGACGTCAGATGCTTGAGTGACCTATATTTCATGGTCGAATGGAAAAACGTAGATTTTCTGAGTGAAGCTGCATTTCGATAGGTTTTTGGAGAAATCCAATGGAAAATGACTGAAAAAATGGCGGAAACCGAAGCTATATATACACCTGTGCAAAAGTTAAGCACCACCCTATTTTTACGCACATGCGAGGGTATATTCATGTGCTATGAAGAAAGCAATAGCATAAACATTTATGTACCCATCCATCTTAGTGCAAGAGGTAATAATGCAACTAGAGGAATGCTGATTATGATGGTGGGGAAACACTGTATGTTTTTGTTTGAACTTGAAAACGAGGCCTGAATATGGTTACGTTGACACAACTGACAACTATTTCCCTACAGTTGACACACGTGGCTAGATTGTCATTAATGGTGTCTGAAAACGAAGTTTAACATCTGTGCACGAGTTTGAGACTGTCATTATTAATACCGGGTATATCCACCTTGTGCCTGGATGACGGCCTGGACACGACGTCTCATGCTGGTCACCAACCGACTGATACGCCATTGTGGTATTCGTTGCCATTCAAGATGGAGTGCGTCTGTTAATTCCTGTAGGTTCTGCACAGGAGGATCCCTCCTTCTCACCATGTTTCCCAGAATGTCCCAGATATGCTCAATAGGGTTCATGTCAGGGCTCCTTGCTGGCCATGGTAGGGTTTCGATGGCATTCTGGCGGAGGTATTCATGCACAGCTCTAGCACGATGTGGTCGAGCGTTGTCATCCATGAACATAGGGTGGGTTCCAGGTGCATGATTTACAAAATGCGGGACCACAACTCTATCCAGTATGGAATCTTGATATTTTTGTCCATTTAGTGTTCCAGGTACAGTCAACAGATCCAGCTTACAATCAAATGAGATGCACCCCCATATCATAACGGAACCTCCACCAAATGGAACTTCTTCCATGATGTTACGTTGGTCGTACGCCGTGCGTCTGGACCTCCATACACGAGTTCGATCATCTTTGGCATGAAGCAGGAACCGACTTTCATCGGACCAGTGTACCCGTCTCCAGGATCTCATGTTCCAGTGTCTTCTTTCGTTGCACCACCTCAGACGCTCCTCTTTGTGGTGTGCAGTGAGGAGAGGACGTCTGACAGGTCTCCTAGCTTTCATGCCAGCAGCATACAGTCTCCTTTTGACGGTAGACATTGACACTCTATTGCGCGTTTCCCATTGCTGGCTGAGCACTCTGCTGTTGGTGAATGGAGATCTCCTAACAAGGCGTACTAGGGCTCGATCATCACGGGCAGTAGTCTTCTTCGGTCTTCCAGATCTAGGCCTGTCCTTCACCTCGTTAGTTTGCCCATGTTTTGCAATCAAACGACTGATTACAGTATGGTTAATGTTCAGCTGTCTGCCAATCTCTCTGCATGACATACCAGTGGTATGCATGCCTATGATTTGCCATTTCACACGATCACTTAACCTTCGTCTTGCCATAGCGGTTCACAATCAAGAGCTAATTCTCTCTGTACAAATAAACCACGGTCATGAACACAAAATTCCTAATCTTGTCGCCTAAATCTGTATGTAATGTTCTACACCTCAAACTGGACTTTTACATAACTGAACACGTATGCTGTTTCCCGCCACGCACGGACATCAAGCGGCGTGAAGTCATGCATGCATGTGCATCTCGTACTTGGAATTATGTCAGCTAACGCGGGGACAAAAAGTATGGCAGCCTAGTTGTACCATCATGTTTCTACGTTCTATTGTTTTTGCTGGTGCTTAACTTTTGCACAGGTGTATATGTGTAGGTGTTGGAGGAGAAATGGCACGAGTGACCGATCGTGGAAATTATTTAAGTCTACCTGCCCTTAGTGTATGTCTTCTACATTTCTGTAGCCAAAATCATTTGAAATCTGACTTAACCATGCGTCAGTGCTGGTAGGATAAAGGACACATGATACCACTGTTTGATTGTGGAGTGGCACCCGCTTCCTCTAGAACTGCACGTTAATGTGGACATGCACGGGCAGCATTTGATGCACTGCCCATATGAAGGATAAGTTAACAGGGTGCAAAAATCTATATTAAAAATGTAATTAGCCTTCAAGACTGCGGTTAGAAGAATAAGACTTGCCCCTTGACCTGCATGGTACATGTCATGAACAGTGAATAATCGTTAATAAACCTAGTAGATCTCGACAAGACTGTGTTCTCATCATTTTAGCCAAATGTGTCCATGAGACGGCTTGTTTTTATAATCTCTAAAATGTGTGATTTTGTTCAGATTTACATCATAATTAAATGGGTTTTGTATCAGGATTAGAAGGGGCACATTAAAGATGCAAATAACAGTAACACCAAAATTGTATGAATTTAGTATCGACATCATCAGTGGCGCTAGAGGGGAGTTAGTGCGTGTGTGTGTGTGTGTGCGTGCGTGCGTGCGTGCGCGCGCGTGCGTGTGTGTGCATGCACGTGTGTGCATGCATGCATACGGCGAGGACAAAGGACCCATTCAAGAATGTGTTGCACACACCTTAAAATTTGCAGATATTTCATATGGTTGTTTTATTAAGGAATCAAAATAAGGATGTTGTTTATCATTCAGCTTGCAAGAAATGGCTTTTCAGAGCACATAATTTTCAAGTTTCCCCGGAGAGGACCACCGAACCACCCATATTTTGGAATGGTGCCACCCCTTCCCAGACATTACACTAACCTTGCCCCATGAGACACCCTTGCCCCTCCCATTGACCCCATCCCACTCACACAAAAATGTCCTGGCACCACCGATGAACCTGTGCACCCCCCCCCCCTCCCCACCCCAACCTCAAACACCAATTCTGAAACTTCAGAATGACAATTTTTATCCCAGTATTGGTCCTTAACTAAATTTCTGCCATCAAACCTTTTGTACTCAAATGTCTAATTAAATGCCACTGGGCTCCCAGACTAGATATTCCAGTAAGTGTTTCTAGACGACAAAATGGTGAGGTAATTTTGCTAGAACCGTCCATAATAGTAGCTAAAGAATTGAAACTTGTAGGTGCAAATGGGTGCAGTACAGATACAAAAACAAAACACTTATTTTCATGTTTTAAATCCAAATAACAAAAAAATCATAATTCCAAAAGGCACAATTCTAGCAAAAGCTAATGACATTAATGATATTGATGACAATAGCCCAAAAGCTTTTGTCAATGATAACATTAATGCCATTGATCATCAAACAGAAAGCACTGAACTAGACTTTGATCTAAGAGGTGCTGACATTAGGGAAGGAGAAAAAACTGAACTGCTAACATTCCTTCAATCCAATATGGATATATTTGCATCAAATATGTAAGAATTAGGTCATATTGACCTCTGTTGTCATAAAATCGATACAGGAAATGCTACCCCATTCATAGATATCCGTCCAGAACTGGCCCATTAATGAAAAAAGAGTTAGACCGGCAAACAGCTGAAATGCTAAAAGCTGGAATAATAGAATCATCAGATAGTGAATGGCAAAGCCCAGTAGCATTGGTCAAGAAAAAGAATGGTTCTTATAGATTTACAGTTGACTTAACAAGGTAACCTACCTTCCAAATGGTAATGCAAAATGTTTTCTGTGGAATAAATTGGCATCATGTTTTGGTATAGATTGATGATCGCTTGATTTTTAGTCAAAATTTTGAGGAGCATTTAGAGCATCGCAAAGAAGTATTTTCTAAGCTCAGAAATGCTAATCTAAAACTACAGCCTGCTAAATGTAAGTTTGCAGTACCCCGTGTCCAATATTTAGACCACATACTAAGTAAAACTGGTATAGAGTAGATCCTGAAAAAAACAAATTCAGTAAATACATTTAATTTCAACGGCCAAATAATCAGCATGAGGTTAGAAGTTATTTAGGAATCTGTAATTACTATAGAAAATTTGTCCCAAGCTTTTCCAAGATAGCATCACCACTAAATCAGTTGTTACAAAAATACTGCATTCAGCTGGACGGATGAGTGCGAAAATACATTCATTCAGCTAAAGGAAAAGTTGGTCTCACCACCCATTCTAGCCTATCCAGGCATGAACAAGGAATTGATCCTAACAACTGATGAAAGGGGAACCACTATTGGATTCATTTTAGATCAGTTAGACAATAACAATATAGAACGTGTCATTGCATACAGGGGCAGATCTTTGAGGGAGGTTGAAAATGGGGAATAACTGACAGGGAATGTTTGGCAGTAGTGGAGGGAATTCGTCATTATCATGTCTATTTGGCAATCTCTGAATTTACAATAGTAACTGACGACTTAAATGGCTGGATAGAGCTAAACAGACAACTGGTCTGTGAGCCACGTGGTCATTATTATAGCAAGCTCATAAATACCAACTAGTGCATAAAGAAGGTAAGAGGCTACTTAATGCGGATACTCTGACAAGACTAGAATATAGAATCAGAAGTGGATGACACTGACATTATGGGACCAGAGGTTGGCGTAATAGATTGTCTTGATAAAGACAGAAGAAATCCAAGTAGAATTTTATTATCAGAATGAGAAGCCAAATTTATTGAATGTTAATGTAACAGACACTGAAACGATCACTCCATCTAGGGACACAGACAATATAGGTAAGCTACAGAGTGAGTGTAAGAGAGTTAGAGCTTGGAGGGTGCGCATGGCTGTTAGGTAGAAAGATATGGAGAGGTTTGTAAATTTGCTGATAGTCAACAATACAAAGCTTGAACTGAAAAATTATTATGTGTTGTCTCTCTAGTGAAGAATATTTATAGTCAACCACCAGACAAGCGAAAAGACCATCTGTCTATCTCTCCAGTAAATAGAAATAGTCTAATAAACAATTCATCAGTCTGTTCATCCGTCACTCCATCTAATGGACGAGTATAGTCAGAGGCTCGCCACAGAGCCAGACGATCTACAAACCCGGTTACCTTATATCTCCTTCAAATATACTTGTTTGAGGAGTGATAAATGTTAATAGTTAGCTTCGTAAAACTTGAGTATTTTATGGGAGATAACACTAGCGGTGTTGTAACACTTGATACAAATGGATCTCACTGAAACACAAGTACAACTGGTGACAACAGGTTTATCTGCTTACCAAATTTTAACTAAATGTCCCTAGGCACGCTCAGGTTAACCAGCAGAAATAATATTTTCAAAGAATTTTTTCAAGGGAGCTAACTCTAGAGAGTATGGACAGATTTTGCCGAAGCCAGCTCGTGACACTTTGTCTATCCATAATATGTCCACTGAAAAAAAAATGTCAGTGTAGGAAATCTGAATTGGACAAGAGAATTTTAATGGATTTTATGTTTTCAGGGGACTCAACTAGTGAATAGAGTGTTCACAGAATTTACCCAAATTAACTCACGACACTGCGTCTTTCTCTAATATATCTGCAGAAAAAATATTGAGAGTATAAGTCCAAAGAAAGATGTTTTAGAGAAATTGTACCGCTTTCTACGGAGATTAACTCTGGCAACTATGGGCAGATTTTGCCGAAACAAGATTAAAACATTTTGTCTATACCGAACAGATATGCTGAAAAAATTGTTATTGTAGGTCCAAAACCCACAAATATTTTGACAAAGCTTACAAATTTCAAGGGCAATAACTCTGGAAAATAGGACAGAGATTGAAATTTGGCAATTGGTCTATAGATAAAAGATCAGGCAAAAAAAATTGTGAGCATAAATCCAAAGCTCACTAAGATATGGATCAGACAAGAAATTTGAGAAAATCTTTTTAAATCTTTCAGGGGAGATAACTCTGACGAACATGAACAAATTTTGTGGAAACAAAATCATCACACTGCTTTATTATGTATGTTTAAAACCTTCAAAGATGGACACGAAAATTGGGACACATTTTAATCTTTTCAGGGGAGATAACTCTGGCAGTTACGGATGGAATTCGGCAAAATAAAATCATGACACTGCGTCTTCCCCTAATATATCTGCTGAAAAATAATGTATGTAGGTTCAAACCACTGAAAATGGATCAGACAAGAATCAGACGGATGGACAGACTGATGGGTAGGGGTGAGGTAGGGAGGATGGGCGGACAGACGGATGGCAATGGCCATTACATAACATGACCTTGCATTGCACAAGCATATAAAAATGCTACATGACACATATACATACTCTTACTGAAAGTAGGTGAATGTCTCAGATACCTTTTTGATAATAGGTGTGATTTCTATTTCATTAACAGATAGGATGCACACACAAATGTTGATTTTCACAAGTTTATTTTCATGATCTTTTTGGACTAATAACAGTCTATGTTAGCATTTCCTAGCAAGTAACAAGTATAATATTTATAATAATAATAACCATATTAATTAATAATGTACATGATTAAGTTATTGCACTTTTTCATATGAATAACGAGAAATGAGGTTTGCATATTTCATGATTTAGTCAGATATAAATCAACAACACATCATGAGTATAATCGTTAGGTTCTTTTTACACATGGTAGAATTAAATTACCATATTATTATTATTATTATTATTATTATTATTATTATTATTAAAATCGTTGCAATATGTGGATGCAACATTTGAGATGGGAGATTAATCACACCCGTTACTACCATATACATACACATACTACTACTTGATAATTAACCATTAAACCTTCGAATTTCTTCAAGAAAATTTCAATTTTCTCATAGACAATGTCCATTTGCAGACCAAGAGAAGACTATTTTTGAAAATTTCCAACTGCCCTTAGGCCCTTATTCCCTAACCATATCTCCCAGTTTTCGGTCTGATCCGAGAAGTCATCTACAAGAAAAATAGGTCATCCAAGATGGTTGCCAAACTATTTAGCCTATCTGCCTATCAAGTTCCCTTGAAAAAATTTGGTTCAGCTCTTGCCTTAAATCACATTTCATGAGGTTGTAATTGATCTCGCAAGTGGTTTTGGAGATTTTTAAACACATTTTAAAAATCAGTCAAAATCCAAGATGGCCACCAGTCAAATTGGCCGATCGGCTTCATTTGAACAAACTTGGATCTCTCTGCCCTAGGGATGCTTCCTGCCCCATATAATTGAAATTGGTCCAGTGGTGCTTGAGAAGTCGTTTAAAGAAAAAGTTGGTGGATGCCGGATGCCACAGCATAAGCTCACTTAGCTTTTATGGCCAGGTGAGCTAAATATCATCTACTTTTGGTTTGCAAATACACATTTTTTAGAACCGCTGTCGAAGCTGTCTTTGGCCATTAAAGGGTTTTATGGCCAGGTGAGCTAAATATCATCTACTTTTGGTTTGCAAATACACATTTTTTAGAACCGCTGTCGAAGCTGTCTTTGGCCATTAAAGGGTCAAGCAGGTGTATCTCTCCAAACTGATCGCTGATTGGTTCTTCTTTAGGTACTTGTTTGACACAGGTTTCGCAGGGTGCGCGATAATAACTGCTATAATATATTTTCAGATGAAATATATATAACTATGCATTGTATGATGAGTATAAACTAGATCATATGAGGAATGTAGAGCATAATTACAATGGACCTTTTCCAGTTTTAGCTATGCCCCGCCATTTTCCAACTAAGCTCCAACCACACTTCACCCGTGTTGGAATCGATCGATCCCTGAACTATGGCAGCAACAACGACCAGTCAAATTAGTTTCAAAATATTCAACAGAATGTTTAATAAATAGTAAAGACATCCAATTCATACAACATGTCAGACTATTAAGCATTTAAGATGGACTAAATCGAGTCATTCATTCTGTAATTGATTATGCCATCATACTACACCATCACTTAGTTGATTATGATGTCATATGATGGATGGATAAACTGAAAAGGTCCATTAACAAGTGCATTTCAGTAACAATTTGATGTTTGAATATGCTCTTATCCAGAGTAAGTAATTAAACAATTAACATTTTACAAAGGCGCCTAATCTAATCTCACTATTAAAGCGCAGAGAAAAATCACAATTAAGGGTTGTCACTGTTAAAGGTTGTAGTGCATGCATGTGCGAGTGTGCATTTTCTTGAGTGTACATGTTATATATACCATAGATAACACTGCTTAGCTTCTGCAAAGCCAGTGATTCTCTTTATTAACAATTTACCCCTTTATCTCTCAAATTTGTACAAGAAAATTAAAATTTTCCCTAAGAATATCCATTTGCACATCAAGGTTATTTTGGAAAATTTATCACATGAATGACTGGCTCAGTTATCGAAATTGTTGAACAATGTCCAGCAGTTTCTTTGCTATTGACACAGCAAACAATATAATATTGATATCAGAGTGGTAAGGGTTAAAATAATTATAAGTCCTTGATGAATTAAATGTTTATTGAGAACCTTTAACATTCTTCTAATTCTTGACTTAAAAGGAGACAAATCATCCAGAAATAAACTAAGTCCAAATCACTTAGAAATATGTAAAAAAATTGGGAAATTGTTTTAGGTGGACTGGATGTAATGATCCCATAGGATTTATTGAGATTGGATAAGCCCTTGAAGAATTATCTGTGCTAACAACACAAAAAACTGGGAAAAATTTAAAATCATATTCATTATGATAACAACTGGATTCAATGATGGTATAGATCAAATCTATAAATCTTGATTAAGGTCAGATAGGTTCTTGATGCAATAAATGTCCATTAAAAAACGTTTAACATTTACCTAATTGCTGGTGCATGCCTGATGCAGCACACCATTTGGATCACTATGTCGAACAATCCTCCTTATCGCGTAGGGCTCACACATAGGTGTCTCCCTTTTCCACACAAATGGATATATTCAATGAGAGAATTGAAATTTTCTTGACCAAATCTGAGCATTAACCCTTTTAATGGTCACACCAGAGAAAACCGGCCTCTGTTATGATTTTGTGGAATGTCCATTTACAGGCGAAGTGAATATAATTTTTGTGATACTTCAGTGAAAAATTTTCAAAAATTGTATTCTATTGGCCTGTAAATGGACATTCAATAGGCAGATATTTATGTTTTCTTGACCAAATTTGACCATTAATGGAGTTAAAGGGTCACAGTGTGCACACCTCTACCGGTATCTACAATTCTAGTGACTTAACAAATAACAGTATCAATCACATAAATAACGGGATCATGTAACAGGAACGTAAACTCGTATAAAATCTAATAACATTTAAAGGATTATGATAAACCCTTTGAACACAAAAGTCCAAATGAGAGACATTATCTCCAGTGTAAGAACTTCTTCTTCTTCTTCTTCTTGTCGTTCGCTGATCATACCGCCAGTCCTGTATGTGACTATCGACATGATCATAAGCAGTGTAAGAACTATTTAGTTCAATATTTTGAAGCTAATTTGACTGGGAGATATTGCTCTCTATGGCAACAGCAGCAGCTTCCTGCTAAAGTAGCTTCAAAATATTGAAAAGCTTTTACATGTATGGTTATCAATATTCTGGGAATTCAGGATTCAAAGCGTTAATATAACATCACAATTTTAACTATTTAGCTAGATAATAATAATAATAATAATAATAATAATAATTAATTATCACAATGTGATTAGCGTAGGACTTGGTGGGAAGAAAAAGTAAAATAAATGTACATGTATAATTCCATGACATGTCATACACATCTGAGCCCTTTAACTTTGTAATTTTTAAAAGAAAATTTCAATTTTCTGATAGATAATGTCCATTTGCAGACCGAGATTATTTTTGAAAATTATCACTGGAAGGACTGGCTCGGTTATTGAGCCAGTCAATCCAGTGGTAAATTAAAAAAATAGTCTTCTCTTAGTCTGCAAATGGACATTTCTCAAGACCACTGCTGAAGATGTTTTTGGCCGATATAAATGTTAAAGGGTTAATACCCAAGATGGCTAAAAATAACCTCTGCAGTGGCCTTTACATGTGAAGAGCAGACTATTATTAAAAGTTGACACACTGACTGCACATTCCAGCCCAAAACAGAGGCCACAGCAGAGGCCGGAGAAGATGAATATAACAAACGAGGGAACCACTCTATGGGACAAGGTTCAGAAAAATAACCCAAAACTTAAAACACACAAGTTAGCTGGTGATAAGTCCACTGTTATCAAAAAGGCTGACAAGACTATTTTTTTTTAATTTCCCACGGAAACTCCTGATTCGGTTATACCATCGAATGCCTGGCTTGGTAACAGACCCAGTCATTCAGTGGTCAAATTAAAAAAAATAGTCTTCTCTTGGCCTCCAAGTGGACATAGTAACAAGCAAAATGTTAGATTTACTTGACAAATCTTGATAATTAAAACAATAATGACCACATTATGGGACCCCCAATAAGTGGCCACTAAAAACTGGAAATCACATAACACAGGAAAGTGAATGATGCTACATGGTTTGAGGACCACAAGATTCCACTGCGCTAGGACAACTCACATTCTAAACACTTGTCTCAGAGGATGCGATACTTTGGCAAAACAAGAACTCCGCAGAATTAAATGTCTCGTCTGTCTCCTGTTTGTCGCAGTGGCATTGACCTTTGACCTTCTGACCTCTGTGTTATCAGGCTGCTTCCTAACATTATAGGTAACTATGTATTCAAGATTAGTTCCAATAGGATTAACCAATCCTGAAATATAAATGATTTGCTAAATGGAAATACAGACATGACAGAGGTGAAATGTCAAGGCCATGATGACCTTGGCTTGGGATCTAGTGATGTCACTATCAGCAAGCAGTTTCCTTATTTTATAAGGAACCATGTGTCCTGGTAAATTCTGAAATATAAATGTATATAATTTGCTAAACGGAAAAACTTAAAGTTGAAAAAGCAGAGGTAAAATAGCAAGGTCAGAATGACCTTGAACTTGTTGACCTCCATGTCACCATCCTGTATCCTCTTGGTATAAGCAACCATGTACCAAAGTTGTGTTCCATTAGGATTAAGCAATCCCAAAATAGAACATAAGACTTGCTAAGCCTAAAGGCTTAACATTGAAAAATAGTTTTGTAGAGGTCAGAATGACTGTGACCTTCGACGTTGTGACTTCACCGTCAGCATGCTGCTTCCTAACGATATAGGCAACAATGTATCCAAGTTTAGTTCAAACAGGATTAATCAATCCTGAAAGATAAGCTGAGGTTTTACTAAGCGCAAAAACTTAATATTGAAAATACAGTTTTGTATCAAGGTCACAGTGACCTTGACCGTGTGACCTCAGTATCATCATGCTGCTTCCTAACAGCATAGACAACCACATAGCCAAGTTTAGTTGCAATAGGATTTACTGATGCCGAAGTATAAGCTGAGAAGTTTTGCTAACCACAAAAACTTAACATTGTTGACGCCGCCGTCAGAAAAGTGACACATATGTCTCGCTTTCTGCTTCGAAGGCGAGATATAGACTGAGGTAAGTATATATGAGAGGTTTAACATCATTTTAAATACTGAAGCCTTTCAAACACACATACTGAATATAACAAATTCCATACAAAGTATGGCAAGAAATCGTATGTTGAATATTTTGAAACTAATATGGCTGGATGACATTGCTGCCTAACTCTTTAATGGAGGAATCCAGTTTATCCATCAATCATATGACCTCATAATCAACTATGTGAGCTGGAGGCTGGCATCATAATCAATTACAGCTGAATAACTCGATTTAGTCGGTCTTAAATGCTTAATAGTCTGTCAGATTGTATGTCTTTACCATTTAATAAAGATGCTGTTGAATATTTTGAAACTAATTTGACTGGGCGCTGCTGCTGGCGCTGCCGTAGGCAGCAACACAACCCCGTCAAATTAGTTTCAAAATATTCAACAGCTTAACTGTATAGTTTTATGGAAATTGATAGTCAGGCAGTTCAGGATTGATTGATCAAAACACGAAGGAGCTGTGGGTGGAGCTTAGCTAGAGATAGACGGGGCACAGCTAAAACTGGAATGGTCCATTATAAGCACAACGTATATAAATGGTCATTCCAGTGCTAGTTTTTCAAAAATCTTTCTCTTGGTCTGTAAATGGACATTCACTAAGCAAAAATCTCAATCGTCTTGAGCAACCTTGATCAGTGGAATTAGAAATCAGAATATTCAACACATTTCCTCTAGGGATAAATTGACATTTCTTCAAATAAGTTGCGATTTCAGGGGTCAAAGAGTTAATCCTTACAACACTCATGTCAAAAATTTAAATGTTCAAATTTAAATTATATAAAAAGATTAACTGGTGTTCATTTGTCAATGAATTTGGTGGAAGATGTCGCCATTGTAGACAGCAACACTGTCTACCAAAATTGTACAAAATTGTACAGCAGTTACGTTGCCACTGACACAATAAAAGATAGCAACTTGACATCAGAGTAGTAAGGGCTAAATAAGCTATAACTGCCAGGTCAGAATGTACCGGGTATCCATAACAGAAGTAGAAGATTCACCAGATAGTAAATACGTTCTCTGTGTTGATTAACTGACTGGCTGCTGAGATTTTGAAGACGACATATTCCAGGGGTTATATCTCTGGACCTGCTAAATATTTTGAAAACAATTTGACTGAAAGTTGTTGGTGAGTAAGCCACCAACAACTTTCAGTCAAATTGTTTTCAAAATATTCAGCAAGATAAGACTTTTTGTTCATTGAAATTATTGTCGGGTGGCTTGCAGCAGCATGATGGTTAATAGCTCAAGACAACATTATTAGCCTGGACAAAAGCTATCAACTAAAGATCATAATGCTATTCACAAGTAAACAAGTCCATTGAAATAAAAGCACCATAATTCAGACAATAAAATATTAGTTTAACTTTCCCATCGTAAATTACTATTGGTGATTGCAGAAGAGATAAATGGAAAGGGTCATGCATGGATCATCAAACATGTGCACACATTGCATGCACCCACACATGCTTGCACGCACACAGGCACTCACATGCTTGCACCCACACATGCTTGCACGCACACAGGCACTCACATGCTTGCACCCACACATGCTTGCACGCACACAGGCACTCACATGCTTGCACCCACACATGCTTGCACGCACACAGGCACTCACATGCTTGCACCCACACATGCTTGCACGCACACAGGCACTCACATGCTTGCACCCACACATGCTTGCACGCACACAGGCACTCACATGAATGCATGTACAAGAGACACACACACACACACACACACACACACTCACACACACACACACACACACACACACACACACACACACACACACACACACACACACACACACACACATGCTTGCACGCACACAGGCACTCACATGAATGCATGTACAAGAGACACACACACACACACACACACACACACACACACACACACACACACACACACACACACACACACACACACACACACACACACACACACACAGGCACTCACATGAATGCATGTACAAGAGACACACACACACACACACATGCGAACGCACACTTACATCTATGCGCATGCAACTATGCAACATTTCAATGACACAACCATTATTAAGTATATTAATCATAAATATTCTGTAAGTCTTAACTATTTGGTCATATTATATAACGTGATATCAATTTTTTATATTTACTGAATTTTCAGATCTGTTCTACACAGAGCTTATTAATTTTTAGTAAATAAGACACACATAGAAATTTGAAGCGATTGTGTGTGTGTGTGTGTGTGTGTGTGTGTGTGTTCGTGCGTGCGTGCGTGCGTGCGTGCATGTGCATTAACATGGCTTACGAACACATGAACACCCTCTCATGACGAAAAGGAGATTGCGTGGTTAAAAATTTTTGATTTTTAAATTTAAAGACTTAGAAAAATAACTTACAAGTTCTGGTCCTTTCACTCAGTTTCCTATTATTTTTAATACGAGACATTACCATGTGCTTTCTCTGCAGCTTGCCATACACATGCCCTGATGATATTCTATGGTGTCCTGTTTTAGCTGAAGCACACCGATATCTTAAACTCTTTGATGGCCAAAATTTGTCAAGGAAAGCAAAAATGTCCATTTGCATTCCAAGAGAAGGCTATTTTTCAAAGTTTAATACTGGAATGACTGGCTCAGTTATCGAGCCAGACAATCCAGAAGTTAAATTTTCAAAAATAGTCTTCACTTAGCCTGCAAATGGACGTTATTCAAGAGGACTGCAGAGGCCAGAGGCCATTTAATGGTTAACAAGATTACTGACACAATAGTCTCTCTCAGTGTCTCATTTCACACAATAAACAATGATGAGTCTTCAATGCTTCTAAAGAAAAGGATTCTCTATTTTAGGTCACCGTTAAGTATATTTAATGGTCAAGATTTTTCACAGATTTAAATTTTTCATCAGTGAATGTGCATTTGCAGGCTACGGTAAAACAAATTTTGAAAATTTACCTCTGGAATGACTGGCTCGATTATCGAGTCAGCAAATCTAGTGGTAAATTTTCAAAAATAATCTTATCTTCGCCTGCAAATGGACATTCCTCAAGACCACTACAGAGGCCTGTTTGGGCCGGCTTGACCACTAAAGGGTTAAATTTGCCTATGCTGGATGACTGCTATTGGAATCAAATGAAGGTGGTTCACTATGACAGTAGCTACAAGGCCACGATAATTTGATCACAAGAGGGATTTACCTCTATGTCCCGCACATTTCTAGCTAAGCCCCACCCTCTTTGACGCATACTGGAATCAATTCTTTGAACCCTGAATTACCAGAAACCCAATTTCAAGGTAATTATACAGTCAAGTTCTTGAATATTTTGAAACTAATTTGACCGGGGACTGTTGAGTCATCATAAGCTGTCTTTTGTGACCACCTTTTGATGCCTATTACAGATGTTTCATTGTACCAGTCTTAATACAGATTCTGTTAAAAAACCTATATTTAATTATTATTATTATTATTATTATTGTTATCATTATTATTTTTACACTATAATATAAATACATAATACATACAATAACTGTCATATAAATAGATATGAAACTAAAGTTCATTATTATAATATCAAAAACGTAATTCCAACACATAAATGTAGCAAATTAATAATAAATTAGATGATGGCACATTGTTATTGCTTAATAAGGATAATAATAATAATAAGCAAAATTACTGTATGTTAAATACAATATAGGGGCAAATCAATCAAGGATGGTAGAAAAATACAAATTATTAAAAATGACTATTAATGGAATGAAAATAAGATTCATGTTTACATGGCAAACAATTTCCTTCTATAATCCCCCAAATTCAGGATTACTAAATTAGATGAGCATTTTTAAAAATGAATTCATTGAAGTGTTGTTGCTGTGAAAGGGAACAAGAACTAACGTAACAAAGGTCAGCAGCAATGATTTTCAGTCAACTTGTTCTAAAGATAATTAGCCTAGCACATAGAAAGCTTTCAACTCGACGAACACGGCTCGAATAAAATTTATTACCAGGCTATTCTGGTATATAACCAGAATTTTGATTGCAAGGGCGACTGTTAGCGCCATGACCACTGAGGTTTTCTTAGCCTAATTTGGTGGTTTTATTGGCTTATGATAGCTTAAGTTTGACATATTTTCATACAAGCCTGTGTTAACACAATGACTGTCAGGTTCAAAATGAATATATGCACCATTTCTTTGGCTGCTTAATAATTTCACCATTCAAATTCTAGTGTCTTAATTTCAAAACAAATGACCATCTCGCATGACCACTGCAGGACCCATGTCTGGCCCGCTGCACCATTAGAGGGAGAAAGCAATAACATATTTTTGTCTTCAATCCTCAATGGACAAGGGCGGGCAGTCAATTTACAAGCTTAGCAGTTCCGAAGATGGCTGACATAAAGCTTATAAATGTCAAACATTTATGAGGCCGACAGAGGCCATTGTATCATGCTATGTGCTCTAAATATCTCAATGTCTTAGTTAGCATATATTCTTGGTCAATTATCTGACCAGCCATATAAGAAACCATGGTCAAGCATGGTCATTTAATCATTAGATGAATCTTATGCATATTTATTTAATTTATAAATGCATCTGATAAAATATCTTTAATGACTGTTCGTTGCTATGGCAATGCAGTGTGTTCCGGTACTGGGTCAATTATAAAGAGAGTTCTGTAGTTTTGCAACACACAATATGCTAGTAACAATCTCTGGAGTGCAAGATTAATGTATTTAAGAAAGCATCAATATGGATGAGAAAAGTTACAATCTATCTAGCTCTAGTAAGATAAATAGTGACATTAACAGGTTAAATATATGCTCAATATTATCAGTGAGGAATTCACAACATCACTAGATTTTAAAACGGTATCCTAGGGTGGTATTAGCCCTTACTACCCTGATGTCGAAATTTTAAATTTTCAAAATAATTCTTTAAAAGATGAACTGGTGTTCATTTTCCAACAAATTTGGTGGAAGATGTTGCTGTCATAGACAGCAACATCATCCACCAAAATTGTTGAAAAATGTACACCAGTATCTTAGCTATTGACACAGTAAAAGATAGAATACTGACATCGTAGTGGTAAGGGCTAAAAGCAAACAGTACAACCACAAGACCAATATATCAGTCATCATGCTTGCAGGCAGACATTAGCAACAAGAAATGCAATGAGAACATTTTGTTTTGATTTTCTGGACTTTCTTCTTCGGATCATAACCAAGTTTGGGGAATCCGGGTGTATGGACATGTAGACTTTTTACTGGGTGGGTAAAATCCCAATCTTAGATGCACCATATGCATGTAGAACAAATTTCTTATTTCTACCCCTGAATTCCAATGAAAATATGCAAAAATAGTCTTCTATTGGCCTACAAATAGACATTACTGAGTACGTGTTTCAATTTTCTTCAAAAATCTTGACCATAAAAACTGTTAATTAATTCTTTCCTATGTTAAAATTTGATCCGATCCAAATCTGGGTGTTTTTTTATCAGCATCAGCTCCAGTAACACCATTCTTGTGTAAAGAATTTGCCATATGGGATGGTTTGGTAGGTGTAGTTTTTTACGCACGCACGCACGCACGCACGCACGCACGCACGCACGCACACGCACACGCACACACACACACACACACCTGAATGCAATACCCTCATCCTCATTCAGGGCTAGGATTATAATAGCAAATTACTGTGTGGTAATGATAAGAGATCCTTACAGAATGGGTAATGAGATGAATGAAGGAAGGCTTATACTCATTTCAGAGTGTAGAAGTCACTGGCTTTTCCATCAGCAGAATTACAAAATTTCCTGAAAATAATGGTGCTTATTGAGGTTTTCATTCCATGATTCTCTGCATTAGATAATATTTTGGACAGAAAATACCTCTGTTGTCAATCCAAAAATCTAAGTTTGCCTGATGCTTTGTTTACTTATCAGATCCAAAAGACTCAAGTTTCACCCTTTGTCCCCTAATCATATTTACCCAACATCGACCCGATTTCATTGGCAGTTCAGGAGTTTCTTTTGTGAAAGCTAGGTCGTCAAAGATAGCCACGAGGCCAATCCATCAATCAGGTTCTCTTGAATACACTTGGTTCAATTCTTGACCTAGATTAATTTATTGTTAATTTTACATCAATCGGTCCAGCCGTTTCTGAGATGTTTCAATGCGTCTCCAAAGAAAGCCTGTTGAACATCCAATATGGCCATGGCATAAGCTGACTTGGCCAGGATGGCCAAAAGTTAATTTTAATTTAACAAATATTCTGTTGACTATTTTAAACCTAATTTGACAGTCAACTTGGTTTGAAAATATTCAACAACATACCAAAATAGTTACCTTGAAATTAAGATTCTGGTAATTCAGTGTACAGTGTTAAAATCAATTCAGAAGCCTGTACAAAGTGGGTGGAGCTTAGCTGGAAATGGGCGGGCCATAGATCATAACTAATTGTTTATTAACCATTTAATGGTCATGGTGGCCAAAATCTGCAGTAGTTTTGGGGAATGTCCATTAACATGCCAAAATGAAATCTTTGAAATTATATCGCTGGAATGCCTGGCTTGATAACCGAGTTAATCTCTCCACCGATAATATTTGAAGAATAATCTTCTCTTGGACTACATTCACAATGCAGATATTTAGATTCTCTTGACCAATTTTGATGACTAAAGCACTAAGAACACACAATGGTTGAATGTTATTGGTGCAAAGGCAATGATTGTTCACGTGACAGAAACGATGTTAAATACAATTACTTTTAACACAATAACCATTACATTAACCCCTGTTGTATCACCAGCGCCTAAAAGCACTCAAATGATACTCATATTCAGTAACGTTTTAATGGTCAGGATTTCTCATTAATTTTCATACTGCACTTATACCATTAAGTGGAGCTGTCCGTGACTTTGTGCCGACCAGTCTATCTCAGGGGTGGGAAACACGTCAATTATGAACTGAAAATGGAGGTACGTGATAAATCGATTCCAAGACAGGTAAAATGTTGGCGGAGCATGGCTAAAAATTGGTGAGGCATAGCAAGAAATGGCCCCTTCATTAGCTCATTCATTGGTCATATTGTGGGTAGACTAACAAAGAGTAGACACTTCCCTCTGAGGTGAGATATGCATAAGAATCTAATGGAATGAGAAAAGATGTCAAGACATCTCTTGCAAACCCTTAAAGGATAACTAACCTCATCTCTTGATAGCTATTCAGGTGATCTAATATGTCACTCATAAACTATACAGGTAATTTTAAGCTTTTTATCATGCAGCTAAAGAAAGATATTCAGGCTTTAGTAGCTAAATGTTGGTACATTTCTACACCCTATGATGGCTGTCATGATTTACTTTTCAACCAATCAGAAAAATTCTAATGTTTCTGCCTCGGTATATAGAGGTGCCATCTATAGTTTGACAATGTAGTGTAAAAGCCACCATACAGGTAAGTTGTTGAATATTTTAAAACTAATTTGACTGGAAGTTGTTGCTGCCTTAGGCAGCAACAACTTCAGGTAAAATTAGTTCCAAAATACTTAACAAGATGAGTATTATATAACAAATACTGTAATGTACAGGCACTTACATGACATCGCACACTATCGCTTGAGGAGACAAAATGGCGGCGATCACTGTTCAACATTTACGCAATATTACAAAGCAGATAATTGTGATACAGATAAGGGAATGTGACAGGACATGGCTCACATGGAATCTATAAATCATACTCTATCGGTACAATACAACATTTGAGACGAGATTAGCATCGATTTAACTCTCAAAATTATGAAACAAATCCTTTAGGATATAAGGAATATTCTGTTGACTATTTTGACACTAATTTGACTGGGAACAGTTGCTGCTTGTGACAACCACAGGTTCCAGTTAGGGTATATTTCAGAATATTCAAGTTTTCGTGTACAGCAATGGAGGAGTCCAGTTTTAGCTATGCCCCCACCCGATGATTAGCTACGCTCCACCCACGTCTTGCTCGTGTTGGGATCGATAGATCCATGAACAACAGTGCTAATCCACAGACATTAAAATAGATATCCAACGATCTGCCAATCTGCATGAGCCCATCAAACCCCCAGTGCTATTGGTGTGTGGGGTGGGTGGGTTTTATGCAGTCTGAATGATTGTGGTATATGATTCCTGTGTTTATGCACGAGAGATCAGTTAATGCCAGGCATGCGTAGATTCTCTATGTAAACGCCTAGCTTTGCACCACCATGGTCTGACTATCAATTACAAGAAAACTATACCGGTAACCTGTTGAATATTTTGAAACTAATTTTACTGGGTGTTGTGGTTGCCCATGGCAACAGCATGTTCATTAAATAGTAACACACACAATTTGTACAACGCTTAGGCCGTCATCAATTAAGCATTTGTGACAAACATACGTATGTCGTTCATGACGTAATTGATCATGACATCATCCCACACATCACGTAGCTGATATGAGGATATATGATTGACTCAGAAACTGGAATTCTCTATTGTCTTGAAATTGAGGAATGTAAAGCGCTAAAGAATTATAATGGCCAAAATTGGTCAAGAAAGCATACAGTATTTTAAGCTTGAATATCCATTTGCTGGGCGAGAAGATAATATCTTAGAAAATTTACTGGTACAATGTTTGGATCCATTAGCGGTTATTTCAGTGGTAATTGTTTTCAAATATTCTCTTCCAGGTCGGCAAATGGCTATTTCTTAAGACTACTGCATAAGCCGGTTTGTTCGATTTACACCATTAAAAGCTTAAATGGGCATTGTATAAGCAAATATTTAGATTTTCTTAACCAATTTTGCCCATTAAAGCAGTATATACAGTCGGCAATTGGCCTATTGCGAAATTGACATACAGACTGTAATATCACTGTTATAACTAAACTGCTTAACCTAGATAAGAATTATTCTACCATGCAGTGCGCAAGGGGTATATTGTAATTTGTACACATTTCAATTAGTACACAGATCCATAGGAGAAACTGTTGTTGATACTATCTTAAGTCTAAGTACCTCACTGAGATTTCTGGCTCCATTAGCAGAAGTAAGCTCCGTTACCTAGGCGATAACACAATCTTTTTAACTGACTCCTAAGTATTCGGTAAACTAGTCCTTGTATCGTGTTGCATACATATGTAAGTTACGTGTTATGACTGTGCACCAGTGAAGTAGCTGCAGTGCATATTGCCTGACTGGTTACAATCAATGGCACGAATAGATTCCTCAAAACTCTATCATCCCATTCTCCACTTGCTTGGCTCCAGTCGTTTCTCAATTATTGCCCCTGTTTACGTGCGTAAACCTTCTCGCAAACCTGTCCGCATCTGTCATCCCCCCTAGCACATTCTGAGAATGATTATCACCTGGTTAGTGATAGAAGTATTCTGGCAGGATCACAATTGTTACTGACCATGGTTTACTTAGCGAATCCTTCAGTCAGAATCACTATTGGTGGCACTTGATCCGAGAAACCTTCGACTGCTGCCTTCTTGCGTGACTGATTGTGTCGCCTCTTCAACCTAAGATGAGAAAAGCAGAAGCAAGATAGGTTAAGGAAGAGAATACTTAAATTGATTACCGTGTGATAATATTCCAATGGATGAATGTACTTTTACATATGCCCCACCCATTTCTAGCTACGCTATGCCCACCATTTGCCTATGTTTGACTGATAAAAAGCTGATTTCCCACAATGCTAATATCAAGCTAACTATACAGGTAAGCTGTTGAATATTTTGAAACTAATTTGACGGGGTGCTGTTGCTACCTGTGGCAGCACCAGATTCCAGTCAAAATAGTTTCAAATTTGACTGGGAACTGACAGACCCCAATCAAATCAGTTTCAAAATATTCAAAAGCTTACCTGTATAATTACCTTGAAATTTCGATTCTGGGAATTCGTTATTCAAACTATATATAAAGCGATTCCAAAATGCATAGAAAGTGGGAAGAGCTTAGCTAGAAATGGGCAGAGCTTAGCTAGAAATGGGCAGAGCTTAGCTAGAAATGGGCAGAGCAGAGTTAGAAATGGGCAGAGCAGAGTTAGAAATGGGCAGAGCAGTTAGAAATGGGCAGAGCAGAGTTAGAAATGGGCAGAGCAGAGTTAGAAATGGGCAGAGCAGAGTTAGAAATGGGCAGAGCAGAGTTAGAAATGGGCAGAGCAGAGTTAGAAATGGGCAGAGCAGAGTTAGAAATGGGCAGAGCAGAGCTAGAAATGGGCAGAGCAGAGTTAGAAATGGGCAGAGCAGAGTTAGAAATGGGCAGAGCTTAGCTAGAAATGGGCAGAGCAGAGTTAGAAATGGGCAGAGCAGAGCTAGAAATGGGCAGAGAAGAGTTAGAAATGGGCAGAGCAGAGTTAGAAATGGGCAGAGCAGAGGTAGAAATGGATCCCTCTATTCATTGAAGTGTAAGATTGAGCATCCCTCAATACATTCACACCTGCTTGAAACACCAACTGTCTTTTGGAGACAACCATCATCTCATATAGCAAGTCTGACACTTCCAGGATGTGGTTGGTCACTCTGGACAGGGTTTACAGTACTACAGGAGACTGAAGATATAATGCTGAGAGCCTATCAGCTTATGTTACACATGTGCATGCATGCACGCACACGCATGCAGACATAGAAGTAAGCAGCTGCTCCATGCAAAAAACATGGCAAATAGTGATAAATAATCAGCTAACCAACCACAACACAACAAAAAAACCAACAGAACTCACCTGAAGTCGACTACAGATAGTCTGATAGGTCTTCGTGCTAAGAATGTTTTCTGGAACACCTTGTAATTCAAAGTCTGAAAACAGCTTCTGTAAACACACACATAATTAGCAATACATATATATTGTGGTATTACAGAATGGTGATTAATGAATAGAAATTTCCAGTTTATCCATCCATCATATGACGTCATAATCAACTAAGTGATGTGTAGGATGATGTCATAATCAGTTACAGTATGAATGACTCGATTTAGTCATCTTAAACGATTAATAGTCTGACACGTTGTACAAGTTCTATGTCTTTACTGTTTAATAAACATGCTGTTTAATATTTTGAAACTAATTGGACTGGGTGCTGTTGCTGCTACAGGCAGCAAAAACATCCAGTTAAATTAGTTTCAAAATATTAAACAGCTTACCTATATAGTTTTCTGGAAATTGATAGTCAGGGAGTTCAAAGATCGATCGATCCCAACACGAGCGAGGTGTTGGTGGAGCTTAAATAGAGATGGCCGGGGTACAGCTAAAACTGGAAACGTCCATTATTCACACACCATGAGGCGCATCCACTCCACGACCGGTTTCCACATTTGGTGCTTATCAGCTAGAGGCAGGATCCTTACTCCGCCTTGAGGGCACCAATAGTGTATAATCACTCATGTAGTGGAGTCTCAACGAGTGTGAATAATTCAGTATTAGCATTGCATAGAGCTTGGGCATTATCAATGAGCATTCTCGTGATGATATTAACAATCAAATTCACAACTCGAGAACAGTGTGAGGTATCAATCAGTTAGTGACTGGGGGGTAACCCTGTTTTACTAGCTCTTACAAACTATACAAGGCGAGCAGGTTAAGTTGGCAATAATCACGATAATAGAAATTAACACTTTAACTCTTAAATTTTTTCATGGAAATTCCAATTTTCTCATAGAAAATGTCCATTATCGAACCAGTCATTGCAGTGATAAATATTCAAAAACCAATCTTCTCTTGGTGTGCAAATGGACATTTCTCAGGACCACTGCAGAAGCCATTTCTGGCCGGTTTGAGTGTTAAAGGGTTAAAGGGATATAGTTATCACTTTTGCATCCAATTTTGACGGATAACAGTTTGGCTAATTAGATTAATCTGATCGCTCAAACACTCACCATATTTAAGTTACTTTCTCAGATTTTGTCTGTCAGATCAATCTGGTCGTGAAAACTGACCTTTAGGTCGAAATAAATTAATATTAAACAGGCTTCTGAGAACTGTTCATGAAACTACATTAATTATGCGTCCCACTACATCTGTATAAACATAGGCTCCTCATTACATTGAATACAAACAGGCGCCAATTATTTCATGATCCATGTTTGAAGTCATTTAACCCATGAAATACAAGTTTCTCAATTACAAGACAAAATTACAAGTAAGCCAGTGAATATTTTTAAATTAATTTGACTGCTTAAGCACCCAGTCAAATTAGTTCCAAAATCTTCCACAGAACATTCTTGACATCATAAAGAATTTGTTATGTCTGGTCTGTAAAGGTTAAATGAATAAACATCAGTGGTGCTGGGGTTACGTTTACACGACCTTAATTACTTACCCTATTGACTGTCATTATGCATGTTAGCTGGTACGGATGCAATGAAAGATCTAGTCGGTCAGTTAACCA
Source organism: Chaetoderma sp. LZ-2023a (assembly GCA_034401795.1). NCBI lineage: Eukaryota > Metazoa > Mollusca > Caudofoveata > Chaetodermatida > Chaetodermatidae > Chaetoderma > Chaetoderma sp. LZ-2023a. The sequence continues at coordinate 140,189,565 of CM067371.1, read as the reverse complement.
ATCACATAGCAGCTTCATCTGGTCAGTATACCAATTCTGTTGTTGACAACAACAACACTATTATTATTATTATTATTATTATTATTATTATTATTATTATTATTAATCTGTGAGAAAATCCCTCAGGATCTTTCTTTTTCTTCTTTTATTCTTCGTCAAAAACTTTGGACCGCATCTCCTACAGTTTTCATCCGATCAACTCCAAACTTGGTCAACTTCTGCTACTAAGCCTGGAATCGTGTCCTATTACTTTCATTTTGGATACTTCCAATAGTTTTCGAGCTACCCAGCTTTGGTCCCATAGGAAATGTATGTGGATTTTCAAAATTGATCTTTGAAGTGCTTCTACAGCTAGAGTTTTGAATAGATCACTACCATATTTGCTGAGGATGTTACCACTGGCCATTTGTTTTTTAAATTTTTTTTTTTCAAAATGGCCAGCAGACCGTTGACCCCAAAATGACCCCAAAATGCATGGAAAAAATCCCATAGGAAATGTATGGGGATTTCAAATGAATGTTTGAAGTACTACTACTTTTTTCCAAATGGCCGCCATGCAAAAATTTTGAGCAAAAATACCAGTTTTCGTTTTTTGCAGAAATGAACTCAAATTATTTTTTTTCAAAATGGCCGCCAAAATGAGTTTTGCTCCGATCGGCTTGAAATTTTTTGAACTTCTAGCACTCATAGTGACTTGATTTGGTATCAAATTTAACGTTGATCTGACTAACAGTTTTCGAGGAAATCAGCTTTTGGGTGCCACATATCCCCATAGTAAACCTATGGAAGCAATATTGGAACAATGTTATCTCCTATAGTTTTCTTCCGATTCTCTTCAAACCTGGCCAGATTCTAGAACATTAACAGATCTAAAAAATTCATGACGAAAATTTTAATATCTCCCTTGGGGTTAAACGAAATCAAGGATTTCTTTTTTCACGAGAGAGTTGATACTTACCTCCCTAATACTTTTGATATTGCTAAATATTGGCTTTCACTCAATAAACACTCAGATTAAAACAGTTAGGTGCCCCTACTGGGCAGGGAGTCAGAGCGTAGTCTGGCGGATGCCAGCCCCACCACCGCGCATGCGCAGACTAGCACTTCCTCTGACTAATTTATTGGCTGATACACATGCAACTATAAAGAGCCTGAAGACCGAGCCTCTGTGGGGTGGAGAGGCCAGGTCCGTATCTAGGGAGGTAAGTATCAACTCTCTCGTGAAAAAAGAAATCCTTGATTTCGTTTATTTCACATCAAGAGTATACTTACCTCCCTAATACTTTTGATATTGCCAGAATTCGACAGTGAATTCGGCGGGAGGGAGGCGAGGTCAAAAGACCAGCTCATCCCTATACGCTTTTCTGCGTTTAAGGCACTTAAACTTCTGAAACTGTATGAAAAAAAAAAAAAACAGTCAGGATTTGACTAACCATCGGATAACACCCCCGATGTATGAGAGATGACCGAATGTCATATGCGCTCCCCCCCCCCCCCCCCTCCTTCCTGGGAGGAAGAGTCGAATGACCTCAATGTCCTATACGCTCTCTACGTACAAGTGCCATGTACTACAGGACAGAGACGAAAAAACTCCATTTTCGTATACTCTCAACAATGAACCACATATAAATACACAAAACCATCATCATATTAATAACGGGTAACGTGACAAGACAATCAACAATGGACAACACATACACAAGACTGACCTTGTTGAAATGGCTGCTGACATCCTCTTCCCATTGGTGAAGAACGATGTAGTCCCAAATTAGTGGTTGTTTCCATAAATTAATTGTGAAATATATAAGCAATGAGGAAACCCCATCAAAAATATATGCCTAGTTATTTTTTCAAAATCGACAAGGCGAGAGGATTAGAGGTGTCACGGAGATAATGGTCTGTAAAACTTGACTCACAGTGCCACTGAGCCACCGACATAATATCATCCACAGGGACCCCATTAAATAGGGCAGTGGATGTCACTACGCCGCGGACACTGTGAGCCTTGGCCACGTCAACCTGCTTCCCTGTGGCGGATTTATGGCAAAACTGAATGCATTCTACAATCCACCTGGAAATGGTGTCCTTAGAAGCCCTGCCATGGGGTTCAATATAAGACAACCATAACGCCGACTGGTCGGTGCGCCACTCCGCCGTACGTTGTTTGTACCGGCGAAGCGCCCGGACGGGACACCATGCTTTAGAATTAGGATCATATCTAGTTAAAGCAGGCAAAACAATAGGTTGACCTGGATATTTCAACGACTGATTTTTAGCCAAGAAATTAATCCTAGGTAGCAGCTTAAGGCCTTCCCCTGAAACCACAAAACGGTCATCCTCGGCTGATAAGGCATGAATTTCACTCCTACGCCTAGCCGAGGCCGCAGCAATTAAAAACACAGTCTTCAGTGTTAATAGTTTCATAGAAATGGAACTAAGTGGTTCAAACGGCTTATCACCTAGTACTTGAAGCACTAGCGATAAACTCCAAGACGGAATCACAGGTGGATTCCTTGGTCTTAGATTGCCCATGCCTTTAATTAATACATTTAATGTATTTACTTCATCACTTCCCCTCTTAGCCAAGCAAGGAATAACACACATTAAAGCTGACTTATAACCAGCAATAGAGTTAGGCTTGAGGCTATAGGCATCATAGAGGTGACAGAGGAAATCAGCTACTACCTGAATAGATGAATCCATTGGATCAATACATCTTTTTGAGCACCATTCTGCAAATCTGTTGATTTTATAATTATATGCTCTGGAGGTTGACCCCCTCCTGGCTTTGGCCATAAACATGGCTGCTTGCTCAGAAAAGCCCTCCTTAATTCTAGATTCCTTGACAACATCCACGCAGTCAATCTGAACATTGACGGATTGTTGTGAAGGGCCTTGCCCTGGAAGATAATATCGTCCATCAGAGGCAGAGGAACCGGATTGCAGACCAGAAGGTCCAGCAGATCCGTATACCATGATCGGCTTGGCCAATCCGGGGCGATCAGAAGCACTTGGCATTCCTCTTGTCTGATTTTCTGAAGAATTTTTGGAATCAGGATTGCTGGAGGGAATGCGTATGCATACATTCTCCCCCAGCTGATAGCTAACGCATCTGTTGCGAAAGCGCTTGGATCCGGAATCGGAGAGACGTACGTCGTCATCTTCGCATTCTTCTTCGTTGCGAACAAATCGATGTTGGGTTTCCCCCAATGGTCGAACAGACGATCCGCCACACATTGATTTAGTTGCCATTCCGTGGGTAAAACACTCATCCTTCGGCTCAATGAGTCTGCTAGCAGATTTAACCTTCCCGGAATATGAACTGCTTTCAAGGTAATCTGGTGATCCAGACACCAACAAAGCAGTCTCCATGTCATCATACAGAGACTGGGCGACTTCGTTCCGCCCTGGCGGTTTATGTAAGTCACAACTGTTGAGTTGTCTGAACGAATAAGAACAATCTTGCCCTGAACTTTCTGTAAGAAATGTTCCAGGCCCAGGACTACTGCTCTTAGCTCCAGTAGATTTATATGTTCCTTTGACTGTTCCAGATTCCAAAGCCCTGATATCGTGGACTCTTCCAGGCAAGCTCCCCAGCCCTCCATCGATGCATCTGTATACACAGTCACCTGAGGGTGGGGAGGGGTTAGCATAACCCCCACCAAGAGATTCTCTGTGTCCAACCACCATTGCAGGTGATGAATCAGAGGCGCCAACACTGACACATTCGAGTCCAGCGAACCTGTACTCTGGGTCCATTGTGTCATGAGAAATAACTAGATCGGCCGCCTGCGTAAGGCGGCCTGAGGAATGACTGGTTCCAATGAAACCATCAACCCCAGCATTCTCAAGTAAACCCGTGCCAGGACATGACGACTGTCGCACACTGACTGAATTAATGAGATGAGTTTCTGAACTCTCTCCTGAGTAGGATAAACATATCCTGTCTCTAGATCGAAGAACATCCCCAGGTAAACAAACTTCTGGGATGGAATCAGCTCTGATTTTGGGAAATTGATCATCCAGCCTAAGTCTGTGAGAGTTTTCAAAACAATCTCCAGACTGGCCGATAAACTTTCCCGGGTGTGTGCTTTCAACAGCCAGTCGTCTATGTACGTGTGGACTGCTATGCTTCTCCTGCGGAGGTATGCGGTGATCGCAAGAACCACACGGGTGAAAACCCGAGGAGCCGTGGAAATTCCGAAGGGTAGCACCCTGAATTCCCACTGTCTGCCCTGGAATGCAAATCTCAGGAAGCGACGGAAACTCCTGTGTATGGGGATGTGGAAATAAGCGTCCTTCAAATCTATCGACGCTGTCCACATTCCCCTCTCTAACCCCGCCAACACCGAGCGCACAGTCTCCATCTTGAAACTGGGCGTCTCTATGAACTTGTTCAATGGCTTGAGGTTGAGAATTGGTCTCCACCCTCCGGTGTTCTTTGTTACTAAGAACAGGGTTGAATAGAAGCCCGGACACCTCTGTGCCGGCTGAATAGCTCCTTTTTGTATGAGGGAATTTATTTCCTCCTCGATACACAACCTTTGATCTGGATCTCTCGGATTTGGAGTCCAGATCGGCACTAGAGACAGTCGCGATGGCGGGCCCGTCATCCAATCGGGATGATACCCGACTGAAAGCCATCGCAAGACTAAACGGTCCTGAGTTAACCGTTCCCACTCTTGCATGTGGTCGGCTAGCCGGCCTCCCACCGGTCCACCTAGGGATAGAGGTGGACATAAGGAGTGCAAGAGCGGCACTGTCTCCTTTGCCAGAAACACCGGCGTGGTTCTCACCGCGGTAACCGTCCCATCAGGAACGATTACCCCGCCCAGATCCTCGCGCGCCACGACCAGCACCGCGCGCACCTCGGTGCGCGGGCGGCTGCCTGACTGACTGCGCCTGAGGAGCCTGCACCCACCTCGCTGCCGAGGCCGACACTGCGATGGTGGTTGGCCTCTGACCTGGCCACTACCACCTCGAGCCTGCAGGGGACGATACGCAGGGGGTGCGGCGCGAACGTTGGCACGACGAAGCACCTCAAACTGCTCGCGCAGCGCCCTCTGGTTATTGACCAGAGTAACCGTCTCCTGGAGGTGCCTACATCCCTCACCTCCAAAGAGACCAGGACCTGTCATAGGCGTACGTAGTAGCCTATTGTATAGGTCCTGGGACGGGCACAGATTATCCAAGGCAAAAGTGCGCCTTGCCCGGACACTCCTGGTCACCGCCCGCGTCATACAGTCCAGCGCCAGGTTGATACCATCCTGGATGGCTCGCTGGACTGTGACCGGACTTGGCTGGCGCGATGCGGATGCAGTTACTACCCCTTGTAACAGCTGGGAGACGTGGGACAGAGCGGCAATCGAAGCCCTCCCACTCTCCTCCGCATCACGCAACGCGGTATTTGCTGAACGCAATGCGTTCGAACACAAGACTCCCGTGTCAGAACGGGAGCCTGGCCGCGCATCCTCACCCAAAGCCGCGCGGTCATCCACGCTCGGCTTAGGTACCACACCGTACCGCTGGTAGTCCAGGGGCACGATGCGGCAACGCCTGGCCACCTCGCGCGGGGCCTTAGCGAGACGTCCACTCGACTTAATGGACGTCTCCGCCGCCTCGAACATGTCAACGACATGCTCTGCCAGCGGCAGAGAAGGCATAGCGTTAGCAGTAGGCTTACCAGCTAACCACGGCCTGTGATCACGCTGGCTAGCCGACTGCTCCACGGGCAGATCTGGTCTAACACTCACCAACCACTGGCAAGCGTCAGACCAATCCTCCTCCGTGGCTAGCTGCGAGCGCTCTACAAGACGGGGGCCTTCGTCTTCCTCCTGAGCGCAAGCAACAGAGCTTGACGGCGGATACGCTGATATCCCTGGCAAGCCAGGGAGAGCATGCGGGCCTGACAATACCGGCATGCTAATCTCACTGGCTTGACCAGGAGCAGGCGCCGTGGTAGAGCGCGGGGCATATACCGCCCCACCACGGCCCCGGCCAGCACCAGCGACACTCTCGGCAAGCCGAGGTATGCGGTAACGCTGGCCTTCAGCGCCCAGGGCCACAGTCTGAACCGTGGATTCTACCCCTGGGAGAGTAGAACCATGGAATAAGGCGCCTGTATTCCCCGCGAGGGGTGCACAGACGTCATAATCCATGGCCACGTCCTCAGACGGCGACCCCAACAGGTAATCCTCATCCTCCTGGCCAGACAGATTAGACTCCGGGTCAGCAAAGAGAGCTAACCCGGACTGGCCAGGGAAGGTGCCATACGAGGTACTGGCACCCGCGGTGTGCGGATAGCCCTGGACTGATAAGCAGCCCGCGGGTTCCAGCGACAACCGTCCACGGTCCCTATTGGGCGCGGCAATAAGCCTGCTGCCAGGGTCGTGGAACGCCCCCTCTAATGGGGCCACCTCTGAATCTTCAAACAACGGAAGCGTACTAAGGAACGGTGATTCAGAGGCGGGGATTACCTGCTCCGAAGCAGATGATGAGGCCAACAAAGGATTTGGTCCAGGAAGCATGCCACGAAGCAACTCTGGAACCAAATCCTTGATTGTCCTCCTCATCTCTCCCAACATCTCGGTCCGGAAGGCCTCCATGTCCACCGCGGACGAGGCCTTCCTCTTACCCTTCTTACTTACAACCTCTTTTTTCAGCTTCTTCTTCTCCTCCTCCACCACCTTGTCCTTCGCCTGCAAGCACAAGAATTCGGACATTAGCTCGCCCCCCCAGTGCTTACATATCTCGCAATTAAGCAAGGGACCACAGGGGCTACACTGAAAACAGAGATGAGGACCAAACTTGTCCCTCAAAAATCGTCCACAGGACGCACAACCAGGTCTCTGAAAAAGGCCAAAGGACGAGGAGTATGAGCAATCTAGTTAAGCTTAGAAACTCACCAACTCAAGAGAAGGAAAAATGATCATAAAGATCATAATTTATCAGAAAACCAGCTTCGGACAACTTTAATTGTTAATAAAGAGCAAGGCTGATTATGACGTCATTAATCCTATGACAGGAAAAAATCGATCCCCAACAAACATCCCAGTGCAAGGACGAATTGTATCTCTAACCAGAACATGTGCAGAATGGACATTTCGACTACACAACCATCAGATATATACTGATAACAATGGCAAATACTGTTAATTATCTCCCTTTCCTCTAAATAATTAACATCACCTCATATCAATAATTAGATACCTGACACCTTGTCTAGACAAACCATCCAACCTGATGAACTGGAGTACTCCACCACTGAACGCCTCTTAACTCTCTCCACCTCTAGGGGAAGGAATTGGATCAAGAGGGCAAAGTGAGAAGACCTTTATAATAGGCCTCCAACTCACTGGACATAGAATTTTTGGTTAGATAACCTAACAGTATTAGTAGGAAATGGAACCATGGTGGAGAGACACAAACCCTCTGCTGATGTGATGTCCATAATATTTCTTCACACAGACCTGTGGACATAAACACAAAGAGAGATTAGTCTTATATAGCACCTAGTTGAAATAAACCAACTAAACAAGGCGCTTATCACGTTTAGCGCGAGTCCCCGAAACACATTACAACGGGACAAAACTCGCTAATTTTACTAGAAGTCACCTGATTTAAAGGTCCTGGGCCCTCCTCTGGCGAAGTCACTCTTCCTGCCATCTTTATCAGGGATAAACACTTCTGAACTTTCACAAAAACACTTAGAATTGAGCCACGAAAAGCACTAGCACAAAAGCATGTGTAGACTCTCTGCCAATAAATTAGCAAAGAGGAAGTGCTAGTCTGCGCATGCGTGGTGGTGGGGCTGGCATCCGTCAGACTACGCTCTGACTCCCTGCCCAGTAGGGGCACCTAACTGTTTTAATCTGAGTGTTTATTGAGTGAAAGCCAATATTTAGCAATATCAAAAGTATTAGGGAGGTAAGTATACTCTTGATGTGAAACAAGGTCATTCACGGGTAAAGCTTTCCAGTTTTCATGTGTGGCATAAGTTACCTGTCTTTCTTCATGCAACTTCAAAGATCATGTTAGAGGAAACACTTTATTTTATCCTTATGGTCAAGGTGACCTTTTAGTTTAAACCTAGCATGGATCTTTGAGCTGTGACTAAACATAGAGTTTGCATTAGATCATCATCAGACGTGTTCAATGGCCTTAGAAGAGGCCTTATACTATTTCTTCATGCCCAGTCATCGCAGATTACCAGTTACTTCAGTAAATGTTCTCTAGTTATTATTATTATTATTTCAACTCTAGCAAAAATGGACAGAACTTGACAAAACATATTGCAAATAGGTTATCTTGTCAGGATCTAGATATTTATAACATTTGAAGTGAATACGCTCCAGACCGCCACATATCTTCATTGAAGTTCTAATAAGTGTGCTTTTTAACAACACCAGTTTTTGTCACACATTATTGCTGCCGATGTTTAATTGTCCTAGTATGTAAGCATCATATACAATTGTTAGTTTAGAGCAATTATCATTTTCAATTATTAAATAATTGCATAAGACTAAGCATGACTTACCTCATATATAGATAATATGTAGAGCTCATCTGTGATTTTCTGGCGCAAAATATCCAAGTTACCTCGCATGAAGTCAACATAAGATTTGCCTAACTCATTCACCGGCTTCTGTTATAAAGCAAATTGAACAGTGATGAAAGACTATGGAGGCATCCAACCTGTCACTCAAGTATCTGATGTCATAATTAAAACATGTCGCTTGTTATCTTGTCTTTGGTGAATTTACAATTTAATAAACATTGATGAATATTTTGAAACTAATCTGACTGAGAGCTGTAACAGCTCCCAGTCAAATTATCTGGGCATGCATAATTACCTTGAGATTTAGATTCTGGAAATTCAGGTTTTATTGTGCTAAAATCAATTCAAATCACATACATAGTGTGCAGAGCTTAGCTAGAAACGGATCCATATAGTCAGAAGGTGATGCCCCACCCCTCTTCTCCATGATTACCCCAGCCACACCTATGTCCCCACCCCTCTTCTCCATGATTACCCCAGCCACACCTATGTCCCCACCCCTCTTCTCCATGATTACCCCCCAGCCACACCTATGTCCTCACCCCTCTTCTCCATGATTACCCTAGCCACACCCATGTCCCCACCCATCTTCTCCATGATTACACCAGCAGCACCTGTCCCCACCCCTCTATTCCATGATTACCTCAGCCACACCTATGTCCCGACTACTCTTCTCCATGATTACCTCAGCCACACCTATGTCCCCACCCCTCTTCTCCATGATTACCTCAGCCACACCTATGTCCCCAAATCCCTTCTCCATGATTACCCAGCCACACCTATGTCCCCACCCTCTTCTCCATGATTACCTCAGGCACATCTATGTCCCCACCCCTCTTCTTCATAATTACCCCAGCCATACCTATGTCCCCACCCCTCTTCCTCAATGACCATGATTACCCCAGCCACACCTATGATCCCACCCATATTAAATTGAATGACTGGCTCATTTAGCAAGTCAGTCATTTCAGTGGTAAAATTTCAAATGTACATTCCTCAAAACCACTGCTACGGCCAGTCTTTGGCTGACTTGATCATTAAAGGGTTAAGCAGATTTGCATGCAATACAGCTCCTCGTAAAAAGTACTACCTTTGCATCATGTTATGCTTATCATCACAACAAACATGGCTTCCACAACTTTAGATAAACACTATAGATTGTTTGATATGTTTGACAACTTACTGTGAGTGAGAGTATGGAAGAAAAGAAGGAGCCTTCATCATATCTTGCTAATTTACTCAAAACTGACTCGAGGACAGATAACAGCTGTAAAATAAGAGTACGCACATGTGAATGTCAACATATGAATAGCACGACTATTGTCTTTAGGAGGGGGTGGGAGGTGCACATGGCGAATGTACGTCCATCCCATACTCAGCATACAACCAATATGAAGTTTTTCCCGGACAACAGTCAGCCATACAGTCAATATGAAGTTTTGCCCAGACAGCAGTCAACATGAAGTTTTGCCCAGGAAGCAGTTAGCCATACAGTCAACATGAAGGTTTGCCCGGACAGCAGTCAGCCAGCCATAGTCAACATGAAGTTTTGCTGGGACAACAGTCAGCCAGCCATAATCAACGTGAAGTTTTGCACGGACCACAGTCAGCCATACATCCAACATGAAGGCTTAATTCAATCTGATGAAATTAAACTTAGTTATGAAGAATGTTAGCACAATGAGATAAGAGTTATGTTAGCCATACAGCCAACATGGAATTTTGCCTGGACAGGAGTCAGCCCTACAGCCAACATGAAGTTTTGCTTGGACAGCAGTTAGCCAGCCATACAGTAAACATGAAGTTTTGCCCGGACAGCAGTCAGCCATACAGCCAACATGAAGTTTTGCCCGGACAGCAGTCAGCCATACAGCCAACATGAAGTTTTGCCCGGACAGCAGTCAGCCATAAAGCCAACATGAAGTTTTGCTAAAGCAGCAGTTAGCCAGCCATAAAGTCAACATGAAGTTTTGCTAAGGCAGCAGTTAGCCAGCCATAAAGTCAACATGAAGTTTTGCTAAGGCAGCAGTTAGCCATACAGTCAACATGAAGCTTTGCCCGGACAATAGTCAGCAACACAGTCAACACAAAGTTTTGTCCGGACAGCAGTCAGCCATACAGCCAACATGAAGTTTTGCTAAAGCAGCAGTTAGCCAGCCATAAAGTCAACATGAAGTTTTGCTAAGGCAGCAGTTAGCCAGCCATAAAGTCAACATGAAGTTTTGCTAAGGCAGCAGTTAGCCATACAGTCAACATGAAGCTTTGCCCGGACAATAGTCAGCAACACAGTCAACACAAAGTTTTGTCCGGACAGCAGTCAGCCATACAGCCAACATGAAGTTTGGCTTGGACAGCAGTTAGCCAGCCATACAGTCAACATGAAGTTTTGCTAAGGCAGCAGTTAGCCATACAGTCAACATGAAGCTTTGCCCGGACAATAGTCAGCAACACAGTCAACACAAAGTTTTGTCCGGACAGCAGTCAGCCATACAGCCAACATGAAGTTTTGCTTGGACAGCAGTTAGCCAGCCATACAGTAAACATGAAGTTTTGCCCGGACAGCAGTCAGCCATACAGCCAACATGAAGTTTTGCTAAAGCAGCAGTTAGCCAGCCATAAAGTCAACATGAAGTTTTGCTAAGGCAGCAGTTAGCCATACAGTCAACATGAAGCTTTGCCCGGACAATAGTCAGCAACACAGTCAACACAAAGTTTTGTCCGGACAGCAGTCAGCCATACAGCCAACATGAAGTTTGGCTTGGACAGCAGTTAGCCAGCCATACAGTCAACATGAAGTTTTGCTCGGACAACAGTCAGCCATACATCCAACATAAAGGCTTAATTAAATTTGATGAAATTAAACTCAGTAATGAATAATGTTAGCGAGATAAAAGATACTATTTAATTATTGCATCAAGACAATCTGGAAACAAACTGCATAAACCATTTAATGGTCAAGCCGGCAAAAACCTACATCAGTGGGTTTTAGCAATGACAATTTGCAGGCCAAGAGATTACTTTTGAAAATTTATCATTGGAATGCATGGCTTAATAATCGAGCCAGTCTTCCCAGTGGTAAGTTTTCAAAAATAGTCTCTTGGATTGTGTCTGATTTTCTCAACCAAATTTGACCATTAAAGAGATAAATACATTTCAATGCGATGCAACAAATTTTCATATAAATTTTATTAACAAGAATTCAGCGGAATTAAATGTCTCGCCTGTCTCCTATTTGTCACAGTGGCATTGACCATTTACTTTATGACCTCCGTATTATCATGCCGCTTCCTAACAAACCCAGAGGTCAAATAGCAATATTAGAATGGCCTTGACCTATGACCTGGTGACCTCCATGTCACCATCCTGTATCCTCTAGGCATAAGCAACCATGTACCCAAGTTGTGTCCCATTACGGTCAAGCAATCTCAAAATATAATATGATAAGATTTGCTAAGCCTAATAACTTAACATTGAAGAATAAAGTTTTGTAGAGGTCAGATTGACCTTGACCTTCGAAGTTGTGACTTCCATGTCAGCATGCTGCTTCCTAACATTATAGGTAACAATGTATCCAAGTTTATTTCCAATAGGATTAACCAATCTTGAAAGATAAGTCAAGAAGTTTTGCGAACATGCAAAAACTTAACATTGAAAAACTTAGTTTTCTATCAAGGACAGTGACCTTGATCCTGTGACCTCAGTATCGTTATGCCGCTTCCTAATAGTATAGGCAACCACATAGCCAAGATTAGTTGCAATAGGATTAATTGATCGTGATATATAAGCTGAGAAGTTTTGCTAAATGCACATTTTTTTACTTATTGACGCCATCATCATCGGAAAAGTGACAAATATGTCTTGCTTTCTGCTATGCAGGCGAGAAAAAAATAGTAGCAATTCTCAATAATAATAATAATAATAATAATAATAATAATAATAAAAATAATAATATTTTCTGACTTTTTCACATCTCTTCAGCAATGCTAGTTTGAAACCACAAAGTCACGAGCATTGTTCAGGATGCTAAGCGTAATTTTTAGGTGATGTTTGGTGAGGATCCTTTCAGTAAAGCTATCGTTCTCGGCACACACGCATGCGCACACACACATGCACGCACGCACGCACGCACACACACACACACGTGCACGCATGCATACATTCATGGCTGACAGAGAGAGAGAGAGAGAGAGAGAGAGAGAGAGAGAGAGAGAGAGAGAGAGAGAGAGAGAGAGAGAGAGAGAGAGAGAGAGAGAGAGAGAGAGAGAGAGTCTTTCTATAGATATTCACTCACCTTTTCTGTGAGACATTTCATCATCTGTATCTGTACTCGCTCTAAGAACTCCTCAATCTTTGTGTGATATTGGTGCTGCAGGGGTAAAGAAAATCACAGATTTCTCTTTGTCAAGACTGTTGATATTTACAACGGTGATACTCATTGACATACAGCTTAACCCTTTCACATGTGAAATTATTGCAACGTCTCTATTTCAAGACAAAGTTGTTGAATATTTTGAAACTAATTTGACCGGAAGCTGTTGCTGCTGCCCTAGGTAAATTTTCTAAAATAGTCTTCTCTTGGTCTGTAAATAGACATTTCTCCAAACCACTGCATAAGTCATTTTCAGGTTAATAATGCTTGAATGAGTCAGGAAATTCAAAAGACTTGACTAAAGTTTGGCTAGTCAACTATAGTCGACCGAGCATCCGAGCTCACTTCCAAATGGTTAGCATAAAATTTGTGAAAATTTCAAAATGGCGGATAGGTTTCGCTTGCCACGGTTAAATGCACATAAACATGTTAATATTTCCATAACCTATGTAAGTATGGTGAAATTATTGTGTTCTACGGTAAATCAATGTTCCCAAGGCCGATTTCCTTCCCACTTTATATTATATGGACGTTTTTTGACATCTTAGCGGACAAAAGTAAACCATTTTCATAGGCCATCAAAACAGACGACAAAAGGTTCATCGAGACTTGTACCTAGCTCCAAATTTTCCGCAATAGTAATTCAATGCAGAATCGGGTACCAACAAACTATAGTTAACTATCCATCATTCGACTGGGCATAGCAAATGCGCGTGTTCAGTAAACCAACAAACTGACTATGGTTAGCCCGTCAAACTTGACCCTGCTTATTAGGTAGGGGCAGTATGTTTAAATTCTAGATTTCTGAAGTCAGACCACAGCAAGATGTATACATCAAAGAATATCTCCATGGTAAGTATCAACAGTCTCTGGAAGCAAACAAGCATGCACACAACACCATTACTGACACACATACATGTACACAATGGAACCTGGCTAGGAGGACCAGATAGAGAATAGTGGTCTTTATAGACAGGTGGGCTACATACAGAGGTTATCTGTAGAGCATGTTAGACAGGACCTGGAGAAAAAGCAATTAGTTACTATACTAAGTGATACTAAGTTAACACTTTAACCCTAAAATTTGTTCAAGAAAATTATTGTTTTCTCATATAAAGTTTTGCAGACCAAGAGAAGACTATTTTTGAAAATTTATCACTGGGATGACTGGATCAGTTATCGAGCCATTTTATAAGAGAAAATTAAAAAAATTTTAACAAATTCGAGGGTTAAATAATTAAGCAGGTTGGAAACAATTTGCAACTTTGAAATGTCAATTCCGAGAATCAAAATTTCAAGGTAACTATATAGATAAGCCAGTGAATATGTTAAAACTAATTTCATTGAGGGCATAGGCAACAACGGCTCACAGACAAATTAGTTTTAAAATATTCAACAATATGCCTATTAAATTTTAAACTTATGAAAAACGTAAAATTTGTACACTAATGACCGACATTTTGATTTTCATGACAGAGTTATAAGACATTATGATCGTGACATCAGCTAACTACTGACATTATACACTTGAGTGACAGATCAGATATCTCCATATGCTTCTTCCAGGGGATAGATGCCTTTGCTGTCCATCATACATCAACATCAACAGGTAAGTTACAGTAAAGTTATGGATAGTGATGTCCAGTACACCATTTTCACTAAACTTCATTTGAATTCATGTTTATTATTTGCTCAGACCAGTTCAGAAGACACTTAGTGAGGAAATGGCATATTGTATTGTGCATCGCGTCGTGACTAATGTATCACGTGCATCATGGCAAACCGTATCCTTACAACGCTAGATAGAATGGGCTCGAGATAAACGGTGTATGATATTTTTAGATGGCTATCATGCCATCAAAGAAACTCACACATATAATCAGCTTTTGCAAGATAACTGGGTACATACATTTCTCTAGTCTACGAAGGGTGCTATAAACCAGAAAACATTTTTGGCCATCTGCCTCAGCAAAAAGGTATAATACAACATATACGATGAGAATAGTATGCCTTTAAGAGATCATTCATGAAGCTAAGCAGCTCAAAGATTCCCTTTAACTACATACAACATGGTGATCAATTGGCACAATACAGTGACCAAAACCCGAGATCTAATAGCGACTGCCCAACATTGACTAGAAAGAACTTCCCCAGTAATATCATCTAATCAGTGGTATCATACAATCACTGATATTGTACAATCAGTGACCTGAGGTGCGTTCATGAAGGCAAACATTTTACATTAGTAAACAAAATTTTGGTAACATGGTACATTCGCCCTACTGAATGCTCTGTTCACGCCAAACATTTTGCGGTGAAGCGAACAGCTTTGATAGGTTCCTCGCCGTGAAAACCAAGATGGAGGCAAAATATACAGCATCGTCAATTGAGACACACTGATTATCAATTTAAATAATGCATACCAATGTGTTTTAGCGATCTTAGTACCATGTTAGTCCTCACTCAATGTTTGTATCATTGTGGATTGCAGAGAACCGGATATTCACTATGACATAATGACATTGCATTTGACAAAAAGTCCTAAATACCAAGAGCATTTGTCGAAGATAAGTGTGACAACCCGTTCAATAAAGCAAAAATAGTTAGCCACGAACATAATTCTCCTGAACACACAGCAGTATTACAAATCAGTGACCAGTATCGTATATTCAGTGACCAGTATCGTATATTTAGTGACCAGTATCATATATTCAGTGACCAGTATCATAGTCAGTGATATCGTACAATCAGTGGTATTACAAAATCATTGGCATTGACTAAAGGGTAGCTAGATGCTTGAGAGCATAAGTTATGGCCCTTTAAAAGCTCTATTCACAGCACACATGGACTAAGACCTACATAGGAAATGAAAGAGGAGAGAAACAAGTCACAGCTTGCAGCAAGGAACTATTCAAGGAAAGCTAGATGATCTTATCAAGAAAACAAAACCATGAACAAAGCTCCAATCAAGAAAATATGGCAGAGCCTTCATTAAAACTACACTCCCAGTGATCCCTATCATCAACTCTCTTACAAGCCTGACACTGGTGCAGTGTCTATTTATAGGTTACAGGAATCTGGCAGGATCTCTACCACTGATCTAGACAGTACAGAATCCATGCCACTGAGCATATGCATGCACATGTTCACTGATTGTTCTTAGCATGAACCCTGCACAGTACATGAACATGTATAATTAGTGTGCGTGCGTGCGTGCGTGCGTGCGTGCGTGCGTGCGTGCGTGCGTGCGTGCGTGCGTGCGTGCGTGCGTGCGTGCGTGCGTGCGTGCGTGCGTGCGTGCGTGCGTGCGTGCGTGCGTGCGTGCGTGCGTGCGTGCGTGCGTGCGTGCGTGCGTGCGTGCGTGCGTGCGTATATAGTGTGTTCCCTACTCGCATAAACAGAGATTTTGTGGTAGGGATGAGTGGCTCATACGATAAATAGTATGGCAGTGGGAGAGGAGTTTCCAAACCCATTCCGAGATCTGACTTTATGGCGTTTTGTTCCCAGTGGGAATCTCATAAGATGACTTACATACATGTTTGCATGTGAGATTTTCACAGATAGAGAGACATCATAAGCTTTATTATATTTTTCTCAATCAGTGGTATGAGGTAACAGGAAGAGGGGGTTTTTCCATGTGGGTACAAGAATGCATTTGATAGACTTCTCATGAGGTGGACGGCATCTTCTATACCAGAACCTAGTGGAGGTGCTCTATAATTTATCTAGGGTCCTCTTTTTCATCTTTAGGTGGGGCCTGGATTTGTCTAAGCAGATATGTATATGTAAGCTAATGCGGTTGACATCATAGCAGTGGACATCATAGCGGTGTGACATCATTATCACAGTGCTGTGGTTTATCATGTTTTACCAATTTAAATTAATCAGCAAAATGTCAGGAGCCAATACAGACAATCTCCAAGCTGAGATAATCCTGCGCTCCATTTCAAAGCTAATTCTTCACACAGAAGTAGCAAGGGAAGGGGATGATAGCCTGATAGGCACCTCGCCCCATCTCCTCTACCAACATATATGTACGGGAAACAAGTCTGTCTTCAAACTGAAGCGTCCGGAGCACTATAGTGATTCCAAGAAGACTCACCCATAGCTCAGAACTTTACTTTCCTAACACCTATGATGAGGAAACAAAGGGACTCCTCAGACTGAGGACTTAAGAGCACTAAGCACTACCTAAACCTTAGGATGGAATGTTTCTTACTGCACTACCCAGGTGCTAAGAGGGGGACCCAGGTGCAAACAGAAACACTCCAATAAGGAGAAAAAATAAGCTTACAGGATATACCATCTCCACACTATGGAGTCTCTAGGCACCAGGTTAAAGAGCCATTAGCCAGTAGGCTGTGGCCCCATCCCTCGGTTGACCCCACCCCCACTGTTATAAACTCAAGTCTTTAGATGACAAACAGATAACAACATATTACACCAGCGTACATGTATGTACAATAAATGTAGAGTGGATGACATTGATGAATGCGTTAGTCCGTCAGAGCCAGAGAATACAGAGTACATTCTGTAACATTAAATTCTCCATGTTGAGAAGAATAACAATATGGTCAATAAGTACAACACTCCATGTAAAACTACACAGATTTCTGGAGGACCTTCAATCTTACCCTCTTCTTCACCGGTAATGTGAAATAACGCACCTAACATGAAGAATGAAAAGAAATGAAAATCAAAATTTTCATGAAAATACACACATATCTGAATGAATGGAGATCCTGAAAGACATAATCAAATTTTACATAATATGTCTACTTTGCTGTTATATGTTAAGAATGCAGCTCTTGCATACATGCCAATTTAAAGTTATATTTACGAAATGGACTTCCAACAAAGACAGGAACATGGTTTAGGTAATATATTGACCCAAGTCCATGGGTGGAGTAGGATATTTCACATGGGTCTGTCAATTTGTTTGTTTATCTGTCTGCCTAGGCTGTTTTCTCATAAACTACTTATCCAATATGACAGAAATTTCAACACAAAGATGGGTGTTCACGGAAAATGAGATCACCAATCACAAGTTTTGATCACAAAAGAATTCTCAATGATTGCTCTAACGATTGACATTGTGGCTTAGCACATTATTTGTCAAGCCTGATCAAAATAAATTAAATATTTGCTTATTGAATATCCATTTGCAAGTGAGAGGACCTTTTAAAATTGTACCACTGGAATGACTGGCTCGATGACCGAGCTAGTCATTCCAGTGGTAGAATTAAAAAAATTATTTTTTTCCAAAATATACTATTTTTCTAGAACAGTCTTTTCCTAGCCTGCAAATGGATATTTTTCAACTCCATTGCAGAGACCGTTATGACCATAAAAGGGTTAATGGACCTTCCCATTTTTAGCTATGCCCCGCCCATTACTAGCTATGCCCCGCCCATTACTAGCTATGCCCCGCCCACACCTCGCTGGGTTGGGATTGATCGATTCCCAAATGCCCTAGCTATCAATTTCCTGAAAACTATACAGGGAAGCTGTTGAATATTTTGTAACTAATTTGACTGGGTGCTGTTGCTGCCAAATTAGTTTTAAAACATTCAACAGAATATTTATTAAATAGTAAAAGCAAACAATTTGTACAACCACGCATAGACCGTATTCAAATATGCGTTCGTGATGTACTTATCGATGTCATTCATGACGTCATTCATTATGATGTCATTCTACACATTATGACATCATATGATGGGTGAGTACTCTGGAAAGGTGAATTAACAACTGAACATAACAAGATGAAAAGCACAAGAGTACGATATGGATTAAAGTAGGTAATAAAATACACACCATATTTTCCCCACTGTCCAAGGCACAAAGGTGCAATGCCTGAAACAAAAAAGAAAATTTATTCATGGTTATTTGAATGCTTAATTCACTATATCAGTTTCTGACATGAATTCAATATATCAGTTTCTGACATGTAAAGTGGATGACACCGACGAACGTGTGTTGGTCAGAAAATGTAAAAAAAATGTGGGGTGGAGGACACTGACGAATGTGTATGTCAGTCAGAATATGTACAATAAATGTAGGATGGATCACACTGACGAATGTGTATGTCAGTCAGAATATGTACAATAAATGTAGGGTGGATCACACTGACAAATGTGTATGTCGGTCAGAATATGTACAATAAATGTAGGGTGGATCGCACTGACGAATGTGTGTGTCAGTCAGAATATGTACAATAATTGTAGGGTGGATCACACTGATGAATGTGTGTCAGTCAGAATATGTACAATAAATGTAGGGTGGATCACACTGACGAATGTGTGTGTCAGTCAGGATATGTACAATAAATGTAGGGTGGATCACACTGACGAATGTGTGTGTCAGTCAGAATATGTACAATAAATGTAGGGTGGATCACACTGATGAATGTGTGTGTCAGTCAGAATATGTACAATAAATGTAGGGTGGATCACACTGACAAATGTGTGTGTCAGTCAGAATATGTACAATAAATGTAGGGTGGATCACACTGACGAATGTGTATGTCAGCCAGAATATGTACAATAAATGTAGGGTGGATCACACTGACGAATGTGTGTGTCGGTCAGAATATGTACAATAAATGTAGGGTGGATCACACTGATGAATGTGTGTGTCGGTCAGAATATGTACAATAAATGTAGGGTGGATCACACTGACAAATGTGAGTGTCAGTCAGAATATGTACAATAAATGTAGGGTGGATCACACTGACGAATGTGTGTCAGTCAGAATATGTACAATAAATGTAGGGTGGATCACACTGACGAATGTGTGTCAGTCAGAATATGTACAATAAATGTAGGGTGGATCACACTGATGAATGTGTGTGTGAGTCAGAATATGTACAATAAATGTAGGGTGGATCACACTGACGAATGTGTGTCAGTCAGAATATGTACAATAAATGTAGGGTGGATCACACTGACGAATGTGTGTCAGTCAGAATATGTACAATAAATGTAGGGTGGATCACACTGACGAATGCCTGCGTCCATCAGCATATGTACAAGAGGGCCAAGGGACCTGTATGGCTCACCTGGATCATAGGCATTTCAACTAGAAAGGTCATCGGCCATAAGTAGAAGAGTAAGGTTTTGGCCAGAATTGCAACAAGGATGCTTCCAAGCAGACCTTTTAAATTTCCAATGGCTTTACCATGGGAGTTCTTGGCAGGAAAAAATCCCAGATGGTCGCCAACGCATTTATCAGACAGTTTCCAAAGTGGAAAATTTGAAATCATACTTGTAAGCATAAACAAAATCAATTTCGGCTTCAGAATCCATGAAACCCAAAAATGTCAAAATGGACACCAAAATGCTGAAATCCGAATGGTCGATTGTGTCCATAAACGTACTACCTTACTCATTTTCATAAAATTAGTTCATCCAATATGGTCATTAAGTATTTGGCCAATCAAGTTCCAACGAACAAAGTACGTTCCGCTGTTGCCATAGATTATGTTTCATGAGTTTGAAATCAATCCCCCATGCTGTTTCAGAGACGTTTCTAAAAATTAACCAAAATCCAAGATGGCTGCGGCCAAATTGGCCAATCGACTGTGTTTGAACAAATGTGGATCTTTATGCCAAAAGAATGATTCAAATATAATTGAAATCGGCCTAGTGATTCTCGAGAACCAGTCATTTCCTATTGCTTTAGCATGGGAGTTTTTGGTACGAAGATGATCCAAGATCTCTGCCAGACTGTTTATCCGACACTTCCGAAAGTAGCAAATTTGAAATCAGCATACCCAAAAACTTATATAAAACCAATTTCGGCTTCAAAATCCACGAAATAAAAATATCCAATATGGCTGCCAAACATGCTACATTTTGACTGGTCCACAGTGGCCATGCTTTTTTTACGTATCAATTTCCTTTAAACAACAATTAATGGCCTTTAGTCCCTAATCATATCTCCCAAATTACAGCTTGATCCGTTCACATGGTCTGGAGTTGTTTTCACGAAAACTAATCCATCCAAGGTTATGCAAGATGGCCACCAAAGCATTTAGCCAATCCAGTACCCTTGAACAAACTTGGTTTAGCTCTTGCCCTAGATGATGTTTCATGAGTTTCGAAACGATCCCCAAAGCGGTTTGAGATTTTTAAAGACGTTTCTAAAAATTGGCCAACGTCCAAGATGGCCGCTGACCAAATTGACCGATCAGCTTCCTTTGAACAAACTTGGATCTATAGTCTGAAAGGATGCTTCTTGCCGAATATAACTGAAATCGGCTTAATGGTTCTTGAGAAGCCATTTAAAGAAAAGGTTACTGGGCGCCTGCCGCACACATGGTTGACGGACGGTCGCCATGGTATTTAAGTTCACTTGGTCATTCTGGCCAGGTGAGCTAATAAATGTAGAGTGGATGACACTAATGAATGTGTGTGTCAGTCAGCATAGGTAATAAAATGTAGAGTGCATAGCACTGATGAATGTGTGTGTGGCTCAGGACCACAGAATGCAGATTGGCTCAGGACCACAGAATGCAGACACATTCCGCAACATTCAACTCTTCAAATTTTAAATGATTCCATGTTGAAAAAAGACAGAATTTGGCCAATCAGTATAACGTTCCACTGAATGCACTGAGGACTTTCCACCTTACCCTACTCTTTACTGCTATATATATCATGGCGTAATGCCGCTGACGTGAAGGAGGAAAAGAAAATCAAGATTTACACAGGTTTCCGGCACATTGTTTTCAAGTGTCCTATTGTTTAGCAGGGTATAACTGATTATTTATAATACATGCAAGGCTAAGGATACAGAACGTTACTAATAGTCTCAAGAAATCTTACGAGCCCTGGACAATGTTGACCAGCCTCTGGCCAGTATGTAAAAAAACAATTCTTGGATGGGTAAAAGTGTACTTTATTTGAAAGATGTATATGACTAACATATTGTATCTTAAATACCTGCAATAGGCAAACAATACTAAGGCGTATACCATCGTAAACATGCGATTATTTCGTTTTCCGGCCGCAGCCATTTTCACGCAACGAGAGCGAGATTTCACAAGCCATCACCGTACCAACACGATCTTTGTCAAGCACGAAAGCTGTACAGTAAATATGCATATGCATGGAACCCTAACATTTGCCAATACGTAATCGTTGGGACCTTGTACAGTTAAGCGAGTAAGTTTTCCAAGTAAGCATGATAATGATATACACTGCAAGCTGACAAGTTTTATTTGCCAACATAATTGCTTCTCGATACAGTGAAACCTGTCTATAACAGACAATCTATGGACTATTAAAAAGGGGGTCACTAAAGACTAAGTCACCTCATAACTTATCTGATATGACAAATATGTTTTGGAGCCAACTGAGGAGGGTTCTTTAACATGAGTGCTCAATATGACTACGCGTTTTATTAAAAAACTGCCAGCGCTTGATGCCAAAACCAAGCGTCGCTATAGACAGGTTTGACCGTAGGAAAATATAGTTGTTAAGCTTGCAATGCGACAGCAGAAAACTATTAAAACTAATGTTTTGATTTGCCAATCATATGCGTCGTTATAAAATAAGATTGTCCCGCTAAATTAGTTTATAAGCCAATCATGGGGATTAAAATGTGACACTGCTAAGAAGATGCTAAGATGTATACGAAGATTGGGTGTTAAACTATAGACCGCTGTCTCCAAGTCTATATGTCATAGATTAAATTGTCTCTATCCTATCAGTATGTGTTCATTTTGGTAACAATGCTGCTGTACGCCATTGCTGTGCACGACAGCAATGGTTCAGCAAAAATATTTTTCAAAGTGTACAACGCCACTATCTCTGTAAGTAGGCCAGCATCATAAGGGTTAAATGAAGTACCAACTTGATAAATGTGCATTGTAAAATTACTCCGCCTGCTCGTTCTACCGTTATATCACGGTCACAGCGGAGTGTAAATAAATATTCCGAGAAACCATATGATAATATTATTGGAACCACTGAACCGATTGTGACAATTTCAGTACCTACATATATCTCCAATTTCTAAGATTTATCCAATGATAGGGATGTCAGAATCACCCTAGTGCTTCAAAAGACACCCTCTGCGGGGCAACTAAGCTAGCAAAATTTAAAACACAAATTTCAAGATGCTCTCTGTCCATCATCCCATGTCAACATAAGTTTTAGAGCTACAATGACAGAATTTGCGGTGCCGATGCTTTATAGTGTTATCTCATAACTGGGCGTTTCATCAAAATATCTTAATTATTGTAATTACTACAGCTTGCAGGAACATGTTGATCAACCAAGAAAAATTCCCTGATTTCATGTCAAAATGTTAATTCTTTTGATTATATCTCAGGCAATATTCCTGTGAGTAAAATTATAATGAGCCGAGCAAATAGCCAATTCTTTCAGCTTTAAGCACTCCAATTTTATGCCGATACACAAAGTATTCCCAAAGATAGAGCCTGCAAGACACAAACATCTCATGCTAAATTTTACCAACAAAAAAAAAAAATATATATATATTCTCAGATCGTATCTTGGATGACCAATATTTATATATTCCCGACTGATTGAAAGCTATGTCTGATCTTAACATTCATTATATTAAATTAATCCCGAAGTCAGCACCTATTTGCAGGTTCAAGAATCATTGAAATGGCTTCAGTGGTTCCATTGCTATTATCATTTACATATAGTTTCGTAAAATATGTAGATGCCCCTATTAGCCTCGTGCCTCCAGTCATCCCTATAGTGGTGTGCGGCACTGACTTACTCACTAGATGCGATGAAATGGCAGTCCCCGATGTGTGAAAAATGGTCAATTTTACACTTTATCTAGCGATATTTGGTTATCCTATTTCTCTATCTGGCTATTATTCTGGCGTAATTTAATTAAAAATGCAATAATCTTTCAAATAAAGCAGTTTTGAATCCCCGGAATTGTCCTCTAATGTTTGCATTAAGCAAACGCCTGATGTTACTGGCAGCATTTCTTCTTTAAAACCATTTAACAGTCGAGCACGCTAAAACAAACATAAATATATAATGGTTAACACATATTTTAATGACACATATTTGATCATTACCTTACTTTTACAGTCTATAATTACATTCATCATGACGGCCATTTCTGAATAGACTAAATAATCTGTGCTTTTACCGCCTTTTCTCAGAAACATCTCAAATGCCTTTAGTGTTCTAGAAATGAAAGATAAATAAATAAACGTAGCAACAACTAAGCGAACAGGATTATAAAATCCTGAACACTACATACATCTATATTGAATACATCACCAAGTTCACCAACTGTCTCCAATTCCAGATCATTTTTACAACCTGATTTAGCTAAACAAATGCTTAATTATATTATTTGAAACTCAGTTTGCCTGAAATGTTATGATGCCTATCGGCATAGCTGGAAGCATAGTTGGCACCATAGTCTATGAAACCATCATCTTCCAGCGACGTTTCAAAATAGTGACCAGGTGTCATTCTAAGTGCTTTTGAAACTAGCTCTCTGTGAAATCATAATGACAGGGTTGGAAATTAAGCTTTTGTCATGGCGATCCATTTCATACATATCAGTACGTCAAAAAACTCATAGCTCACGGACATTTTCTACTCATCTGTACTGCACTGCAAAGTATATGATCCGTCTTCCACTGCACAGCATATACAAGTGTTCTGAATGAATCATATAATTAACTTGCTAATGGTTAAGTTTGTTAAAGTTAAAAATTTCTGCATAGCCATTGCCTATTTGCATTCCAAGAGACTATTAAAAAAAAATGACCACTGGAATGACTGGCTTGTTTATAGACAGCAATATCAAAGGTCAATTTCCAACAAGAGGCCCAAGCGGCATGTATCGATCACCTATTTCAACTAGAAAGACCATCACCTAAACGTAGAATCCTAAGGGTTTGGCCAGAATTGCAACAAGAATTAGGTCATCCAAGATGGCCGCCAAACAAATCAACCCATCAGGTTCTCTTTAACAAACTTGATTCAGCTCTTGGACTAGATGAATTTTTCAGAGTTTCACATCAATCCGCCATGTGGTTTCAGATTTTCAAAATCGATTCTAAAAATCAGCCAAAATCCAAGATGGCCACTTTGCAAATTAGCCAATTGGCTTCTTTTGAACAAACCTGTATCGCTATAGCCTAAAGATGCTTCCTGCCCAGTATACTTGAAATCGGGAAAGTGGTGCTCGAGAATAATACATCTTACATTTCCTAATGCTTCAGTATGAGAGCGTTTGATGGGAAAAAGATCCAAGATGGACGCTAAATCGTTTACCTGACAATTTTGAAAATGGCAAATTTGAAATCACAATACCCAAAACCTATACATGAAACCAATTTCGGCTTCAAAATCCATCAAAATAAAAATATCCAATATGGCAAAACACACTACATATTCATTATCCCACGTCGGCCATGTTTTTAACTTATTAACTTCCCTTAAAGAAACTTCAATGGCCCTTACTCCCTAATCATACCTCCCAAATTTTAGCCCGATCCGTTCATCGATTCTGGATCAGTTGTTTTCGCGAAAAATGGGTCATCCAAGATGGTCGTTGAAGCATTTGGCCAATCAAGTTTCCTAGAACAAACTTGGTTCAGCTTTTTCCCTAGATCATTCATGAGTCTTGAATCAATCCCGCAAGCGGTTTCAGAGATTTCTAGACGTTTCTAAAAATAAGCCAAAATCCAAGATAGCTGCCGGCCAAATTGGGCAATCAGCTTCGGTTGAAGAAACTTGGATCTCTATGTTGTAAGGATACTACCTGACAAATATAATTGAAAGTGACCCAGTGTTTCTTGAGAATAAGTCGTTTATAGATGGATAGCCACCACAGCAGAGGCCAAGTGAGCTAATAAGTCTTCTCTTGGCCTGCAAATGGACACTTCTCAATGCCACTGCAGAAGCCAAGTGAGCTAATAAGTCTTCTCTTGGCCTGCAAATGGACACTTCTCAATGCCACTGCAGAAGCCAAGTGAGCTAATAAGTCTTCTCTTGGCCTGCAAATGGACACTTCTCAATGCCACTGCAGAAGCCAAGTGAGCTAATAAGTCTTCTCTTGGCCTGCAAATGGACACTTCTCAATGCCACTGCAGAAGCCAAGTGAGCTAATAAGTCTTCTCTTGGCCTGCAAATGGACACTTCTCAATGCCACTGCAGAAGCCAAGTGAGCTAATAAGTCTTCTCTTGGCCTGCAAATGGACACTTCTCAATGCCACTGCAGAAGCCAAGTGAGCTAATAAGTCTTCTCTTGGCCTGCAAATGGACACTTCTCAATGCCACTGCAGAAGCCAAGTGAGCTAATAAGTCTTCTCTTGGCCTGCAAATGGACACTTCTCAATGCCACTGCAGAAGCCAAGTGAGCTAATAAGTCATCTCTTGGCCTGCAAATGGACACTTCTCAATGCCTCTGCAGAAGCCAAGTTAGCTAATAAGTCATCTCTTGGCCTGCAAATGGACACTTCTCAATGCCACTGCAGAAGCCAAGTGAGCTAATAAGTCATCTCTTGGCCTGCAAATGGACACTTCTCAATGCCTCTGCAGAAGCCAAGTTAGCTAATAAGTCATCTCTTGGCCTGCAAATGGACACTTCTCAATGCCTCTGCAGAAGCCAAGTTAGCTAATAAGTCATCTCTTGGCCTGCAAATGGACACTTCTCAATGCCTCTGCAGAAGCCAAGTTAGCTAATAAGTCATCTCTTGGCCTGCAAATGGACACTTCTCAATGCCTCTGCAGAAGCCACTTTTAGTCAGCTTCATCATTAAAGTGGCAACCCAATGTTAGTCTTAACCCTTTAATGATTTCTTGAAAAAGTAAAAATATTTACTTATTGAATGCCCATTTGCAAGCCAAGAGAAAAGTATTTTTGAAAATTTACCACTGGAATGACTGGCTCGGTTATCGAGCCAGTCATTCCAGTGGTAAATTTTCAAAAATAGTCTTCTCTTGATCTGCAAATGAACATTCCCCATGACCACTGCAGAGGCCGGTTTTGGCCGGCTTCGTCCTTAAAGGGTTAACAATAGCTTTATAAAAACAATTACATTAAATGGTTCATGGAGTAAGTAGTGAATTCTTTTCAAAATTTTGATTTATTTAATTCTGGTAAAACACAGTAATTCAGACAGATCAGGAACTGCTATAAAGCAGTGATCCGTTACTGATTTGTATGTGAAAAAGGCATATGGATGAGTGGCTAATTTCTAGACCTGGAATGATAAAATAAATCAATGTTTGTGTTTGCCTTCTATCCTTACACATGTGACAGATAAGCTTTATGTCATATTTTATTTCCTAATTCGTATGACGGATGAGATGTGCGAGATCATTTATCTGTGCATATCTTGTACATACCTCCTTCCTGCTGCCTCGATCATATCCGCGGCCATAAGTTTGAGTCTATGGTCCAGATGTTCACCAAACACTTCTTCAGGCCAGTGTAAATCTCGGATAAATGATTGAAGGGCATCCAGTTTCCAGAGCATGTCCTCCGATGTACTACAGCCAAACCTGAAACACGCAGATAGATAAGGCTTTGAAAATGCAAGACCATTAATTTCAACTTTTAAGACAATCATACAGGAAAGCTGTTGAATGTTTTGAAGCTAATTTGATGGGAACCTGTTGTTGCCATAAATCACACAAGCTCGCAGTCAATTTAGTTTCAAAATATTCAACAGAATTGTTCTTTGAACATAAATGAGTTTTCGAATTTGGTCTTTCATGAGTTTTTGTATTTGGTCTTTCATGTTGAAGGTGTTGAAACTACAGCCTGTTTGGAAGAAAAGGCACTGTATAAAATTTGGAAAGCGAAAAAATTCACTCCTTTCGGACAATATATTTTTACTGTCTCGCTTTGCCATTTTATGAAACATACTAAGAGGTGACTGTTGAAAATAAAATAGAGGATTTTACCTCTAATGCAACATCATTATCCTATTGCCTCATAAACATTACACATGAGACAACAGCATATTTCATAGGCATATTATGAAATCACTCCCAAAGCATGTTGGGGCAGAAAGGACTTCTAACTGCAATGTTTGTCTGTCCGTCAGTCTCTCTCATGAAGCATATGGTGCTGTAATGGATGAATTCATGGGCCACAGTGTTATAATAGATCAGATGACAGGCCACAGTGCAGTAACAGGTCAGATCATGGGATCAAAGGGCATGGCTCTGTAATGAATCCAATTAGGGGGCTTGTTGCAGCAACGAAATCTGTCAAAATACTAAATTTTAACACAAAAATAGATTTTATATATAGCAAGTTATTATCTATGGCTGTTCAGATGTTATTCAAATTAATAAACTATCACGCCACCATGTCATGCCTCGTTGTTTTACCCCATTAAAATCATGTTAAACAGCAGCACTAAATCCGAAAGCGACATCTGACTGTGATGTCACATGAAGTGACATCGGCTGTGCACTGAATGTATGCTTGAACATGAAACAAGATGGAGGAATTTCACTTAAATAGTATGTCATTAGACTCACAAATATGAACGTAATACTACTGAGCATAGACATACCCTTGAGCATCCCACTTTTCCTTCTCAAATCCTTTGTGTATAGACTGGGCTATAGATGATTCCATCAGATCAACATAACGGACAACTTGAGGTGCAAACACATCACGCAGGTGGTTATGAAAGCGACCATTACACAGACTCTCTGTAAAAAGCAACAAGCTCTTTGAAGATATATAATTGAGCAGATTTGTGTGTGTATATATTTATACATATGAAAAGAAACAACTCCCAATTAAATCAGTTCCAAAATGTTCAACAGAATGCTTATTAAAATTGAAAAGTTCACTGAATTCATACACTTTCATTATGACCTTTTCACCTTCATGATAGACGTATGGTATTTTGATCGAGACATCAGCCAACATGCGATGTATTTTGCGTATGACGTCATATAACATGTGACATATTCTGCTTATGACATCATAACATGTGACATATTCTGCTTATGACGTCATATAACAAGTGACATCTTTTGATTATGATGTCAGATAACATGTGGCATATTTAGATTATGACATCAGATAACAAGTAACATATTTTGATTATGATGTGAGCTAAAACGTGACATATTTTGATTATGACATCAGATAATGGACCTTTCCAGTTTTAGCTATGCCCCGCCAATCACAAGCTAAGCTCCATCCACAATTCGCCATGTCGCCATGACCAATCCCCGAATGCTCTGACTATCAATTTCCTTAAAACTATACAGTTAAGTTGTTGAATATTTTGTAACTAATTTGACAAGGTTCTGCTACTGCCTATGACAGCAACAGCGTCCAGTCAAATTAGTTTCAAAATATTCAACAGGATATTTATTAAATAGTAAAGACATACAATTCGTACAACAACGCATAGTCTGTCTTCAGCTATGCGTTTGTGACGTACTGTCATTGATTGTAATGTCATTCTATACGTCGCATAGTTGATTATAACATCATATGATTGATGGATACAGTGGAAAGGTCTAATGAGTCACAAATCCGACCCCTTCATTCAAACTCCACAACCGTACTCTAGGTAAGAAAATGACCTACCTGAATCTAAATAAACAGCAATCATTTTTCACTCAGTATACAACTGAGCAGCTAGTAAACCCATAAGCAATCAAGACAACATGTAATTAAACTACATTAACTCTTTCACACATACCGATCAGATACAAGAAAGATTTCCAATACATAACAAGAGTGTCGCTCACCTGGAGCACCATCAATTTTTGTCAAAATTATTGGTGGGTGGTTTAGCAGTCTTTTAAATGAGTTTGTGGACAATTTTGCAAGTGCATTATAGCCGCCAAACACACTACATATTGATTGGCCCACGGCGCCCATGTTTTTTTGATGGATCAACTTCCCTTGAACAAATTTTAATGGTCCAAATTTTGGCCTGATCCCTTCAGCGGTTCTGGAGGAGTCATTTTCGTGAAAACCAGGTCATCCAAGATGGTCGCCAAACCATTTGGTCAATCAAGTCCTCTTGAACAAACTTGGCTTACCTCTTGGCCTAGATGAAGATTCACCAAGTGGTTTCTGAGAAGATTTTTAGACATTTCCTGAAATTGGCCGAAATCCAAAATGGCCACTGGCCAAATTGGCCAATTGGGTTCATTTGAACAAACTTGGATCCTTATGCCCTAAGGATGCTTCCTACCAAATAGAATTGAAATCGGCCTGGTAGTTCTCGAGAAGACATTTTAAATTTCACATTGCTTTAGCATGGGAGCTTTTAACAAGAAAATTATGCAATCTGGCCGCCAAACTGTTTATCCCAGTTTCGAAAATTGCAAATTTGAGCTCAGAATACCCAAAAACATATACAGAACCAATTTTGGCCCCAAAATCCATCAAATAAAAAAATCCAATATGTCCGCCAAACACACTACATTTTGATTGGCCCACGGCGGCCATGTTTTTTGATGGAGCGACTTCCCTTGAACAAACTTTAATGGCTCTTAGTCCCTAATCATATCTCCCAAATTTTGGCCCGATCCATTCAGCGGTTCTGGAGGTCGTTTTCGGGAAAACTAGGTCATCCACGATGGCTGCCGGAACATTCGGTCAATCAAGTTATCTTGAACAAACTTGGCTTACCTCTTTGCCTAGATGAGGTTTCATAAGTCTTGAATCGATTCCCCCAGCTGTTTTGGAGAACGAGATTTTTAGACATTTCTAAAAATTGGTCGAAATCCAAGATGGCCACCAGCCAAATTGCCGATCGGCTTCGTTTGAACAAACTTGAACCTCTATGCCTTAAGGATGCTTCAGGCCAAATATAATTGAAATCGGCCCAGTAGTTCTCGAGAAGAAGATATTTTTAATTTCCCATTACTTTAGTATGGGAGCTTTTGGTGGGAAAATGATCCAAGATGGCCACCAAACTGTTTATCCGACAGTTTCAAAAATTGCAAATTTGAGATCAGAATACCTAAAAACCTATACAAAACCAATTTCGGCCTCAAAACCAATCAAATAAAAAAAATCCAATATGGCCGCCAAACATGCTATATTTTGATTGGCCCATGGCGGCCATGTTTTTTTGATGGATCAACTTCTCTTGAACAAACTTTACTGGCCCTTAGTCCCTAATCATATCTGCCCAATTTTGGCCCTTCAGCGGTTCCGGAGAAGTAGTTTCTTTCGCTAAAACTAGGTTTACCAAGATGGCCGCCAAACTATTTGACCAATTAAGTTCCCTTGAACAAATTTGGTCGAGCTCTTGTCCTAGATCATATTTCATGAGGTTTCCTTCAATCCCTCAAGCGGTTTCGGAGAAAGATTTTTAAAGACGTTTCTAAAAATCGGCAAAAATCCAAGATGGCCGCCGGCCTAATTGGCCGATCGGCTTGATTTAAACAAACTTGGATCCCTATACCCTAAGGATGCTTCCTGCAAAATATAATTGAAATTGGCCCCGTGGTTCTTGAGAAGAAGTCGTTTAAAGGAAAAGTTGACGGACAGATGGATGGATGGACGACGGACACACAATGGACAGTCGCCACGACATAAGCTCACTTGGCCTTTCAGGCCAGGTGAGCTAATAACCATTCAATTGTATATTTTGAAAAGGTTTATACTGGAATAAATTATTTTCAAAATATCTAATAGGTTTCAATACTTTTCATCGGTGAAAAGATAATCTCTATGAAACGTGAATTACATAAAAATTAGGTTATTTATTTTTAGGCTCCCAAACATGTATCAAAAGTCTGACCTTTGGCATTTTGACCCATGATATAGAATGGGAAAAGGGTATCACTGAATTACTGATCTCAGCTTCATTATCACCTTGATGCTCTTTCTCACCATCATTTCTTAGGTAATCATTGAGAAGTTGAAATAGCGGGAAGCTGTCCCATGTATCAGGCGCCTGCGAGTCCAACACGGCATCCATATCAACAGCAAACAATGACCAGAATATCTCAGCATGTTCTACGAGTAAGTCACTGAACCAAGCAAAAGCCTGAAACATAATGTAACAACAGAGGCATCAGAAGACAGCATATAGCATACCTATTCACATCCACATTAGTCTGACACTAAAATCCATGCACAAGACGGCTTACAGTTTGATAAACGCACATTATTAAAAATGTATCCCTCATATTTGTTCAATAAAATTTTAATTTGGACATTTAGCAAGACCACTGCAAAAGCTATTTTTGGTCGACTTGGATGTTAAAGGGTTAACCATTTAACGCTCAATCTGGACAAAAACAGCTTCAGCGCAATTCTCCTGAGAAACGCCCATTTGCAGACCAAGAAGAATACTTTAAAAAATTTACCACTGGAATGACTGGCTCAAGAACATTCAAGCGGTAAAGTTTCTAAATAATCTCCTCTTGGCCCGCAAATGGACCTTTTCTATGAGAAAATTAAGGGTTTTTTAAAGTAAATTTGACAATTAAAGGGTTAAGGAGTTATCAGATTTCCCAGAAGGCATTTTAACCCTTTAATGGCCAGGCTGGCCAAAACCGCCCTCCGAACTGGTCTTAAAGAATGCCCCTTTAAAGGACAAGAGAAGACCAAAGCCGGCCTTTGCAGCGGTGTCAAAGTATGTCCATGGCTAAGATGATACTAATTTTTTTTTAATTTATCACTGTAATAAATGGCTTGATAAACAAGCCAGTCAATCCGGATGTACATTTTCAAAAATAATCTCTTGGCCTGTAAATGGACAATAAGAATAAGCACATATCTCAATTCTCTTAACAGATTTGGACTAAATGTTAAAAGGTTAAAATGAATAAAAGATCACCTGAGTTTAGTGACAATGTAGGCCCACTTAAGCAGCTCATATTAGACAGGTGATTGGCTGATACACAAAAGCATGTAATGTCGTAATTCAATAATGTCAGTCTACCTGTGATACAGTCACCATAGTGATAATGCAGGTGAACATGGCAAATGCGGTTATTAGAGTAGTTACTCGTCAGTGATGAGAGTATCGTCAAAATGGCAAATTTAATACATACAGACTTTCACTACAAAATCGCAGATGTTAGCCTTTAAGTATAACACTAAAGCCAGATACCCGGCTACATTGTTATTAAAGTTAATACACGAGTAGCTATGGGTACACGAGTAAGTACCAGAGTCAACGCAGACCCGAGGTACGGTTAGTTGAGTAAGTTAATAGAGTTGCACTGAATTTAATGGAATTTAACCCTAAAAATTGTTCAAGAAAATTTTAATTTTCTCATAGAAAATCTCCATTTGCAGACAAAGAGGTTAGTTTTGAAAATGTATCATTTAAATAACTGGCTCCGTTATCAAGCCAGAAAATCCAATGGTAAATTTTCACAAAGTCCTCTCATAGTTTGCAAATAGACACTTCTCAAGACCACTATGGCTTGAGTGTTAAAGGGTAAATCATGCGACTCGTTACGCTGTGCCTAACAGAGGAATCCAGTTTATCAATCAATCAGGTGAGCTCATAATCAACGTCACATGTAGACTGACGTCAATCAATTATGTCATGAATGACACCATTTAGTCCATCATAAACGCTTAATAGTTCATCAAGTTGTACAAATTGTATATCTTTACTGCTTAATAAACATTCTGCTGAATATTTTGAAACAAATTTGACTGGGCGCTATAGGCAGCAAAAGCACCCAGTTAAATTACTTACAAAATATACAACAGCTTACCTGTATAGTTTTCTGGAAATAGAGATTCAGAAAGTGCATGGATCGATTGATGCCAACACGGGCAAAGCATGGGTGGAGATTAGCTAGAGATTGGCGGGGCATAGTTAAACTGGATTCCTCCATTGGCTAAACTGTTCACGTGTGTGAGATCTAGATACAATCCATGACTTTATGAGTCCTGTTTCTTTCATTGACAGCTAAAGTGTTACACATATGGAATGGTTTGCATGACTTACAGAGATCATTTCTTTGTGTCAGGTAATATGGAATTATTTCTTTAAATAATCTAAAATTTTTGTTCCAACAAACATGTGCTTCTTCGTACAAATTAAATTTAATCAGGGTTCCCAGCGCTTTATCAAGACAAAATCCCCTGAGAAATATTTTCACTGTAACAAGATTTCTGAGATTCTATTCATACAATAATTTTTATTTATTTCCATTTCAGTCAATGAACACAACTGGACAGATGACACAAGATGTACATACGCCAAAATACGAAACCTTCCCTTCTGGGTCACGATCAAATTCCCTGATTTCTGGTGGGAGTTTTTCCATGAGTTTTCTTGACTGGAAAAATGGAAAATCATTTTCAAGGTTTTCCTTGATTTCCAGTGGCTGGGAACACTGTTAACCCTTAGCACACTAACGTCAATATTCTATTTTTTACTGTGTCAATAGGAGAGAAACTGGTGTTCATTTTTCAACAATTTTGGTGGACGATGTTACTGTCTACGACAGCACCATCTTCCACCAAATTTGTCGAAAAATGAACACCCGCTCATCTTTTAATTTAATTTGAAAATTTAAAATTTTGACATCAGAGTGGTAAGTGTTAATGTGGACTAGACCTAAGCATCGTATAGAACAAATCTGTGAAATGTTATTTAATCTGATAATCCCTTTGTGATGTAATTGTCTTTTGAAAAAACCTTATCCACAACATAATACGTATAACCTGGATGCAAATCATCCCTAAAACAATCAAAGTCCAAATGCTGAAAAAATGAGAAAAAAAATTTGAAAATCAATTTCTTTTTATGTGGACTAGTTCTAGGCATCGTACAGAACAAATCAGTGAAGTTTTATTCAAACCGGACAACCTCCTCTGGGTCTAAATGTGGTTTGAAAAAAGCTCAACATAGTCAAAACCTATAACAGGCCATATAACCTGCATACAAATCTGTGAAAAAATTAGGAAAATAGATTTCATTTTGATGTGGACCAATCCTAAGCATTGAACAAATCTGTGAAGTTTTACTCGAATGGGACACCCCCCCCCCCCACCACCCCACCCTACCCCTAACCCCCCTATGGGCATAAATGTTGTTTTGAAAAAGCTTAACGCCGCCAAAAACCCTAACCCAGAAGATAACAAAAGTCTAATCACTAAAAGTATGGCAAAATCTCAAAAAGTCAATATAATTTTGATGCAGAGTAGTTCTAAGCATCGCATAGAATGATTCTGTGAAGTTTTATTTAAATCGGATTACCTCTAGTTGATGTAAATGTTGTTTTAAAAAAGCTTATCAGGACCGGATGCCAATGCCACTATTTTCCCCCCTTCTCCCAAAATCTCTTCACTTCATGAAGGCGAGATAAAACCCTTAAATGCAGCAAAAATCCATAACCTGAAGGCATGAAATTATCACAGTTCAAACGTAGAAAAAGAATGGAAAAATTTTGAAAATGGAATTTGTTCTGATGCAGCCTAGTTCTAATCATGGTATAGAACAAATCTGTAGTTTGATTAAAATCCAATAACTCTTTAGCGACTAAATTGTCAATAGAAATAAAACTTAAAATAAACTTTAATGGTGACACCGTTGCTGTAGGAAAAGTGACACCTATATATCTCGCTTCCTGCGCTTTCTGCTTCGCAGGCATGACAAAAATAGTCTTCTCTCACGAACGCAGCATTAGCTATTTTTGGTTGGTTTGATCATAAAAGGGTTAATGAACCAAAACTTTAATTTAAGGAAAATCACTCTTACATATAAATACAAAATGAAATATGCTGGATGTTTTAAGTTTATTTATCTGATGTACAAATTTTGAAGTTAAATTGAACGATGAACTTAGGTGTTCATTTTTTAACAAATCTTGTGGAAATGCGACAGCAGCACCATCCACCCAAATTGTTACAAAAATGTACACCTTTTTCTTTGGTATTGATTGACACAGTAAAAGATAGAATATTGGCACCATAGTAGGGTTAAAAGCTATTATTTCGAACAAACTTTACCACGAATAAATAGCCCAAGGGCCATGGT
Source organism: Chaetoderma sp. LZ-2023a (assembly GCA_034401795.1). Taxonomy (NCBI): domain Eukaryota; kingdom Metazoa; phylum Mollusca; class Caudofoveata; order Chaetodermatida; family Chaetodermatidae; genus Chaetoderma; species Chaetoderma sp. LZ-2023a. The sequence continues at coordinate 140,153,667 of CM067371.1, read as the reverse complement.
GCTCACCTGGCTGATGAGGAACTCTAAAAAAACGTTCGCATTAATTAATGCACAACACGCACCATTGGTCAATCAGGTAAGCATAACTGTTGTCATACACCAATGAGGCAAAGGCCCTTATCATTAGTCACCAATAAGGCAACATCCATACTATTTGTCAATAGGACAAGCACTACTTGTCAATGGGCCAGGCACTATTTGTCAATGGAACAAGCGTAACTGATGCCACTGACCAATGGAACTCTGGTCCTTGGCCTTAGTGAGCACTGAATCAAGTATTATCGAAACAATTTACTAATGGGGTAATCGTAGCTGATGCCACTGACGAACAAGAGCACTGGTTCCTGACATTATTGACCAATGAGGCAAGTGTTACAGACATAACTGACCACTAGATCAAGCTCCCTTGGTCAATGTGACAAAAGTAACTGATGCCATGGACAAATAGGGTAGGGATCCTTGGCATTACTGATAAATGAGACAATCATCCCTAACATTAATGACCAACCAATCAAGGGTCATGTACACTATTGACCAATGGTACAAACAGCTGTTGTCAATGAGGAAATCATAACTCATGTCAATGGTCGCTGGAAAAGAAATGGGCCAATAAGAAAACTTGTGCGGGAAAAACAGTCTATGTATGCCAGACACTCTTGACCACCAGGGAAAGCTCCATTGGCTCATGGGTCATGCACAACACATGCCATTTACAAATGGGACAATGCTCACAGGCAAAGACGTGTAGAAGAAATGCAAGAATATTGGTCCTTGACATTATTGATCAATGGGCCACCCATCCCTGACACCAATATGAAATGGTTCAAGAGCATTAACATATGCTATTTACCAATGGGATAATGGTCACAGTAAAAGTTTTCGATGAGCAAATGCAAGCATATTAGCATCCTTGCCGTTATTGACCAACAGAAGTATTTCCCCCATAGGGTTCAATACATAAAAATGCCATAAAGAACCAGTTATGGCCCTTTTTTTGAAGTTGTGGCTTCTTTATATTCATAGTCCAAATAGATATTTCCTGAAGGAACATATCTGCGAAATTATGTTTTAATCCATTAACAACTGACGAAACAAATGTATTTTCCCCATAATGTTCAATATTTAAAAATGCCTTAATGAACCAGAGTTATGGCCCTTCTTTAAATGTGTGGCCTCTTCATATTTATAATTTCAAATAGATATTGCCAGAAGGAACATTATCTGAAAAATTTGGTCTTAATTCCTTGACAGTTGACGAAAGGTGCCACAAAGATATTTTCCCCATATGCTTCAGTACTTTGAAAATCTAACAAAGGGCATAAATCTATTATTTAAAGACATGGCCACTTAACATACATCGAGCAAATAGATATTCTGGACCACCAGAATTGGCGTGTGGGGTTACCAATCCGCATGATTGATGTCGATGGGATCCATTGTGTGGAGTTGGCGGATCCAATAAGATTCACGGTCCTTGCATGGATTTGTTGCATCAAAGCTTTCTGGATCGTGTCGAAGAACCTCGATGATTCTATACTGAATGCAAGAGGCATCAAGTCCAGCAAGATTAAAGTGGTTTGCTACAGGGCTGTCGTCCTTGTGTTTTTTTACATCGCTGTAGTGTTCCGTGATTCTGATCTGGAACTCGCGTTTCATCTCTCCTACATATTGTTTTCTGCATAGCGAGCAGGTGAGCAGATAGACAAATGTTGTGGGTTATGAAATAGGTTTTGACTTTCTGTATTTCAGGTGTGAGAGCTTTGGAACGTGTGGCTTTTGTCTTGTTTTTTGCAAAAATCACAGTTTGCTCTCTATGAAAGCCTTTCAGGGTTGGATAGCTGAAGTCCGCTCTGTCTTTGAGGATGTGGTTTTACCTAAAGCCAGATTGGAAATTCAGGGAAAGTGTTTCTGCATTTTTCGCTAGTGTTGAGTAGACCCCAGTGTCTTTTGATTTTTTTGGGGGGCTTTTATACTTTCTGGCTGGAAATACGTTATAAAAGGAATGCCACCAAGGATTTCTTCCAACAACACAGTGGAATTTACTCAATCCATCCTCTCAGTATCCCCCGGAGGTATTTACAGCACCATCAATTTCCTTAGACATCCGGAATACCTTTGACACAGCAAAACCGCCGGTCATACCTATCACTTCAAACATAGAAAACTCTCCAGCTGAATGTTTCACCAACCAGGACCAACAACACAACTCTGTCACTCACAGCCGAACGACTTGAGCCGCTGTAGGACCACACTTTTCAACTACAAAACCAGTGGCCTGTAGAAACCACCACAACATCACAGTCTACTATCACCCAGAACATTATTTCTCTCCCTCTGATAGAGCAGGAATACTACAACAATGACACCCTCATCAACTACACTTTCCAGGATCTTGACACAGAGCTCCTGAATTTTCTCCCTCCAATACAGCTGTGAAACACCAGAAGTATTGAATTCGTAGAACCAGTTGTGGACTACTTAGATTTTTCATCACCGGACATCGGGGCCGATGGACGAGCAACCCGCACACCATCATCCAAGATTGGGCGCCAGACAGCACCGACTTCTAGACCACTGCCACCACTTCTCCCTCCTACACACCACACCCCCACACCGTTTCCGGACCCAAACAGTCGCCACAAGGACAACATACGCTGTATTACCATTCGGAGCATGTGAAGTCAACAATCGGGAGACCTAGACTGATTTTTAAAGCTAGGCCTAAACTTAGCCACTTTAATCATTCTCTCTAAATAAACATATACGGGGAATCTTTCATCAAACCGCGCATGTTGCGCAAAACACATAACACCTCTATGCACATACACATTTGTAACTTAAGCCCTCTGAAGAGTAGTTCAAATATGGACATGAAAGGTCACGAGTCTGGATCACTGGAAGGTGAGACAAACCATTCTCACCAATGCTGAACAGTATTATACACATCCAGTTCTTAGCATAGCGCATGCTCATTCTCCATACTACACATCCAAACACAACCAAGGGAGACAAATCTTCGCGCCTTCCTTCCTGGATAATCGGGACTGATTATCACTTAGATTAAACGAAATCTAGGATTTCTTTTTTCACGAGAGAGTTGATACTTACCTCCCTAATACTTTTGATATTGCTAAATATTGGCTTTCACTCAATAAACACTCAGATTTAAAACAGTTAGGTGCCCCTACTGGGCAGGGAGTCAGAGCGTAGTCTGGCGGATGCCAGCCCCACCACCGCGCATGCGCAGACTAGCACTTCCTCTGACTAGATTATTGGCTGACACACATGCAACTATTAAGAGCCTGAAGACCGAGCCTCTGTGGGGTGGAGAGGCCGGGTCCGTATCTAGGGAGGTAAGTATCAACTCTCTCGTGAAAAAAGAAATCCTAGATTTCGTTTATTTCACTTCAAGAGTATACTTACCTCCCTAATACTTTTGATATTGCCAGAATTCGAAAGTGAATCTGGCGGGAGGGAGGCGAGGTCAAAAGACCAGCTCATCCCTATACGCTTTTCTGCGTTTAAGGCACTTAAACTTCTGAAACTGTAAGAAAAAACAGTCAGGATTTGACTAACCATCGGATAACACCACCGATGTATGAGAGATGACCGAATGTCATATGCGCTCCCCCCCCCCTCCTTCCTGGGAGGAAGAGTCGACTGACCTCAATGTCCTATACGCTCTCTACGTACAAGTGCCATGTACTACAGGACAGAGACGAAAAAAGCTCCATTTTCGTAACTCTCAACAATGAACCACACAAATACACAAACCATCACCATATTAATAACGGGTAATCGTGACAATACAATCAACAACGGACAACACATGAACAAGACTGACCTTGTTGAAAATGGCTGCTGACATCATCTTCCCATTGGTAAAGACTGATGCAGGCCCAAAAAAGTGGGTGTTTCCATAAATTAATTGTGAAATATATAAGTAATGAGGAAAAACCTCCTGAAAAAATATAAACCGATTTATTTTTTCAAAACCGACAAGGCGAGAGGATTAGAGGTGTCACGGAGATAATGGTCTGTAAAACTTGACTCACAGTGCCACTGAGCCACCGACATAATATCATCCACAGGGACCCCATTAAATAGGGCCGTGGATGTCACTACGCCGCGGACACTGTGAGCCTTGGCCACGTCAACCTGCTTCCCGGTGGCGGATTTATGGCAAAACTGAATGCATTCCACAATCCACCTGGAAATGGTGTCCTTAGAAGCCCTCCCATGGGGTTCAATATATGACAACCATAACGCTGACTGGTCGGTGCGCCATGCCGCCGTACGTTGTTTGTACCGGCGCAGCGCCCGAACGGGACACCATGCTTTAGAATTAGGATCATATCTAGTTAAAGCAGGCAAAAAAATAGGTTGACCTGGATATTTCAACGACTGATTTTTAGCCAAGAAATTAATCCTAGGTAGCAGCTTAAGGCCTTCCCCTGAAACCACAAAACGGTCATCCTCGGCTGATAAGGCATGAATTTCACTCCTACGCCTAGCCGAGGCCGCAGCAATTAAAAACACAGTCTTCAGTGTTAATAGTTTCATAGAAATGGAACTAAGTGGTTCAAAAGGCTTATCACCTAGTACTTGAAGCACTAGCGATAAACTCCAAGACGGAATCACAGGTGGATTCCTTGGTCTTAGATTGCCCATGCCTTTAATTAATACATTCAATGTATTTACTTCATCACTTCCCCTCTTAGCCAAGCAAGGAATAACAGACATTAATGCTGACTTATAACCAGCAATAGAGTTAGGCTTGAGGCTATAGGCATCATAGAGGTGACAGAGGAAATCAGCTACTACTTGAATAGATGAATCCATTGGATCAATACATCTTTTTGAGCACCATTCTGCAAATCTGTTGATTTTATAATTATATGCTCTGGAGGTTGACCCCCTCCTGGCTTTGGCCATAAACATGGCTGCTTGCTCAGAAAAGCCCTCCTTAATTCTAGATTCCTTGACAACATCCACGCAGTCAATCTGAACATTGACGGATTGTTGTGAAGGGCCTTGCCCTGGAAGATAATATCGTCCATCAGAGGCAGAGGAACCGGATTGCAGACCAGAAGGTCCAGCAGATCCGTATACCATGATCGGCTTGGCCAATCCGGGGCGATCAGAAGCACTTGGCATTCCTCTTGTCTGATTTTCTGAAGAATTTTTGGAATCAGGATTGCTGGAGGGAATGCGTATGCATACATTCTCCCCCAGCTGATAGCTAACGCATCTGTTGCGAAAGCGCTTGGATCCGGAATCGGAGAGACGTACGTCGTCATCTTCGCATTCTTCTTCGTTGCGAACAAATCGATGTTGGGTTTCCCCCAATGGTCGAACAGACGATCCGCCACACATTGATTTAGTTGCCATTCCGTGGGTAAAACACTCATCCTTCGGCTCAATGAGTCTGCTAGCAGGTTTAACCTTCCCGGAATATGAACTGCTTTCAAGGTAATCTGGTGATCCAGACACCAACAAAGCAGTTTCCATGTCATCATACAGAGACTGGGCGACTTCGTTCCGCCCTGGCGGTTTATGTAAGTCACAACTGTTGAGTTGTCTGAACGAATAAGAACAATCTTGCCCTGAACTTTCTGTAAGAAATGTTCCAGGCCCAGGACTACTGCTCTTAGCTCCAGTAGATTTATATGTTCCTTTGACTGTTCCAGATTCCAAAGCCCTGATATCGTGGATTCTTCCAGGCAAGCTCCCCAGCCCTCCATCGATGCATCTGTATACACAGTCACCTGAGGGTGGGGAGGGGTTAGCAAAACCCCCGGCAAGAGATTCTCTGTATTCAACCACCATTGCAGGTGGTGAATCAGAGGCGCCAACACTGACACATTCGAGTCCAGCGAACCTGTACTCTGGGTCCATTGTGTCATGAGAAACAACTGGATCGGCCGCCTGCGTAAGGCGGCCTGAGGAATGACTGGTTCCAACGAAACCATCAACCCCAGCATTCTCAAGTAAACCCGTGCCAGGACATGACGACTGTCGCACACTGACTGAATCAACGAGATGAGTTTTTGAACTCTCTCCTGAGTAGGATAAACATATCCTGTCTCTAGATCGAAGAACATCCCCAGGTAAACAAACTTCTGGGATGGAGTCAGCTCTGATTTTGGGAAATTGATCATCCAGCCCAAGTCTGTGAGAATTTTCAAAACAATCTCCAGATTGGCGGACAAACTTTCCCGGGTGTGCGCTTTCAACAGCCAGTCGTCTATGTACGTGTGGACTGCTATGCTTCTCCTGCGGAGGTATGCTGTGATCGCAAGAACCACACGGGTGAAAACCCGAGGAGCCGTGGAAATTCCGAAGGGCAACACCCTGAATTCCCACTGTCTGCCCTGGAATGCAAATCTCAGGAAGCGACAGAAACTCCCGTGGATGGGGATGTGGAAATAAGCGTCCTTCAAATCTATCGACGCCGTCCACATCCCCCTCTCCAACCCCGCCAACACCGAGCGCACCGTTTCCATCTTGAAACTGGGCGTCTCGATGAACTTGTTCAATGGCTTGAGGTTGAGAATCGGTCTCCACCCTCCGGTGCGTTTTGTTACTAAGAACAGGGTTGAATAGAAGCCCGGACACCTTTGTGCCGGCTGAATAGCTCCCTTTTGTATGAGGGAATTTATCTCCTCCTCGATACACAACCTTTGCTCTGGATCTCTCGGAATGGGAGTCCAGACTGGCACCAGAGACAGTCGCGACGGCGGGCCTGTCACCCACTCTGGATGATACCCGACGGAAAGCCATCGCAAGACTAAACGGTCCTGAGTTAACCGTTCCCACTCTTGCATGTGGCCGGCTAGCCGGCCTCCCACCGGCCCACCTAGGGACCGCGGTGGACACGAGGCATGCAAGAGCGGCACTGTCTCCGTCGCCATACACACCGGAGTGGTTCTTACCGCGGTAAGCGTCCTGTCAGGACCGATAACCACGCCCAGATCCTCGCGCGCCCCGCCCCGCCCCGCGCACACCTCGGTGCGCGGGCGGCTGCCTGGCTGACGGCGCCTGAGGAACCTGCGCCCCCCCTCGCTGCTGGCCGAATCGCACGCGGCCGAGGCCGACGCTGCGACGGTGGCTGGCCACTGACCTGGCCAGCACCACCTCGAGCCTGCAGGGGACGATACGCCGGGGCCGCGGCGCGAGCGTTAGCACGACGCAGCACATCAAACTGCTCGCGCAGCGCCCTCTGGTTATTCACCAGGGTGACCGTCTCCTGGAGGTGGCGACATCCCTCACCTCCAAAAAGACCAGGGCCCGTCATAGGCGTACGCAGTAGCCTATTGTACAGGTCCTGAGACGGGCACAGATTGTCCAGGGCAAACGTGCGTCTTGCCCTGACACTCCTGGTCACCGCCCGAGTCATACAGTCCAGCGCCAGGTTAATACCATCCTGGATGGTTCGCTGGACAGTGACCGGACTTGACTGGCGCGATGCGGATGCCGTTACTACCCCCTGTAACAGCTGGGAGACGTGGGACAGAGCGGCAATCGAAGCCCTCCCACTCTCCTCCGCATCACGCAACGCGGTATTCGCCGAACGCAACGCGTTCGCGCACAAGACACCCGTGTCAGAACGGGAGCCTGGCCGCGCATCCTCACCCAAAGCCGCGCGGTCATCCACGCTGGGCTTGGGTACCACACCGTACCGCTGGTAATCCAGGGGCACGATGCGACAACGCCTGGCCACCTCGCGAGGGGCCTTCGCGAGACGTCCACTCGACTTAATGGACGACTCCGCCGCCTTGAACATGTCAACGACATGCTCCGCCAGCGGCAGAGAAGGCATAGCGTTAGCAGTCGGTTTCCCAGCTAACCACGGCGTGTGAACACGCTGGCTAGCCGACTGCTCCACGGGCAGATCAGGCCTAACGCTCACCAACCACTGGCAAGCGTCATACCAATCCTCCTCCGTGGCTAACTGCGAGCGCTCTACAAGACGGGGTCCTTCGTCTTCCTCCTGAGCGCAAGCAGTAGAGCTTGACGGCGGGTATGCTGATACACCTGGCAAGCCAGGGAAAACACGCGGGCCTGACAGCACCGGCATGAGAATATCACTGGTTTGACCAGGAGCAGGCACCGTGGCAGAGCGCGGGGTATATATAGTCTCACCACGGGCCCGGCCAGCACCAGCAACACCCTCGGCAAGCCGAGGTATGCGGTACCGCTGGCCATCAGCAGCGCCCTGGGCCACCACCTGAGCCGCGGACTTTACTCCAGGGTGAGTAAAACCGTGGAATAAGGCGCCTGTATTCCCCGCGAGGGGTGCACAAACGTCTTCATCCATGTCCACGTCGTCAGACGGCGACCCTAGCAGGTAATCCTCATTACCCTGGTCAGAAAGATTAGACCCCGGGTCAGCAAAGAGAGCTAACCCGGGCTGACCAGGAACGGTGCCATAGGAGGTACTGGCCACCGCGGCGTGCGGATACCCCTGGACTGATAAGCAGCCCGCGGGTTCCAGCGACAACCGTCCACGGTCCCCTATCGGCGCGGCAATAAGCCTGCTGCCAGGGCCGTGGAACGCCCCCTCTAATGGGGCCACCTCTGAATCGTCGAACAACGGAAGCGGACTAAGGAAAATCGATCCAGAGGCGGGGATTACCTGCTCCGAAGCCGATGATGACAGTAAAGGATTTGGTCCAGGAAGCATGCCACGAAGCAACCCTGGAACCAAATCCTTTATTGTCCTCTTCATCTCTCCCAACATCTCGGTCCGGAAGGCCTCCATATCCACCGCGGACGAGACCTTCCCCTTACCCTTCCTACTTACAACCTCTCGTTTCCGCTTCTTCTTCTTCTCCTCCTCTACCACCTTGTCCGTCGCCTGTAAGCAGCACAAGAATTCGGACATTAACTCGCCCCCCCAGTGCTTACATATGTCACAATTAACCAATGGACCACAAGGGCTACATTGATAGCACAGATGCGGCCAGAACTTTTCATTAAGAGAACGACCACAGGACGCGCAACCCGGTCCCTGAAACAGGGCAAAGGACAAGGAGTATGAGCAACTAGTTAAGCTTAGAAACTCAATCCAACTCAAAGAGAAGGAAAACGATCATAAAGATCAATATACATCAGAAACCAGCATAGCGCTTGAATTGCTGATAAACACATAGCCAGGCTGATTATGACGTCATTAATCCCGTGACAGGAAAAATTCGATCCCAACAAAACATCCAAGTGCAAGGACGAATTGTATGCTGAATGGATAAGTCGACTACACAACCATCAGATACATATAGATAACTCTTTTCTGGCAAAAATGTTAATTATCTCCCTTTGTTTGTTTACAATAATTAACATCACCACATTATCAATAACTAGATACCTGACACTTTGTATAGACAAACCATCCAACGTGACGAACCGGAGAACTCCACCATCTGCACGCCTCTTAACTCTCTCCACCTCATGGGGAAGGAATTGGATCAAGAGGGCAAAGTGAGAAGACCTTTATACTAGGCCTCCAACTCACTGGACATATTTTTCATTTGGTTAGATAACCTAACAGTGTTAGTAGGAAATGGAACCATGGTGGAGAGAAAACTAACTCTCTGCTACTGTGATGCGACCACCTAGCGTCATACAGACCTGTGGACATAAACAGAAAGAGAAATTAGTCATAGGTAGCACTGAGTTGACATAAACCAACTAACTAAGGCGCTTATCACGGTAAACGCGAGTCCCGGAAACACAATACACCGGGAAGAAAACTCGCTAATTTTACTAGAAGTCACCTGATTTAAAGGTCCTAAGTCCTTCTTTGGCGAATTGTTACTTCCCGCCATCCAAAAAAGTGACTATCACTTCTAAATAACACCACTTAGACAGTTTAAGATTAAGAAAAAGCTTCAGCACAAAAAGACATGTGTGAACTCTCTGCCAATAATCTAGCAAAGAGAGTGCTAGTCTGCGCATGCGCGGTGGTGGGGCTGGCATCCGCCAGACTACGCTCTGACTCCCTGCCCAGTAGGGGCACCTAACTGTTTTAAATCTGAGTGTTTATTGAGTGAAAGCCAATATTTAGCAATATCAAAAGTATTAGGGAGGTAAGTATACTCTTGAAGTGAAAACAACTTTACCAAGCATTAGTAACCGTCAAGCAGTTATAGACCCGACTTGAAGTTTTCAAATAATAGCCCAAATAGATGTTGCTTAAAGGAACATATTTGCCAAATTTGGTTTTAAACCATCGATAAATGATTAAACGTGCCACAAATTTATTTTCCCCACATGCTTCAATACTTTGAAATTACAGCAAGGGCCATAACTGTGCGATTTAAAGGCATGCCCAGTTCATATTCATAGCCCAAATAGATATTACCAAAAGGAGTACATCTGCCAAATTTTGATATTTAATCCATCAACAAATGGCAATGATGTGCCACAATTATTGACAGACAGACAATGGATAGGCAAGAGATAGACAAATTATGAATGCATAAAGCTCACTCGGGTGCTAAAAATTTAAAGGATCAGGGAACTAACATATCCTCTTGAATGACAGCTTTACATAATAATCAACCTATAGACACCAGTGAAAAACACAAATAAATCAGAATAATTAGAAAAAAGCAGCTAAATACCATTTATGTCGTTCTGCCAGGTACCAATTAGTGAGGCAGCTGGACCTGTGCTCTCTCGTGTATGCCGAGTGAATAAATAATACCCACTACAGCTACTCATTTAAGCTCAGTTATATTCGTGCTAAGTTGATTAGCCACTATCCCCTAGAGGTAAAATACTGTCAAGTTTTAAAACAATTTGACTGAAAGCCGGTTTCCAAAGACAAGGTCTACATTAAGTCACACAAATTTTAAAATATTAAGTAGGCATCATATTGCGACCTTGGAAACCAGCAGTGTATTTTTAAATCATTTTGACCCAAATTTGTTGCTTCAACCAGAAAATGTATTCAGGTGTGCTTTCTTTATATTCAGGTAGGTCTATGCAGTATACCCGCACACAGTTCACACACGGCAGAGTGCGAATCACCAGCGAAGTCACTAATCGGCTCCAAGTTAAGCGCTCCTAGAGTTAGTGAATGCTTTTTCTCAAATAATCCCAATTCATTTCTATTTTTTACCGATGGTAGTTGATTTAATATTGTATGAAATTACCAATAAACATCATTTGTTATTTCCCTTCCTTTAAACTAGGGCATATAGTAAACACACACAAATTCCTTTGCTAACAGGATTCAAAGCTAGTCCATTTAAGGGTAAAAATACTATATTTTTGACACGGTTCCTCACATTAATGCGCTTCATCAGGTCATCTATACACAGAAGACTGTCAGAAATTAATCAAGTTACAATAATTTTAACAGATCAAACCTGCAAATTTGCTCATTATTGTTAGCAAGCATGGCTACCAGATCTGTTAATCATAATTTTGTTTGAGGATTTCATATGAATAATGGTTTTGCTAATACTTATAGTCGCACAAGTCATATATACAATTTTTTCAACACTAATATATAAAAGAAACAAAATGCTAGACTAGAAACACCATGGCGTGCATATTGAGCCTGTCAGCTAGGAGGGCAAGACAGGTGATCCTGTCAGCTAGGATGGCAAGGCAGGTGAGCCTGTCAACTCGGAGGGCAAGGCAGGTGAGCCTGTCAGCTAGGAGGGCAAAGCAGGTGAGCCTGTCAGCTAGGAGGGCAAGGCAGGTGAGCCTGTCCGCTAGGAGGGCAAGGCAGGTGAGCCTGTCAGCTAGGACAGCAAGGCAGGTGAGCCTGTCAGCTAGGAGGGCAAGGCAGGTGAGCCTGTCAGCTAAGACGGCAAGGCAGGTGAGCCTGTCAGTGAGGAGGGCAAGGCAGGTGAGCCTGTCAGCTAGGAGGGAAAGGCAGGTGAGCCTGTCAGCGAGCAGGGCAATGCAGGTGAACCTGTCAGCGAGGAGGGCAAGGCAGGTGAGTCTGTCAGCGAGGAAGGCAAGGTAGGTGAGCCTGTCAGCTAGGAGGGCCAGGCAGGTGAGCCTGTCAGCTAGGAGGGCCAGGCAGGTGAGTCTGTCAGTGAGGAGGGCGAGGCAGGTGAGCCTGTCAGCTAGGAGGGCGATGCAGGTGAGCCTGTCAGCGAGGAGGGCAAGGTAGGTGGGCCTGTCAGCTAGGAGGGCAAGGCAGGTGAGCCTGTCAGCGAGGAGGGCAAGGCAGGGGAGTCTGTCAGCGAGGAAGGCAAGGTAGGTGAGCCTGTCAGCTAGGAGGGCCAGGCAGGTGAGCCTGTCAGCTAGGAGGGCGAGGCAGGTGAGTCTGAGGAGGGCGAGGCAGGTGAGCCTGTCAGCTAGGAGGGCGATGCAGGTGAGCCTGTCAGCGAGGAGGGCAACGTAGGTGAGCCTGTCAGCTAGGAGGGCAAGGCAGGTGAGTCTGTCAGCTAGGAGGGCGAGGCAGGCGAGCCTGTCAACTAGGACGGCGAGGCAGGTGAGCCTGTCAGCGAGGAGGGCAAGGCCGGTAAGCCTGTCAGCTAGGAGGGAAAGGCAGGTGAGCCTGTCAGCGAGCAGGGCAATGCAGGTGAGCCTGTCAGCGAGGAGGGCAAGGCAGGTGAGTCTGTCAGCGAGGAAGCCAAGGTAGGTGAGCCTGTCAGCTAGGAGGGCCAGGCAGGTGAGCCTGTCAGCTAGGAGGGCGAGGCAGGTGAGTCTGTCAGTGAGGATGGCGAGGCAGGTGAGCCTGTCAGCTAGGAGGGCGATGCAAGTGAGCCTGTCAGCGAGGAGGGCGAGGTAGGTGAGCCTGTCAGCTAGGAGGGCGAGGCAAGTGAGCCTGTCAGCTAGGAGGGCGAGGCAGGTGAGCCTGTCAGCTAGGAGGGCGAGGCAGGTGAGCCTATCAGCTAGGAGGGCGAGGCAGGTGAACCTGTCAGCTAGGAGGGCGAGGCAGGTGAGCATGTCAGCAAGGAGGGCAAGGCAGGTGAGCCTGTTAGCTAGGAGGGAAAGGCAGGGTAAAGCATGACATAATAGGGATGGATAGAAATAGGATAAGGTACGGAAGGATAGCTTATGTCAGGGTCTGGCAAGTTGGGTTGAGTTGGGTCAGGTCGGGTCTACTCAGAACAAATTAAATGTTAGATTAGATCAGGTTAGGTTAGGTTAGCTTAGGTTAGGCTAACTTAGATCAAGCCAGAAAAAACTTGTATTTACAAATGCCCATTTGCATGCCAAGATTTTTTCATACATTTTACCACTGGAATGAGTGGGTCAATAACAGACAGTCATTTCTGCGTTAACTTTTCACATGGCTTCTCTTGGCCTGCAAATAGACATTTCCTGAGGAAAAATGTTATCTTCTTTCTTTTTCTTGACAAATAGCGCAAGAATTAAAAGGTTCAGAAGATTTGGGTGATAACGTTTGGATCGCAATGTCCAGCTGTCTGACACAGCAAACAATTACAAATAAAACTATTCAAAATCATAAAGATTTGTAAATTTAATTTGAAACAATATTTGGAATATTGACCAGAAATTTACAATCATATTAAAAAGCAAGCTATCAAAACATTAAGTAAGTTTAATTTTCTAAATTTGCACGTCATGCTTGTGCTAGCATAAACAGATATAATATATATATATTGAAAAATACAAGTGAAATTTGTTAGCAATATTAAATAGAATCTTGTGCAAACTCTAAATACAAATTGTACGTGCAAAATTTTGAAAGATAAGCCCATGCAAGAAACTTGTGCAAAATCAGAAACTTAAAAATACTTTGACTAGTATTAAAGTGAATATGAAAAAATATTGAGCAGTGATTTATTAATTATAAATGTAGTTCTATTGCATCTATGTTCTGACTATTGGTTAGTATTCAGGGATTTATAGTCCAATATGTCCTTCGATCCATTAACACTCTAATCAGCCAGAAACAACTCTGGCAGTGGTCCTGAGAAATGTCCATTTGCACAGCAAGAGAAAAGTATTTTTGAAGATTTATCACTGCAATGACTGGCTCGATAACTGAGCCAGTCATTCCAGTAATAAGTTTTCAAAACTAATCTTCTCATGGTCTGCAAATGGATATTTTTTATTAGAAAATTTAAATTTCCTTGAAAAGATTTAAGCGTTAAAGGGTGTTGAGTAAAACGGACCCGTCCACTATAGAAAGGGGCTCACTGATTCTTTCCATAAATAATTCAATCAGATACATTACAATATAGTAACAATTTAATTGTCAAAATTGCTATATAAAATTAGCATTTTTCTTAGAGAATGTCCATTTGCAGGTAGACTATTTTTTTAATTTATCACTGAAATCACTGGCTCAATCCTCGAGCTAGGTGTTCCTGTCAAGTCTTCTCTCCACCTACAAACGGACATTCCTCAATACAAGTGTAGAGGTCGATTTTGGCCGGCTTGACCATTAAAGGGTTAATCAATCTGGCAGAGAATTACAGCAGGTAAAACCAAATTTCAATATAACCTTTGATGACTGGATGCCATTTTGGAATTTACATCGTTCCTTGATGCTGGTAGGTTTCGTCAGCAAACGTAGTTCAATGTGTCTTTTACATACAATGTATATAGCCATATAACCACATGTCTGCTTGCAATGAAAGCATGAGATATCATGCCCACTTCTAGCTACACCTCGCTCATTTCTAGTTACAACCTGCCCATTTCTAGCTTCACCTCAACCATTTCTAGCTCCACCTCACCCCTTTCTAGGTTCACCTGCCCCTTTCTAGCTGCACTCACCCATTTCTAGCTACACCCGCCTATTTCTAGCTACACCCCGCCCCTTTCTAGCCCCACCTCATCCATTTCCAGCTACACCCCGCCTATTTCTAGCTACACCCTGCTCATTTCTGGCTACACCTCCCCAATTTCTAGCTACACCGCACCCATTTATAGCTACACTTCGCCCATTTCTAGCTACACCGCACCCATTTCTAGCCACACCTCACCCATTTCTAGCTACACCTCACCCATTTCTAGATACACCTCGTCCATTTCTAGCTCCACCTCACCCATTTCTAGCTACACCCGCCCATTTCTAGCTACACCTCACCCATTTCTAGCTACACCTCGCCCATTTCTAGCTACACCCTGCCCATTTCTAGCTACACCCCGCCCATTTCTAACTACCCCCGCCCATTTTTAGCTACACCTCACCCATTTCTAGCTACACCCCATCCAATTCTAGCAACATCTCACCCATTTCTAGCTACCATGCCACCCATTTCTAGCCACACCCCACCCATTTCTAACTAAACTGAGCCCACCTGTCACCTGTGTTGGAATCGATTTCAAACTTTGAAAACTTACTTCCAAGGATATACATTTTACGTTAACTATACAGGTAAGATGTAGAATATTTTGAAACTAATTTTACTACGGGCTATTGATCCCTATGCAGCAACAGCTTAGTCAAATTATTCAACAGAATGTTCATTAAATTCTAAATTTATCAGAGATACAATACGTAGACTTTCATGATGAAGCTATGTCATTTTGATTAAGATGTCGGTTAACATGTCACATATTTGCTTATGACATCAGCTGCTTGAGTGACAGATCTGATCCCTCTATTTTACAAAAGATGGCTAATTTACAGAAGGCTAACCTTTTAATGGAACACTAATCTTGTATCACATCTTGTATGGTACTGATCGATTATGGTATCTAGATTTCATATCATTCACTTCCCGGCATATTCTACTATCCATTATTACAATTATTGGGGTTTTGAGCATGCAAATGTTGAAATGTGCTTGCTGCCATTTTGCTTGTCACACGACTGTGTGTGCTGTCATGTAGGCGCAGATATAACATATTCTTTTTCATGTTATAATTATGCTGGAGATTTTGAAACTAATTTGACTGAAGTTGTTGCTGCCCAACTGGAGAAATATATCAACAATCAGCTATTAAAGTCTGAATATATTTGCTCGATAACCGAGCCAGTCATTCCAGTGGTAAACGTTCAACAAGAGTTATTAGAAGATACCAAATATCTTGCTTTCTTATGTTGCTGCATGACCCAGTCTGCCCTGGACCAAATATTCTGTGGGGGAAAAAATGTCCACGCCATGAACAAGAGGTATCAGATCACAAGTAGCTTACCTGTATATTAAATGTACATCACAGGATATGATGGACCACCGGAGTCTCATTTTTAAATTTGACAATCCACTTATTGAATCAAAATGCCAATGGTACTACACAACCGTTAAGTATAGATTCGTAGAAGCATAGCATGGAGACTGAACCATAAAGCCTTGCTGCCTGGTAGTCAAAAGCAAATACATTAATATGATGCGGGCTACATTTAAGAAGCCTAATTAGCAAATCACAACATTTTCTCTAAACTGTATAAGTCTTTGCTGATTAAATTGTCATTTTAAAAAACATTACACACAGCGTAATGAGTATAAGCTGGATACGAATCAGCCGTAAAATAATTAAAGTCCAAATGACAAAAAATGTTGGTAAAAATTTGAAGATCGATTTCTTTTTATGTGGACTAGCCCTGAGCATCGCATAGAACAAATCTGTGAAGCTTGATTCAAATCGGATAAGCCTTTCCTGATGTAAATGTCATTTGTAAAAACCTTAATGCAACATAATACATATAACCTGCTTGGAAAAAGACCATAGCAGCAAAAATCTTAATAACAAGTTGAAACACCGAAAAAAATATGGAAAAATTGATTTCATTTTAATGTGGACTAGTTCTAAGCATCGTATAGAACAAATCTCTTTTATTTAAATCGGTTAACGCCTTGTTGGTGTAGATGCCTTTTCAAAATAGCTTAACGCAACAAAAACCATAACCTGGACATATAACCTGCATGCAAATCAGCCATAAAATAATCAAAGTTCAAACGATGAAAACGTCTGGAAAAATTCCATTTCTTTTTGATGTTGACTAGTCCTAAGCTCCGTATAGAACAAATTTCTGAGGCTTTATTCAAATCTGATAATCCCTTGTGGGTGTAAAAGTCGTTTGAGAAAAGCTTAACTCAATCAAAACACCTATACCTGACCATATAACCTGCAGTTGAAACGTAGGCGAAAATTTTGATGTGTACTAGTTCTACGCAACGTATAAAACAAATCTGTGAAGTTTTATTCAAATCGGATAAACCCTTGTTGATGTAAATCTGGTTTTACAAAAGCTTAATGTGTCCCCTTGTGGGTGAAATTGTTATTTAAAAAAAACTTAACGCAACCAAAAACCTTAAAATGGACCCAGAAAATAATCAGTCCAAACACACTAAAAGTATGGAAAAATCTCGAAAATCTATATAATTTTGATGCAAAGTTCTAAGCATGGCATAGAATGAATCCGTGAAGTTTTATTTAAATCGGATACCTCCTTGTTGATGTAAATCTTGTTTTAATTTTAAAAGCTTAACGCGACCAGACACCAAAGCCGACGGCGGCATGTTTTCCCCCCCCTCTCCTAAAATCTCTTTTCATTTCGTGAAGGCTGGATAAAAATAGTTTTCTCTTGGGCGGCAGATGGACATTTATTTGGCAAACAATTTTAGTTTTTTTATTGGTCTTGACCATAAAATGATTAAAGTGTTGTCACAGCATTAGTAAGGCTGATACGATTGACCATAAAATGATTAAAGTGTTGTCACAGCATTAGTAAGGCTGATACGATTGACCATAAAATGATTAAAGTGTTGTGACAGCTTTAGTAAGACTGATACGATTGACCATAAAATGATTAAAGTGTTGTCATAGCATTAGTAAGGCTGATATGATTGACCATAAAATGATTAAAGTGTTGTCACAGCATTAGTAAGGCTGATACGATTGACCATAAAATGATTAAAGTGTTGTGACAGCTTTAGTAAGACTGATACGATTGACCATAAAATGATTAAAGTGTTGTCACAGCATTAGTAAGACTGATACGATTGACCATAAAATGATTAAAGTGTTGTCACAGCATTAGTAAGACTGATACGATTGACCATAAAATGATTAAAGTGTTGTCACAGCATTAGTAAGACTGATACGATTGACCATAAAATGATTAGTGTTGTCACAGCATTAGTAAGACTGATATGATTGACCATAAAATGATTAGTGTTGTCACAGCATTAGCAAGACTGATACGATTGACCATAAAATGATTAAAGTGTTGTCACAGCATTAGTAAGACTGATACGATTGACCATAAAATGATTAGTGTTGTCACAGCATTAGTAAGGCTGATACGATTGACCATAAAATGATTAGTGTTGTCACAGCATTAGTAAGACTGATACGATTGACCATAAAATGATTAAAGTGTTGTCACAGCATTAGTAAGGCTGATATGATTGACCATAAAATGATTAAAGTGTTGTGACAGCATTAGTAAGACTGATACGATTGACCATAAAATGATTAGTGTTGTCACAGCATTAGTAAAACTGATACGATTGACCATAAAATGATTAAAGTGTTGTCATAGCATTAGTAAGACTGATACGATTGACCATAAAATGATTAGTGTTGTGACAGCATTAGTAAGACTGACACGATTGACCATAAAATGATTAAAGTGTTGTCACAGCTTTAGTAAGACTGATACGATTGACCATAAAATGATTAGTGTTGTCACAGCATTAGTAAGACTGATACGATTGACCATAAAATGATTAAAGTGTTGTCACAGCTTTAGTAAGACTGATACGATTGACCATAAAATGATTAGTGTTGTGACAGCATTAGTAAGACTGATACGATTGACCATAAAATGATTAAAGTGTTGTCACAGCATTAGTAAGACTGACACGATTGACCATAAAATGATTAAAGTGTTGTGACACCATTAGTAAGACTGATACGATTGACCATAAAATGATTAAAGTGTTGTCATAGCATTAGTAAGGCTGATACGATTGATCATAAAATGATTAGTGTTGTCACATCATTAGTAAGGCTGATACGATTGACCATAAAATGATTAGTGTTGTCACAGCATTAGTAAGACTGATACGATTGACCATAAATGATTAGTGTTGTCACATCATTAGTAAGACTGATACGATTGACCATAAATGATTAGTGTTGTCACATCATTAGTAAGACTGATACGATTGACCATAAAATGATTAGTGTTGTCACAGCATTAGTAAGGCTGATACGATTGACCATAAAATGATTAAAGTGTTGTCACAGCATTAGTAAGACTGATACGATTGACCATAAAATGATTAAAGTGTTGTCATAGCATTAGTAAGACTGATACGATTGACCATAAAATGATTAAAGTGTTGTCACAGCTTTAGTAAGGCTGATACGATTGACCATAAAATGATTAAAGTGTTGTCACAGCTTTAGTAAGACTGATACGATTGACCATAAAATGATTAGTGTTGTCACAGCATTAGTAAGACTGATACGATTGACCATAAAATGATTAGTGTTGTCACAGCATTAGTAAGGCTGATACGATTGACCATAAAATGATTAAAGTGTTGTCACAGCTTTAGTAAGACTGATACGATTGACCATAAAATGATTAAAGTGTTGTCATAGCATTAGTAAGACTGATACAATTTACAAGTGATATTTTGTAAGAATAATATCATGTTTGTTTGACAAACTTTCACAGATACATATATGTTGGTTAGAAATCAATACAATAAGGGCTGCATCTTGAGTGTAGAGCCCTTTGTTTAGTCGTGTATCATGCATTATATGTGGCAGGGTCGAGATTTTATTGATATCGGATGATTTATATGTCCATTGATGAGATATTGAAAGGCCAAACCATCGACAAATTTTTACTGTTGATACTCATGTCGCCGAAGGCCAGTGTGTGTGCGTGCGTACGTGCATGTGTGTGTCTGTCTGTCTATTTAATCCTATGAGGTAGAATCAGAATCATTAAATTTGGCACATACATTGATATTATGAGTCGCTAGGAAAATCTTTAAGTTGGGGTCAAACAGTTAGCGTAAACAATAGTCATAGTTACAATTCTCAGAATGCAGGAAATGGCTTCTCAGAGCATCTAATTTTGAGATTTTCCCAGGAAAAACCACCAGGCTCTCCTACATATGGGAGGACAAACCCCCTCCCAGATGCACCTCACGTTTAATCACTTAAACCAGGAGCCCCCAAGACCTTACGATCGCCGCATCCTTGATGAATTAAGTTAATGAAAAACTAGTTATTCAAATTTTTTGTCCAAACCATGAAATATGGAGAAAATAAGAAAATTATGTTAATTATAAAGGTGACTGTATGCAGTTTTCTTAAAATTTGGTATGCCCTTGATGAATTAAATCTTCACTGAAAAACAAACATATAATTAATTCTTGGTGCATGCTGAACGCTGTTTGGATCGCTATGTCAAGCCATCCTCTGCTTCACATAGAGCTTGACAAAAATTAGTCATAAACAGTATTACCATTGAATCCTGTTATTGATACTACGAGTCAAATCTTGTTACTGGTGACGTGTCTTCATTAAGAAGTTATTACATGCTTAAATTCCCGCATCTGATAGCTATTTGCTCAGCATTATAATTGTCCTTAATTACGCCTAAGCATCTAGCATGGTGATTAGCTACGATACATACATACATATATATATATATATATATATATATATATATATATATATATATATATATATATATATATATATATATATATATATATAAATGTGACTATTTGTGACCTAGATAATGTGACCGCAATGATCACCATGCTCAGTGAATGACTAATATTTCAATCAAGAACTGTATTCCATATGAACTGTCTATTGATCAAATCTAGCACTTACAAATCTACAGTCAAACATGCTTGTCAAAAAGACGTTGTCTGCAGGGCCAAAATATGATGGTAGTTTAGGACAGGTTATCAACAGAATGCCCGTCTTAAAGTACTGCCACATTGTTGGTCTCAGAAGGCATCTCCTATTGGACTAATTATAACATTTGCATTTGTAGACCACCTGTCTTTAGTGACCACATTTCGGTGATTGTTAAGTTACTAGTTAAATGTGGGTATGATTATATTTGTTATAATTAATTACCAGTGTGGATCGCTAGATAATGAGAGAAGGAAGTGTCAAGCAATAGCGTCAATTAATGAACAGGCAACAGCAATGAAAAATATATAAATATCATACATGAGTACTCGGAAAACAATGACGCAGCATAGTCACAATAATGTATCATACACAAACGACGTGATAAATCGCAATAATAATAATAATAATAATAATAATAATAATATGCGATAAAATATAAAAAAGGTATCTGAATGCAAATGTAAGCTGTGTAAGCCTATTGTTGATACAGCAGATAACATTGTGAGTCAATTTCTGAAAGTGAGCAACTCACCGCTTGAAATGACTATGACAAATGAATAGAGAAGGGTCAGAAACAGCATTAATCATGTAAATAATGAAAAGCAAACACAGATAAAATAATTACAATATAGGGTGGGTGTGGACAGGTGTGTCTACAACATACCACTTATATCTATTGCATGGGAGGCACACACATACATGTCTGTGTAAATATACAATATTATATAGTTATATAAAGTGTAACCTCGATCTAAAAAATCTGGATAAGATTGTTTGCTATCGAGCTGTCAGATTAAAGAAGACATCACTTCCAACAACTATGGTAACTATGGTCCTTAAATATGATCCCAAATCAGTGTCTTACCGCCATTCCTACAATTTATTTAGAAATCAGTATCTTACCACCATTCTCTACCATTTATTTAGAAGTCAGAATCTTACCGCCATTCTCTACCATTTATTTAGAAGTCAGTATCTTAGCGCCATTCTCTACCTTTTATTTAGAAGTCAGTATCTTACCGCCATT
This sequence comes from Chaetoderma sp. LZ-2023a, assembly GCA_034401795.1. NCBI lineage: Eukaryota > Metazoa > Mollusca > Caudofoveata > Chaetodermatida > Chaetodermatidae > Chaetoderma > Chaetoderma sp. LZ-2023a. The sequence continues at coordinate 140,131,850 of CM067371.1, read as the reverse complement.
CTCTACAATTTATTTAGAAATCAGTATCTTACCACCATTCTCTACCATTTATTTAGAAGTCAGTATCTTACCGCCATTCCCTACCATTTATTTAGAAATCAGCATCTTACCGCCATTCTCTACCATCTATTTAGAAAACAGTATCTTACCGCCATACTCTACCATTTATTTAGAAATCAGTGTCTACCTGCCCTTCTGTACAATTTATTTAGAAATCAGCATCTTACCGCCATTCTCTACCATTTATTTAGAAATCAGTATCTTACCACCATTCTCTACCATTTATTTAGAAATCAGTATCTCACCACCATTCTCTACCATTTATTTAGAAGTCAGTATCTTACCGCCATTCTCTACCATTTATTTAGAAATCAGTATCTTACCGCCATTCTCTACAATTTATTTAGAAATCAGTATCTTACCGCCATTCTCTACCATTTATTTAGAAGTCAGTATCTTACCGCCATTCTCTACCATTTATTTAGAAGTCAGTATCTTACCGCCATTCTCTACAATTTATTTAGAAATCAGTATCTTACCACCATTCTCTACCATTTATTTAGAAGTCAGTATCTTACCACCATTCTCTACCATTTATTTAGAAGTCAGTATCTTACCGCCATTCCCTACCATTTATTTAGAAATCAGCATCTTACCGCCATTCCTACAATTTATTTAGAAATCAGTATCTTACCACCATTCTCTACCATTTATTTAGAAGTCAGTATCTTACCGCCATTCTCTACCATTTATTTAGAAATCAGCATCTTACCGCCATTCCTACAATTTATTTAGAAATCAGTATCTTACCCCCATTCTCTACCATTTATTTAGAAGTCAGTATCTTACCGCCATTCCCTACCATTTATTTAGAAATCAGCATCTTACCGCCATTCCTACAATTTATTTAGAAATCAGTATCTTACCACCATTCTCTACCATTTATTTAGAAGTCAGTATCTTACCGCCATTCCCTACCATTTATTTAGAAATCAGCATCTTACCGCCATTCGCTACCATTTATTTAGAAATCAGTATCTTACCGCCATACTCTACAATTTATTTAGAAATCAGTATCTTACCCCCATTCTCTACCATTTATTTAGAAGTCAGTATCTTACCACCATTCTCTACCATTTATTTAGAAGTCAGTATCTTACCGCCATTCCCTACCATTTATTTAGAAATCAGCATCTTACCACCATTCTCTACCATTTATTTAGAAATCAGTATCTTACCACCATTCTCTACAATTTATTTAGAAATCAGTATCTTACCGCCATTCTCTACAATTTATTTAGAAATCAGCATCTTACCGCCATTCTCTACTATTTATTAGAAATCAGTGTCTTAACGCCATTCTCTACCATTTATATAGAAATCAGTGTCTTACTGCCATTCTCTACCATTTATTTAGAAATCAGTATCTTACCGCCATTCTCTACAATTTATTTACAAATCAGCATCTTACCGCCATTCTCTACAATTTATTAGAAATCAGTGTCTACCTGCCCCTCTGTACAATTTATTTAGAAATCAGCATCTTACCGCCATTCTCTACCATTTATTTAGAAATCAGTATCTTACCGCCATTCTCTACAACTTATTTAGAAATCAGTATCTTACCACCATTCTCTACAATTTATTTAGAAATCAGCATCTTACCGCCATTCTCTACCATTTATTTAGAAGTCAGTATCTTACCCCCATTCTCTACAATTTATTAGAAATCAGCATCTTACCACCATTCTCTACCATTTATTTAGAAGTCAGTATCTTACCACCATTCTCTACAATTTATTTAGAAATCAGCATCTTACCACCATTCTCTACTATTTATTTAGAAATCAGTATCTTACCGCCATTCTCTACCATTTATTTAGAAATCAGTATCTTACCGCCATTCTCTACCATTTATTTAGAAGTCAGTATCTTACCGCCATTCTCTACAATTTATTTAGAAATCAGTATCTTACCGCCATTCTCTACCATTTATTTAGAAGTCAGTATCTTACCGCCATTCTCTACAATTTATTTAGAAATCAGTATCTTACCGCCATTCTCTACCATTTATTTAGAAATCAGTATCTTACCGCCATTCTCTACAATTTATTTACAAATCAGCATCTTACCGCCATTCTCTACAATTTATTAGAAATCAGTGTCTACCTGCCCCTCTGTACAATTTATTTAGAAATCAGCATCTTACTGCCATTCTCTACCATTTATTAGAAATCAGTATCTTACCGCCATTATCTACCATTTATTTAGGAATCAGTATCTTACCGCCATTCTCTACCATTTCTTAGAAATCAGTATCTTACCGCCATTCTCTACCATTTATTTAGAAATCAGTATCTTACCGCCATTCTCTCCTATTTATTTAGAAATCAGTATCTTACCACCATTCTCTACAATTTATTAGAAATCAGTATCTTACCGCCATTCTCTACCATTTATTTAGAAATCAGTATCTTACCGCCATTCCCTACCATTTATTTAGAAATCAGTATCTTACCGCCATTCTCTACAATTTATTTACAAATCAGCATCTTACCGCCATTCTCTACAATTTATTAGAAATCAGTATCTTACCGCCATTATCTACCATTTATTTAGGAATCAGTATCTTACCGCCATTCTCTACAATTTATTTAGAAATCAGTATCTTACTGCCATTCTCTACAATTTATTTAGAAATCAGTATCTTACCGCCATTCTCTACAATTTATTAGAAATCAGTATCTTACCGCCATTCTCTACCATTTATTTAGGAATCAGTATCTTACCGCCATTCTCTACCATTTATTTAGAAATCAGTGTCTACCTGGCCTTCTGTACCATTTATTCAGAAATCAGTCTCTACCCGCCATCCTGTACCATTTATTCTGTGATCAGTGTCTACCCGCCATCCTGTACCATTTATTCAGAAATCAGTGTCTACCCGCAATCCTGTACCATTTATTCAGAAATCAGTGTCTACCCTCAATCCTGTACCATTTATTCAGAAATCAGTGTCTACCGGCCATCCTGTACCATTTATTCAGAAATCAGTGACTACCCGCCCTCCAGTACCATTTATTCAGAAATCAGTGTCTACCCGCCATCCTGTACCATTTATTCAGAAATCAGTGTATACCCGCCATCCTGTACCATTTATTCAGAAATCAGTGTATACCCGCCATCCTGTACCATTTATTCGGAAATCAGTGTCTACCCGCAATCCTGTACCATTTATTCAGAAATCAGTGTCTACCCGCAATCCTGTACCATTTATTCAGAAATCAGTGTCTACCCGCAATCCTGTACCATTTATTCAGAAATCAGTGTCTACCCGCCATCCTGTACCATTTATTCAGAAATCAGTGTCTACCCGCCATCCTGTACCATTTATTCAGAAATCAGTGTCTACCCGCAATCCTGTATCATTTATTCAGAAATCAGTGTCTACCCGCAAACCTGTACCATTTATTCAGAAATCAGTGTCTACCCGCCATCCTGTACCATTTATTCAGAAATCAGTGTCTACCTGCCATCCTGTACCATTTATTCAGAAATCAGTGTCTACCCGCAATCCTGTATCATTTATTCAGAAATCAGTGTCTACCCGCAAACCTGTAACATTTATTCAGAAATCAGTGTCTACCCGCCCTCCAGTACCATTTATTCAGAAATCAGTGTCTACCCGCCATCCTGTACCATTTATTCAGATCGCATCTAGATGTGTAATGTTTGGTGTAACACTGAGGCAGGATTCTGGAGTAAGATTAGCTATCTTTCCCAGTTAGAATTCACAATCATACAACTTTTGAAAGAAAGAATGCTGTTCCATTTGCAAGTCTGAAAGATGTTGCTATCCAGCATTAGCGCTTACCAATGTAACAGTCAGCATCATGCTATATAGGAACTGAATAAATAACTGACAATGGAGCAGTAAAAGGGTTAGAAGCTATCTGCAGTACATGGGTTAACACTACAGTCAAGCATGTTCACAACATTTCCATAAATATACTGTTGATGATTGGGGCCAATACCTAATGGTTCTTTAAGACAGGTTATTAAATTGTCATCAACTATGGTCACACATCTTAAAGAGCCAGCCTCTCAAGGACTCAAAACTATTTGATATAATAACTGACATCTATTAAAGCTGTCGTAATTCATTTTAACCAGTGCTGTAGCATCTTCCATTATTGCACTCAAGTTGTAAAAAAGAACCCACTATTTAGTCCTTGAATGATCAAAGTTGCAAAGAAAATGTTTGTGTAGTTAATGTCTAGATGTTTGCAAATTTACAATTGGAATGACTGGGTTGGTTGGTTATCAATCCATTCATTCTAGTTGTAAATTTTCAAAGATATTTTCAGAAGACTACTGCAGAAGCAGTTTGTGGCTGGCATTCCATGGTCAAGCAGCAAAAGCTGGGTATATTTCTTCATTCTAACTCTGATGGTTGATGATCGTCTTTCAGGAAAACTAGTAAATTTCAAATCAGCATGAGACCAGTATATCGGGTGGCCCCCCAAAAAACGTGCCCAACTTTGACTGCGATTTCTAATAAGATAAGTATTGGACTTCAATGAAATGTGGCCACTCTTTAGCTACCTTTCCATTCTGTGGATACTCACAATTTCAAATTTCTATGTCGGTTAGTTTTTGCATGGTGACAAAATCAAAACTCGAAAACAAAGTGTCGAAGTCAGACAAGTCTGGGATGGATACTGGCATGTGTCTGACATGTGGCGCTGTAATGTACGAGTCTCCGTGTCACCTGTGAATCAGCTCCTTCAATTGGCAAAAATGTAAGACTAGTGCAAAAGGTTAAATGACCAGGATGTTTCGTGGTACAACCGTGACCTGGGAATGTTCTTTTTCTGATGTCTATAAAACCTATCATTTTGCCGATTTCTCTCCTGTTCATGTATGTAACGTGTTTTCCAACTGTGAACACAATCTTTTTCACATCCTCCAACAAACAAGAGGCCCAAGGGCCTGTGGCGCTCACCTGGACCATTAGCATTTGAACCATTTGCATTTAAATAGACATGATGGATAATTTTGGGAAAATACAAGATGGCCACCTAAAAATTGACCAATCAAAATTCTGAATAGAAACTCTAGTCTAACTTGATAGGATCACTCTAGCCAAATTTGGTTGAAATATGTCAAGCAACTAAGTAGAAGCAGCGTTTTAACCATTTCCAGTAAATTTTTCATAAAATCTAAGGTATTCACCCAAAAAATTTATCAATCAAAATTCTGAATAGAAGTTCTAGAGCCTCCACCAAAGAACCCATTAGCGAAATTTGGTTGAAATATGTCAAGCAGATAAGGAGTAGCAATTTGAAAATTTCCGGTACATTTTTCATAAAATTCTGAATGTGAGTTTTATAACCTATGACCATAGGATCCTTTCACCCATAATATTTGATTGAAATCGGTAAAACAGGTAAGGAGAAGAAGCAATTTGACAATTTCCAGTAAATTTTTAATAAAATCTAGAATTTTCACTCAAAATATTTACGCAACAAAATTCTGAATGGACGTTCTAGAGCCTATGACCATAGGATTCTTTCAGCCCAATTTGGCTGAAATCGGTCAAAATTCTAAGAAGAAGAAGCAATTTGACAATTTCTGGTACATTTTTCATAAAATCTAGGTTTTTCACCCAAAATATTTACGAATCAAAATTATGAATAGAGGTTCTATAACGTATGACCATAGGATCCTTTCAGCCAAATTTGATTGAAATCGGTCAAAATGGTAAGAAGAGGCAATTTAACAATTTCCGTTAAATTTTTAATAAAATCTAAGATTTTGACCAAAAAAATTCATGAATCAAAATTCCAAAAGGAAGTTCCGAATCCGAGCACAATAGCATCCTTTGACGAAACTTTAGTTAATATTCAGCTATTGGTTAAGGAGGAATAGCGTTTTAAAGCAAAAGTTGAAGGACGACGGATGATGGATGCTTGGACAGACAGATGGACGACGGATGGTTGACACGGCATAAGCTAACTTGGCCTTTCAGACCATGTGAGCTATAAATGGTAGTCTTACATTTTCGCTTTGCATTTCTGTCATTACTTGATATTCAAATTCTTTAATAAGCTTTCAAGCTAGACTGCTTCACAAGCGTTTCACAGCAGATCGATCACTGCTGTTACAGGGTCTGAGATTTGTGTTTCCCTGAGTGATCTTCTTGCAATACAATAGCATCTGCCAAATAATCCCGCTGTTCCTGGCCTACTGTTTCCAGATTTTCTTCTTTTTTTTGCAGTAGTAGTAGTAGTAGTAGTAGTAGTAGTAGTAGTAGTAGTAGTAGTAGTAGTAGTAGTAGTAGTAGTAGTAGTAGTGTAGTAGTAGTAGTACTGTAGTAGTAGTACTGTAGTAGTAGTAGTAGTAGTAGTAGTAGTAGTAGTAGTAGTAGTAGTAGTAGTAGTAGTAGTAGTAGTAGTACTGTAGTGTAGTAGTAGTAGTAGTAGTAGTAGTAGTAGTAGTAGTAGTAGTAGTAGTAGTAGTAGTAGTAGTAGTACTGTAGTGTAGTAGTAGTAGTAGTAGTAGTAGTAGTAGTAGTAGTAGTAGTAGTAGTAGTAGTAGTAGTAGTAGTAGTGGTAGTAGTAGTGGTAGTAGTAGTAGTAGTAGTAGTAGTAGTAGTAGTAGTAGTAGTAGTAGTAGTAGTAGTGGTAGTAGTGGTAGTAGTGGTAGTAGTAGTAGCAGCAGCAGCAGCAGCAGCAGTAGCAGTAGTAGTCTATTAACAGACGATCTAGTCCCCCTTTAACCAGAAAATTTCCTCAATATCCTTACACACTTCAGTTCTGGCTTTATCACATTCCCTTAACACCATGATTCCTGAGGATCTAACTGACTAGTTGTCTTCTTGGAATAAAATGTGTAAATCCCTGATGTACTGGACCTATCCAATTCAAGTAGCTGATTCCCAGGTGACACGGAGACTCGAACATTACAGCCCCATGTCTCAGGCATGCACTTGCATCCCAGACGTGTCTGACTCCGGCATGCCACTTTTTGTTATAGAATTTTGTTCTTGTTGCTATGCAAAAACTAATCGGCATAGAAAGTTGAAATTGGAAGTGTCTACAGAATGGAAATATAGCAAAAGAGTGGCCAAACTTCATTGATCTCCAATACAATACAGATTTTAGTAGGAATTGCACGTCAAAGTTGGGTGTGTTATTTCTTTGGGCCACTGGATATAATCCTGCGTATCTGAATCCACACAGAGGCATTTGGATATAGTATATATTGTTGATACTAGGTAATCAATGACAATCTATTTATTCTTCACATGCATGCTGAATGACATGTTGGCCTTCATAATTAATACCGTGTAGACTCTGTCATAAAACAGCATCAACATAGTAGCTGTGGTGGTGAAGACATGAGTCCATACTTAGTGGAAATTAGGCGTTCATTTGCTAGCTAGTGTGCGCTACGGCAGTTGGTGACTAGCTGGTAATGGCTAACTATTCAAACATTCATTCAAACTGGGAATTTTTACAGACTATTTAGGCAACAACCTAAGTGCAATGACGTGAATATCATCATAGCGCTATTTATACTGAATTACGCCAGTTATAAGCCCTCAAATTTGTTCATGAAAATTTAAATTTTCTCATAGAAAATGTCCATTTGCAAACCAAGTTATCTGAGCCAGTCATTCAAGTGGTAAATTTTCAAAAATAGTCTTTTCTTGGTCTGCAAATGGACATTTCAAAAGACCACTGCAGAAGCCGTTTTGGGCTGATATGAGTGTTAAAGAGTTAAACATCCATATTTAGATGCTCCATACAGTGGTCTCTGTTTAAGCCATCTCTCAATGCATCACATTAAATATTTAAAAAGTCATATTGTCAGAGAAAGTTAATGACAATGATGGAACACTCATAGAGGAATACCATTCAGACTGACTAGCTAACTCTAATATACAGGGTACTGGAGGCTCGCAAACACTGTGCTAGATAGTATATAACACAAATACAATCCAATCTTCATCATATCAAGGGAAAACATACAGGATTTCAAGCTCGTGAATATTTGGAAAGTCATTTGACTATCAAAGTGATTTCAAAATATTCAATATTTTCACATTTTAATTTTAATCATTTAATGATAAAGATTGGTCAAGAAAATTAAAGTTTGCACAAGGTAAGCAGAGCCTATTTGAGAAACTGTGCGAAAGGAATGACTGGGTCAGTTAATGAGTCAGGTATTTCCGAGGTAAATTTTCAAAAATAGTCTTGTCTTGGCCTGTAAATGGATATTCCTTAAAATGACTGCGGAGGCATTTTTGTCTGTCTTCAACAGGGAATGGTTAATCATTCATAATCACCTCAGCATGGTGTTCTTCGTTCTGCTGGAGGACTTCGATACACAACTCTGCCAGGTGAATTACATCCTCTAGTCGCTTCTTGGGTAAGACATCATCATTGTAGCAATCTATAATTACAAATACAATACTACCAATGAATGTACACGACACAGGTACAAAAGAATAACAAAGTTAATTACATACAGAGCTTTATTTATTTACATAATGGAGTAGTAGTAGCAGTGGGAGTAGTAGTAGCAGTAGTAGTAGTAGTAGTAGTGGTAGGGTAAATTTGGATATTAAAAATAAATAATTTCAAATAGCTTAACTCTTCAACCCTTACCACTCTGGTGTTAAAATTTTGAATTTCCAAATTAAATTAAAAGATTACCTTGTGTTCATTTTTCAACAAATTTGGTGGGAGATGGTGCTGTCGTAGACAGCTACATCTTCCACCAAAATCGTTGACATATGGACACCAGTTTCTTTAATATTGACAGGGTAAAAGATAGAATATTGACATCAGTGTGGTAAGAGTTAATGGCCAAATATTGACAAGAAAACTATAATTTTCTCATAGAAAGTATCCATTTGCAGACCAAGAGACTATTTTTGAAAATTTATAATCGAGCCAGTCATTCCAGAGGCAAAATGTAAAAAATTGGCTACTCTTGGTCTGCAAATGGATAGTTCACAATATCCCCGCAGAGGCCCTTTTTTGGCTGGACTAGGCATTAAGGGGGTTAAGATAATAGTAATTCATTGAGATAGCCCAGCAGTTAATTATTAAAGAATAATTTAATTCAATTTAATTAAATGTTGTTTTTTGTGAGCATTGAAATTGAAAAATTTACTATGATATAAATCATCAAGTGATTACAATGTAACCTTTATTAACCCTGTCAAACCAGGTGTACCAGTCGTGATTTTAACACAATTATAAGCTAAAATGTTGAATATATTGAGACTAATGTGACTGGAACATGTTGCCGTAGACAGAAAGAGCTCACAGTCAAAGAAGTTTCAAAATATTCAAAAGAATATTCTGTGCATTATAAATGTTGTTATCGTATTTTTTTCATTATTATGTTCAAACGATTATGATACTCCCTGACTTCAATGTCCACTCATCGGCATATGCTAATGTGGCCATATGATACAGATCTGACCAAATAAGGTACTGTATGGTCATAAGGGAAATAGTAAATATGATGAAACCAACACTAACTAACCCTCTATTGGTAAAATTTAATCAAGAAAACCAAAATATTTGCTTATTGAATGTCTATTTTTAGACTGACTATTTTTAATTATACCACTGGAATAACTGGCTCAGTTATCGAGCTAGGTACTTCAGTAATAAATATTCAAAATTAGTTGTCTCTTGACCTGAAAATGGACATGCTTCAAGACCACTGCTGAGGATGGTGTTAGCTCGCATGACCATTAAAGGGTTTAACACTCAAATTTGTTCTACAAAATTTCAATTTTCTCCGAAAACATCCATTTGCAGAACAAAAGAAGACTATTTTTGAAAATTGTCCACTGGAGTGAATGGCTCGGTTATCGAGCATGTCAAAAAGAGTCTTCTCTTGGCTTAAGATAATAGTGATTCATTGAAATAGCCAAGCAGTGAATTATTAAAGAATAAATTGTATTAATAAATTAATTATTGAGCCAGTCATTCCGGTGGTAAATTTTCAAAAATAGTCTTCTCTTGGTCTGTAAATGACCTTTATCAAGAGCACCGCAGAAGCTGTTTTTGACTGATATGAGTGTTAAATGGTGAATGAATTAGAAATAAAACAGCAATGTTACACACACAGGATATTCCAAATGCAAACCTAGATTTGTATCAATATCACAATGACCTTGACCTCAGAAGTTTGAATGTCTGTGTGTTTCCCATACTGGTTGAGGTAACTAACTGCATGGCCACGATTATTTGCAACCATTTGGCCAATGGACCGTTCCAGTTTTAGCTAAGTTCCACCCATCTGTAGCTAAGCTCCACCCACACCTCGCTCGTGTTGGGATCGATCGATCGATCGACCTCTGAACTTAGTAATTATCAATTCCCAGAAAACTATACAGTTAAGCTGTTGAATATTTTGAAACTAATTTGACTGGGCCCAACTAATTTGACTGAACCTAGTCAAATTAGTTTCAAAATATTCAACAGCATGCTTATTAAACAGTAGAGACATACAATTTGTACAACGTGTCAGACTATTAAGTTAAAGCTGGGCCATAGAGAATCATTTATGACGTAACGATTATGACGTCATCATACACGCCGCTTATCACGTCAGATTGATAGATGGATACTCTGGAAAGGTGAATTCTGAAATAAAGGCAAGATGAGCTAAACAGAAGATCCAATATCATTGTGCTTCACCTGCTTGATATAGGGAAGCATGTGCCCACGCATAGTCCCAATAGGGCGAACCAATCCTGACATATAAGACGATACAAGGAAGTAAACCCAAAACTTAATCCAAATTGGATGCCGACAGACAAATGGTCAAACAGAGAGACAGATAGATGGATTAATCAAACTAATCGGTCTATTGGCAAAAATTCTAAAGATATTAAATAATTCTTCATTGATACCTAGTTCAAAGACAATACTATTCTTAGAAAATTTACCACTGTAATCACTGGCTCAGTTATCCAGACAGCCAATGCAGTGGTAAATTTTCTGAAATAGTCTTCTCATGGCCTACAAATTGACATTTCTCAGCACTACTACATTTTTGGATGGGATGACCATTAAAGCAATAAAACCAAGTCTCCCTCATTTCTCTACGAGGTGGGATATACACTACCTAGACACTGCTTATACATATCACCAGTTTCTCTACCAGGTATGATATTCACTACCTAGACATTGCTTATACATATCCCATGTTTCTCTAACAGGTGGGATATATGCTAGCTAGACATTAATTACACATATCCCACATTTCTCTACCAGGTGGGATATATGCTAGTCGCTAGCTAGACATTGCTTATACATATCCCTCGTTTCTTTACCAGGGTGGGATATACGCTAGCTAGACATTGCTTATACATATCCCTCGTTTCTCTACCAGGTGGGATATATGCTAGCTAGACATTGCTTATACATATCCCATGTTTCTCTACCAGGTGGGATATATGCGAGCTAGACATTAATTACACATATCCCACATTTCTCTACCATGTGGGATATATGCTAGTCGCTAACTAGACATTGCTTATACATATCCCTCATTTCTTTACCAGGGTGGGATATACGCGAGCTAGACATTGCTTATACATATCCCTCGTTTCTTTACCAGGTGGGATATACGCTAGCTAGACATTGCTTATACATATCCCTCGTTTCTTTACCAGGTGGGATATACGCTAGCTAGACATTGCTTATACATATCCCTCGTTTCTTTACCAGGTGGGGTATACGCTAGCTAGACATTGCTTATACATATCCCTCATTTCTTTACCAGGGTGGGATATACGCTAGCTAGACATTGCTTATACATATCCCTCGTTTCTTTACCAGGTGGGATATACGCTAGCTAGACATTGCTTATACATATCGCAGACTTCGTTCTGTGGATAAGCTATTGCTCCAAATTCCGCGATCGAATTTACGCTCCTGTGGGGACAGAGCCTTCAGTGTTGTGGCTCCGAGACTATGGAACCAGCTACCTGTCCACATCAAATCCATCCAATCAATTAATGATTTCAAACAAAAATTAAAAACACATCTCTTCACAAGCGCCTTTGAAAATTGACATTGACACATGGCGCTTTACAAATGCTGTATTATTATTATTATTATATCCCTCGTTTCTCTACCAGGTGGGATATACGCTAGCTAGACATTGCTTATACATATCCCTCGTTTCTTTACCAGGGTGGGATATACGCTAGCTAGACATTGCTTATACATATCCCTCGTTTCTTTACCAGGGTGGGATATACGCTAGCTAGACAGTGCTTATACATATCCCTCATTTCTTTACCAGGGTGGGATATACGCTAGCTAGACATTGCTTATACATATCCCTCGTTTCTTTACCAGGGTGGGATATACGCTAGCTAGACATTGCTTATACATATCCCTCGTTTCTTTACCAGGGTGGGATATATGCTAGCTAGACATTGCTTATACATATCCCTCATTTCTTTACCAGGGTGGGATATACGCTAGCTAGACATTGCTTATACATATCCCTCATTTCTTTACCAGGTGGGATATATGCTAGCTAGACAGTGCTTATACATATCCCTCGTTTCTTTACCAGGGTGGGATATATGCTAGCTAGACAGTGCTTATACATATCCCTCGTTTCTTTACCAGGGTGGGATATACGCTAGCTAGACATTGCTTATACATATCCCTCGTTTCTTTACCAGGGTGGGATATACGCTAGCTAGACATTGCTTATACATATCCCTCGTTTCTCTACCAGGTGGGATATATGCTAGCTAGACATTGCTTATACATATCCCATGTTTCTCTACCAGGTGGGGTATACGCTAGCTAGACATTGCTTATACATATCCCTCGTTTCTTTACCAGGTGGGATATACGCTAGCTAGACAGTACTTATACATATCCCTCATTTCTTTACCAGGTGGGATATACGCTAGCTAGACATTGCTTATACATATCCCATGTTTCTCTACCAGGTGGGATATATGCTAGCTAGACATTGCTTATACATATCACTCGTTTCTTTACCAGGTGGGATATACGCTAGCTAGACAGTACTTATACATATCCCTCATTTCTTTACCAGGTGGGATATACGCTAGCTAGACATTGCTTATACATATCCCATGTTTCTCTACCAGGTGGGATATACGCTAGCTAGACAGTGCTTATACATATCCCTCGTTTCTCTACAAGGTGGGATATATGCTAGTCGCTAACTAGACACTGCTTATACATATCTCTACTGTTTGTAAAAACCTCCTCCACCTATTACAGCAGGTATTTAATTCGTAACTTATAATAATAATAATAATAATAATAATAATAATAATAATAATAATAATAATAATATGAGAATGCACTAGTGCATTAACAAGAGTAAGCGAGGACCACAGAAATATCAAGCAATGACCTCGGATAATTATAACATCACCTGATAGATAACACAGGCATGGTTAGTAAATATTCGGTCAAAAACAAGATCTTATATTAGAGCACCCATCAAAGGGAACTAAGACCAGTCAACCATAAAATGCATTTCTTCTATTAAAGACTTAATTGACCTTACCAGTTTTAGCTATGCCCAACCCACCTATAGCTAAGCTCCAACCACACATCTCGGTGGTGTTGCGATCGATAGACTATCAATTTCCAGAAAACTATACAGGTAAGCTGTTAAATATTTTGAAACTAATTTGACTGGGTGCTGTTGCTGCCTATGGCAGCAAGAGCGTCCAGTCAAATTATTTTCAAAATATTTGACAGTATGGTTATTAAATGGTAAAAACATACAATTCGTACATGTCGGACTATTAACCCTTACCACTCTGATGTTAACATTTAAAATTTTCAAACTAAAGTAGTTTTCAACAAATTTCCATCTAATTTAACTGGGCGCTGTTGCTGCCTATGGCAGCAAAAGCGCCCAGTCAAATCACTTTCAAAATATTTGACAGTATGGTTATTAAATGGTAAAAACATACAATTCGTACATGTCGGACTATTAACCCGTATTACACCTGCCTATAGGAAAAGTAACTTCTACAGCGCAGGTGAAACCTAACATATACCTGCTCTACCTGAATGATCAAAGGTAAATAAACACATTTATAAAGCATATTGCAGAATTACATCATGATGTCTTCTAGTCAATAGTGTGATTCTTTTAAAGTTATCCTGAAGCATTCAGATTAGGAAACATTTAGAGGATCCTCTTCGTCGAAGCCACCATTTTAGTTTGATATTTGAAAGCAGCATTATTTGGGATTCTATTGTTCTCGCTGTTGTGCAGTGATCAGTACAAACACATTCCCGTAAAGCTACTGATCCTCGTTGCACCGTCGACTCAAAAGAGGATGATCGTCAATGAATTTTTTCAAAACTTCTAATTTTATTGCTGCAGGCTAACTTTAAGGCTGATCACAAGGGCATCTTTTCGATTACTTAAAGCCTCAAGCTGGCCAAATTTGGCTTTGGCAGCGGCATCGATAAGTGTCCATTTGCAAACCAATAGAAAACTATTTTTGAAAATTTATAACTGGAATGACAGGCTTGATAATCGAGCCAGTCAATCCAGTGATGAATTTTCAAAAGTAGTCTTCTCTTGATTTGCAAATGGTTATTTTCTATGACAAAATTGAAACCTGTTTGAAGAAATTTGAGAGCTAAAGGGTTAAAATACCACTACCAATTATTATACCACCCAGGACTCATTAACAGACCACCATTCATGACTACAGCATGGTGTCTCCCAAAGGTAGTCCTCTAAGACAGGATAAAATCAACTCTGAATCAATTAGATGTCCAGTTTGAAGACAAGAGGCCCAAGGGCCCTGTATCGCTCACCTGAAATTATTGGCCACTGGAACTACCGAACAAAACCAGATGACTACTGGAACAAGATGGCCACCAGTCAAATTGGCCGATCAGCATCGTTTGAACAAACTTGAATCTCTATGCCCTAAGGATTGTTCCTGCCAAATATAATTGAAATCGGCCCACTGGTTTTCGAGACGCTATTTTTAATTTCCCATTGCTTTAGTAGTTTAATATGGCCACCAAACACGCTAAATTTCGATTGGCCCATGACCCCCATATTTTTTGATGGATCAACTTCCCTTGAACAAACTTTAATGGCCCCTTAGTCCATAATCATATCTCCTAAATTTCAGCCGATCCGTTGAGCGGTTCTGAAGTCGTTTTCGCGAAAACTAGGTCATCCAAGATGGCTGCCAAACTATTTGGACAATCAAGTTCTCTTGAACAAATTTGGTTCAGCTCCTGCCCTAGATGATATTTCATGAGTTCTGAATCAATCCCTCCAGCGGTTTCAGAGAAGAGTTTTAAAGCGACGGATGGAGGGTCGCCATGGCATAAGCTCACTGAGCCTTTCAGGCCAGGCAAGCTAATAATAACAAACAGTTTATAATACAGAATGAAATAATATTATCTATAAATTAATATCAAACAGCATGTAAATGAAAGTCTAATAAAGGGCATGCCAGTTTAGTAATGGAAGAAACATATAAATTTAAATGAAAATAAACAATTATGAAACTTAACAAACGCATATAGAAAGACAATGCAACATACAGAAACTTGTAAATAACAGACACACATGCAGACATGTAAATGTGCACTGAAAGATTGGAACGAGATCAAATGGCTGGTGTGATAAGGTGTGATGAGAAATGGCAATACTGGTTTTGATGAGTGTTTCAAGCTTACAGTATCACAGATAGTTACAACCAGGTTTGAACCATTTAATGGTTACAATTCAGAAAAGAGAAATCATCATTTTTTTACTGAAATTCTAAATTCTTGCAGATTATATGAAAAACAATTTGGTTGAAGACAGCTGTTGTGATGTGATCTATGATAAACTGGGAAGAAGACCACAAGGTAAAACAAACAGACTTTGAAAAGTGAAAACAGAGCATGTCACGAATGTGAAATATCTCAAATTTGTCTCATTGCTCAAAAGTTTAAAATCAGCTAAGATTTTCTTGAACAGAATACAAATGTTTGATACTTTTGTTTGAAAGGAATAAACTGATTTCAACAGCTTTCATCTTAACAAGCAGTAGACCGATGCTCATACACGCGCTCACGCGGCTCGTGCACCATGCGCATTACAATATAACATTTCATTGCAAGAGACTTATTAACAGAAATCCTAATTCCCAAATCTAGAATTTCTAATCAGACTTATCAAACACCTTAAATATAGACCAACGGTATGTAGAAAACAGTGCACTGTAAACATACTAAGTCATACAGCATGTTCAATTTTTCAACCGCATACATTTTTATAGAGGTAATCTGTAGATATTACCAAATGCGTCTAGATGATATTGGATCAATCATAGATGCAACATAAACAGCTTTATCAGAAATATCAAGTTTGACAGACAGACAGACAGACAGACAGAGTTACAACTAAAATATTGCACTGCGAAAATATATCAGCAAGGGACTAAGAGATTAGATCAAAAGCTTGACCTACAGATATAGGAGGTATGTCAGGAAACTACTGATCTAATTTGGGTGAATGGGTGTGACAATATATTAATATACTAGGTCTAGGATGTCACAGATCTGGTCATGATCCAGAAAAATATCCAGAAAATGTCATAAAATCTGGAAAACTGTTCACATTCTTGTAGGAATCCGAGGTCTGCAACCTCTGATTGCTCTTTCCAATTTTGCAATGTTTTCCCAGCTGAGTCTTAAATTCTGGACAGTCTTTTGGCAGAAAACTACCACCACAGGTGTTACTCTGGTATGCACTCCTACTATTATGTGGAGAGATGTATTGGAAAGAATATCCACACCAACATTATTAACCATTGCACGTGATAGAATGTAGGATCACAAACCAAGAGAACACAGTTTGGAAGTCTGAGACATTACCATCAGACCATCCTTGCCATTGAATACAGGAAATTAATTCTCCAAAGGTGTGGATGGCTTTGAGCATCAGTACAATATGAAAAAATATCCCCACCAAATCCCACCCACCATTACATGCACTTTAACGATAAATTGCACAATTCTGAGTATTTTTGCAATTATAAACTAGAAGTGTGGTTGTGATGTAACAATGAAGCTCGAATTTACGACGCTGACATGAACTATGCAGCTGGACTTTAATTCTACTTACATAGACCAAACTTGATTAACACAAATGTAATTGTGTCATGCCCTCTCATTATACGGAAGCATGTGTTCAAGTTTGGGTCCGGTGAAATTAACCAATCATGAGATATAAATAAGTAAGTTGAGCGCAAAGCAAAATGTTATTATTGAAAAGAACCGAATTTTGTGATTATTATACTGACCTTGAACTTTGCATATGTGATTGTGACACACCACGAAGCACTTGTCAAAATTTGAGTCCTGTATAGTGCTCAACCAAGCATGAGATATATACCCCTAATTTGAGTAAAATGTTGAGTTGAACAAAATGTTAATGTTGAAAAATCGTTTTTATCAAGGTCACAATGACCTTGACCTTTGCCCATGTCACTGACCATGAACTTTGACCGCTTAACTACATGTCATAATTATAAGAAAGCATAGGTCCAAGTTTGGGTACAGTATGATTAACCAAACATGAGATAAGACCTGTAAAGTAGGGCTAAATGCAAATCACTGCCACAGCCAGCACCGGATGATGTGGATGGTATCACAATAGCTTGTTTTACTTTATAAAGTCTATACTAGCTACAAACAGATACTTGTGTAAGCTAACATTCAATGGATTTCCAATATTTTGAGTCAATTAGCGTAAAATTGAATCATTACTAAAACTGACGTAACTTAATGTGAGAGTAGACAGATGTTACAACATGAGAACAGGAAGGAGCCAGCACCCAAAATAGGACAAGATAAAGTCAGCAGATAATGAAAGGATATGCCCACAAAACAACTTAATAATAATCATAATAAAATTAGTCAATACTACATACCACCTATTCCTGTTGTTGCGAACAAAGAAAAGAATTTCAAATTAAAAATGGTTTTAAAACATGATTTCTTTTGCTTGAATATTGAAATCAAGAGTGTGATATAAATGTTAATTTTGGACATATAAATGCAACCTATATGTTGAGAAGTTTTTAACAGACAGCAACTAAACATTGAACAAGCTTGTGTTGTGACAGGTTACATCAATAAATCATCAAGACAATACACATCGAAATAACACAAGGACGGGTACCTACATGCTCGCATGCACTCACACACGCGCGCACATGCATGTACATACTAATGTACACACACACACACACACACACACACACACACACATGCGCCAACTTATGCACGCGTACACACATACAACGATGCACGCTCTTATATGTACACCCACATTTGCATTCGATAACAACATATTTCATAATACACAGCTAAGTTAGGAAAGGATCGTAATTTATTTGATATGCAAATTTTGAGGAGTTGGATATGCTAAATAAGTCTGACAAACTATACAACTGTTAGTAAGCAATGAACATGTCACCTTTACTTAACACTTCAACACTAAAATTTGTTCAAGAAAATTTCAATTTTCTCAAAGAAAATGTCCATTTGCAGACCAAGAGAAGACTGGTCATCGAGCCAGCCATTTCAGTGGTAAATTTTCAAAAATAGTCTTCTCTTGGTCTGCAAACGGACATTTCTCAAGAGCAGCCATTTTTGGCTGATATTAGTGTCAAAGGGATAATTAACACCAGGGCCAAATTAATCACACTAGTACAAGTGATCATTCAGCATGTCATGGATACCCTCGTTAACTGATCCAGTAGAATAATGTGTTATTACCTGGAAAGCTATCTAGCTGTTTCTAAAACCAAATAAAACAATTCACAATTCACAAATTATGTGCAATAAATACAGAAATCTTAACAAAATGGTAATAGTTTGTTCACCTAGTAATTGAATAAACAACAATTTTCATTAACAAAATTAATCATGAGTGAACGATGTACATTAGAACACACAAACTATGTGGGAACAAGAACTGTGCTGATAAACTGTCAACTGAAAGCAATTAATCTATGCTATAACAATTAATGTGAAGTGAAAAGAAATGAACTTGGCATGATTGGAACTGCAAATTAGTCACCTTTCTTCCGGCCTGCTCAAAATGGTGCAATAAAATGGTCGGATATATGAATTAATTAATAAAAGATCTTTAATTCATAATTAAATAACATTAAAAGTATTCATGGAATTGTTGGCGATTTAGCGGACCGGTTAATATTTATATAAACTAAGATATATACTGAAATAATGTTTTCAAATAGAAAAATGTAACGAATTCAATTATGTACCTCAACGCTAATATTCCGGATTAAGCATGAACAAACAATTATATTCCAATTATTATCATAAATAGTAATTTCAGTATATTTTTTAATTTTACATAACAATAATAATCAGCTAAGCATGTTTTAAATATTTGAAGACCTAACGTAGCAAATAGGACGCGTAGCTTAGGAAGTAAACAAGAATACGATGACTCAGCTAGTAGATGTACAATTATACATACCTTCAATTTTGGCATATTCTGATATCCTCGTATAGTTGACAAGAGCAGCATTCTCGAGGCATTTTTTGATAACGAGGCGGACCTCCTCAGGAGGTACTGGTGTAACAATGTCCTTCATCAAAACCTGCAAGAGTACAATGTATAAATATAAATTAAAAAATTGCAAAATGTTTATTAATGAAATATTGCAAACACCAGACCTGGTTATAAAATATACAGGATACAATTGTTTAAAACAATATGTTCCTGGACTATATTAGGTATTATTTAATACAGCTGACTAACCCGTTAACCCTTGAATTTGTTCAAGATAATTTCAATTTCCTCATGGAAAATGTTCATTTGCAGCCCACGAGAACACTATTTTTAAAACTTTACCACTGGAACGACTGGCTCAGTTATCGAGCCAGTCATTCCAGTGGACAATTTTCAAAAATAGTCTTCTCTTGGTCTGCAAATGGACATTTCTCAAGACCAGTGCAGAAGCTGTTTATGGCTGATATGAGTGTTAAAGGAGTAAACAGATCGTGCACAAATACATGTATTGGCCTTAATCACTTTAGTTTGAATAAATGATTCATTAACTACTGTTGACGACCGTTACAGGTAGACATTCGTGTGTAATAAAGAAAATCAATGTGACATCATAATTTACCACATTTCTGTTGTAATTGCATGACCTAAGCATTGAAAAGTTTCAAGGTCAAGAGACATCTGTGGTTTTAATAGTTAAAATATTTGAGAAATATTAAGCCACCTGTGCAACATGGGGGGGGGGGGGGGGGCTCATCTGGGATACCGCACATTGGTGACTGAAGATAAACTGTAATCAACAGTTCTTTCCTATGGTCCGAGTACCAGGTTCTAACAGAGTATGGGAAATAATCATACAAATGTCGCTAAAAAGGGAGCACAACTTAAATTTATTATAGTAAATCTAGACCTGGTAAAATTGCATTTTTCGCAATACCCAGTATATATAGACAGCAGCAACAGCATTTTCCAAATCAAAGTCCTGTATCCTTGCTTTGCAAAGTAGTAAATCTGGTGTTTAAAATGAAATTAATGATTGTTTTGCATACTATAAAACGTTACAATTATTTTGGATAAAAAATTGATCTGGATTTGAAAACAATATAAGCACACCCATGTCCCTTCCGTGCATCCGTAGAAAAGAATTATTGTTAAGTTGGTGAAATCAGAAGTCGTGTTTAACAGCAAATGTCGTCCGACGCACAAGATTACTTCATTTCTTCACCAGTTCTGAATATTTTTATGGATCCTGAAAAAAGTAATAGTATAAACACATGTTTTTCACATGCCAAATAAAAAGGTAGGTATATAATTACTTACTTCTGCTGTATTTTGATAAAATCTTCAAAATGTGTAAAAATGGTGCTTAGATCTATAGAAATAAACATGTTTTGACGATGTAACCAAAACAATGAGTGCAGGAAAATGTAAAAACAACCAATTGTTAGAAATAGAACCCTGTTAGAAACACGTACCCTGATCATATAAATAATAGGGGCTACTCTTAATAATATAGAACAAGAGGCTCAAGGGGCCTGTGTCGCTCACTTGGAGCACCATCAATTTTCGTCAAAATTGTTGGTGGGTGGTTTAGCATTCTTTTAAATGAGTTTGTGGACATTTTTGCAAGTGCAATATGGCCACCAAACACACTACATTTTGATTGCCCCATGGCGCTCATGTTTTTTTGATGGATCAACTTCCCGTAAACAAATTTTAATGGCCCAAATTTTAGCCTGATCCCTTCAGCGGTTCTGGAGGAGTGTTTTCGTGAAAACCAGGTCATCCAAGATGGTCGCCGAACCATTTGGTCAATCAGGTCCTCTTGAACAAACTTGGCTTACCTCTTGGTCTAGATGAAGAATTCCCAAGTGGTTTCGGAGAAGATTTTTAAAGACATTTCCTGAAATTGGCCGAAATCTAAAATGGCCACCGGCCAAATTGGCCGATCGGCTTCGTTTGAACAAAATGAAATCTCTATGCCATAAGGATGCTTCCTGCCCAATATAATTCAAATCGGCCCAGTAGTTCTCGAGAAGAAGACATTTTAAATTTCCCATTGCTTTAGTATGGGAACTCTTGGCGGGAAAATGATCAAAGATGGCTGCCAAACCGTTTATACGACAGTTTCGAAAATTGCAAATTTGAGATCAGAATACCCAAAAACCTAAATAAAACGAATTTTGGCCTCAAAATCCATCAAAATAAAAAAATCCAATATGGCTGCCAAACACACATATTTTGATTGGTCCACCACGGCTATGTTTTTTGACGAATCAACTTCTCTTAACAAACCTTAATCGCCCTTAGTTGCTAATTATATATCACAAATTTCAGCCTGGTCGCTTCAGCGGTTCTGGGGAGAAGTCGTTTTTGTGAAAACTAGGTCATCCAAGACGGCCGCTGAACCATTTGGTCAATCAAGTTCCCTTGAACAAACTTGATTCAGCGCTTACCCTAGATCATATTTCGTGAGCTTTGAATCGATCCCTCAAATGGTTTGGGAGAAGATTTTTAGACATTTCTAAAAATCGGCCGAAATCCAAGACGGTTGTGGGCCAAATTGGCCGATCGGGTTCATTTGAACAAACTTGAATCTCTATGCCTTAAGGATGCTTCATGCCAAATATAATTGAAATCGGCCCAGCAGTTCTCGAGAAGAAGATATTTCCCATTGCTTTAGTATGGGAGCTTTTGGCAGGAAAATGATCCAAGATGGCCACCAAACCGTTTATCCGACAGTATTCGAAAATTGCAAATTTGAAATCAGAATACCCAAAAACCTACATAATAAACGAAATCACGGATTTCTTTTTTCACGAGAGTTGATACTTACCTCCCTAATACTGTTTGATATTGCTAAATATCGGCTTTCACTCAATAAAACACTCATATTAAAAAAGTTAGGTGCCCCTACTGGACAGGTAGTCAGAAGACAGTCTGGCGGATGCTAGCCCCACCACCGCGCATGCGCAGACTAGTACTTCCTCACATTAATTTATTGACATACACTCTCTGCGTACAAGTGCCATGTACTATAGGACATTAAACGAAAAGGCTTCATTTTCGTATACTCTCAATAATGAACCACATAAAACACGTACCATCACCATATTAATAACGAAGGGTCACGTGACATTACAAAAACCCATGGACAACACACACAAGACTAACCTTGTGGAAGACTGGTGCTGTCATCATCTCCCCATTGGTGACAACTGATGCAGCCCATAAAGTAGATGTATATGTTTCCATCAGTAAAGTAGATGTTTCCATTGATTAAATGTGGAAATATATTTTAAAAATGAGGATACCTCATCAAAATATGTACACCTAGATTAGCTTTTAAAAATCGATAAGGCGAGAGGATTCGAGGTGTCACAGAGATAATGGTCGGTAAAACTTGACTCACAGTGCCACTGAGCTACTGACATAATGTCATCCACAGGTACCCCATTAAATAGGGCAGTGGAAGCCTCTACACCTCGGACACTGTGAGCCTTGGCCATGTCAACTTGTTTACCTGTGGCGGATTTATGGCAAAATTGAATACACTCTACAATCCACCTGGAAATGGTGTCCTTTGACGCCCTGCCATGGGGTTCAATATATGACAACCATAACGCTGTTGGGTCCGTCGGCCATTCCTGAGTACATTGTTTGTACCGGATTAATGCTCGGACTGGACACCATAGTTTTGAATTAGGATCATACCTAGTCAAAGCTGGTCAAATTATAGGTTGACCCGGATATTTCAGACTGGTTTTTCGCCATGAAATTTATCCTAGGTAGAAGCCTAAGGCCTTCCCCTGTAACCACAAAACGGTCTGCCTCGGCTGATAAGGCATGAATCTCACTTCTACGCCTAACCGAGGCCGCAGCAATTAAAAATACAGTTTTAAGCGTCAACATTTCCATAGAAATGGAGCTTAGTGATTCAAATGGCCTATCAGCTAGCACCTGAAGCACTAGTGATAAACTCCAAGACGGAATCACTGGGGGATTCCTTGGGCTTAGATTGCCCATGCCTTTGATTAAAGTATTTAATGTATTTACTTCATCACTTCCCCTATTAGCCAAGCAAGGGATAACTGTCATTAAAGCTGACTTATAGCCAGCAATAGAGTTAGGCTTGAGGTTATATGCATCATACAGGTGACAGAGGAAATCGGCTACTACCTGAATAGATGAATCCATTGGATTAATACATCTTTTTGAGCACCATTCTGCAAATCTGATTTTATAATAATATGCTCTGGAGGTTGACCCCCTCCTGGCTTTTGCCATGAACATGGCTGCTTGCTCAGAAAAGCCCTCCTTAATTCTAGATTCATTGACAACATCCACGCAGTCAATTGGAACATTGACGGATTGTTGTGAAGGTTCTTGCCCTGGAAGATAATATTGTCCATCAGAGGCAGAGGAACCGGATTGCAGACCAGAAGGTCCAGCAGATCCGTATACCATGACCGGCTTGGCCAATTTGGGGCGATCAGAAGCACTTGGCATTCCTCCTGTCTGATTTTCTGAGGAATTTTTGGAATCAGGATTGCTGGAGGGAATGCGTATGCATACATTCCCACCCAGCTGATAGCTAACGCATCTGTTGCGATAGCGCTCGGATCCGGAATCGGAGAGACGTACGTCATCATCTGCGTATTCTTCTTCGTTGCGAATAAATCTATGTTGGGTTTCCCCCAGTGGTTGAACACACGATCTGCCACACATTGATTTAGTTGCCACTCCGTAGGTAAAACACTCATCCTTCGGCTCAATGAGTCTGCTAGCAGATTTAACCCTCCCAGAATATGAACTGCCTTTAAGGTGATCATATGATCTAGACACCAGCAAAGCAGTTTCCAAGTCATCATACAGAGTCTGGGTGACTTCGTTTCACCCTGGCGGTTTATGTAAGTCACTACTGTTGAGTAGTCTGATCGAATTAGAACACTCTTGCCCTGAACTTTCTGTAAGAAATGTTCCAGGCCCAGGACTACTGCTCGTAATTCCAGTAGATTGATATGTTCCTTTGACTGTTCCAGATTCCAAAGCCCTGATATCGTGGATTCTTCCAGCCAAGCTCCCCACCCCTCCATCGATGCATCTGTATACATCGTTAACTGAGGGTGAGGAGGGGTTAACATCACCCCCACCAGGAGATTCTCTGTCTTCAACCACCATTGAAGGTGATGAATTAGAGGCTCCAACACTGACACGCTCGAGTCAAGTGAACCTGTACTCTGGGTCCATTGTGTCATGAGAAATAACTGGATCGGCCGCCTGCGCAAGGCCGCCTGAGTAATGACTGGTTCCAGAGAAACCATCAATCCCAGCATTCTCAGATAAACCCGTGCCAGGACATGACGACTGTTGCACACTGACTGTATTACTGAGATGAGTATCTGTACCCTCTCCTGAGTAGGACAAACATATCCTATCTCCAGATCGAAGAACATTCCCAGGTAAACAAACTTCTGGGATGGAGTCAGCTCTGATTTTTGAAAATTTATTATCCAGCCTAAATCTGTGAGAGTTTTCAAAACTATCTCCAGATTTTCTGATAAACTTTTCTGGTTGTGTGCTTTTAACAGCCAGTCGTCTATGTATGTGTGGACTGCTATGCTTCTCCTGCGGAGGTATGCTGTTAGGTATGCTGTTATCGCAAGAACCACCCTGGTGAAGACCCGAGGAGCCGTAGAAATTCCGAAGGGTAACACCCTGAATTCCCACTGTCTGCCCTGGAATGCAAATCTCAGGAAACGACGGAAACTCCTCGCTATTGGAATGTGGAAATAAGCATCCTTCAAATCCATTGAAGCTCTCCAACCCTGCCAACACCGATTTCACAGTTTCCATTTTGAAACTGGGTGTGTCTATGAACTTGTTCAATGGCTTGAGGTTGAGAATTGGTCTCCACCCTCCAGTACTTTTCGTTACCAAGAACACAGTTGAATAGAAGCCCGGGCAATTTTGTGCCGGTTGAATTGCTCCTTTGAGTAGGAGGGAATTTATTTCCTCCTCTATACACAACCGCTGATCTGGATCTCTTGGAATTTGAGTCCAGACCGGCACCAGAGAGTCGTGATGGTGGGCCTGTTATGCAGTCGGGATGATACCCGACTGAAAGCCATCGCAAGACTAAATGGTCCTGAGTCAACCGTTCCCACTCTTGCATGTGGTTGGCCAATCGGCCTCCCACTGGTCCACCTAGGGAGAGAGGTGGACATAAGGAGCGCAAGAGTGGCACTGTCTCCTGGTGCAGATGCACTGGGGTAGCTCTTACTGTGGTAATCACCCTGTCAGGTACGATTACCACGACCAGATCCTCGCGCACCATGGCCCGCACCGCGCACACCTCGGTGCGCGGGCGGCTGCCTGGCTGGCTGCGCCGGAGGAGCCTGCGCACCCCTCACTGCTGGCCGAAGCGCACGCGGCCGTGGCCGACGCTGCGCTGGTGGCTGGCCTCTGACCTGGCCACCGCCACCTCGAGCCTGCAGGGGTTGATACGCAGGGGAGCTGCGCGAACGCGGTCTCTACAGAGCACTTCAAATTGCTCACGTAATGCCCTCTGGTTATTGACCAGGGTAACCGTCTCCTGGAGATGCTTACATCCCTCACCTCCAAAGAGACCAGGACCTGTCATAGGCGTACGCAGCAGCATATTATATAAATCCTGGGACGGGCACAAGTTATCAAGAGCAAACGTGCGCCTCGCCCGGACACTCCTGGTTACAGACCGGGTTAAACAGTCCAAAGCAAAGTTAATTCCATCTTGGATGGCTCTCTGGACAGTCACCGGACTAGGCTGATGTAATGCGGATGCCGTTACTACCCCCTGTAACAACTGTGAGACGTGCGAAAGCGCTGAGATAGACGCCCTCGAACTCTCTTCCGCATCACGTAACATTCGAACACAGTGCTCCCGTGTCAGACCGGGAACCTGGCCGCGTATCTTCACCCAGCACAGCACAGTCATCCGTGCTTGGCTTAGGTACTACACCGTATAGCTGATATTTGCCACTTCGCGGGGGGGCCTTCGCTAAACATCCATGTGCCTTAATGGACATCTCCTCCGCAGTGAACATATCAACAATATGATCAGCTAACGGCAAAGATGGCATAGCGGTAACAGTCGGTTTTCCTGCCAGCCACGGGCACTGGTCCCGTTGACTGGCCGACTGATCCACAGCAAGATCTGGTCTGACGTTGATTAGCCACTGACAAGCGTCAGACCAGTCTTCCTCTGTGGCCACCTGCGAATGCTCTACAAGACGAGGGCCTTCGTCATCCTCCTGAGCAATCACAGGTGTGTATGTGGCTGGAGGAACTGATACGCCTGGCAATCCAGAGAAAGCATGCGGGCCTGAAAGAACAGGCATGCCAAACTCCGATCGGCTTCATTTGAACAAACTTGGATCCCTATAGCCTAAGGATGCTTCCTGCCAAATATAATTGAAATTGGCCCAGCGGTTCTTGAGAAGTTGTTTAAAGGAAAAGTTGACGGACGGACGGACGGACGACGGACGGTCGCAACGACATAAGCTCACTTGGCCTTTCAGGCCAGGTGAGCTAATAATTGAAATCGACCCAGTGGTTCGTGAGAAGAAGTCGTTTAAAGAATTCCCCATTGCTTTACTATGGGCCCATTGCTTTACTATGGGAGACTATGGCGGGAAAACAAACGAAGATGGCAGGAAAACCGTTTATCCGACAGTCTCGAAAGTGGTATATTTGAACTGGCCACACTGATAAGCATATATAAAGCAATTTTCGCCATCAAAATACATCAAATACAAAAAAGCCAACATGACCAAGAAACACTAAATTTTGATTGGTTGATGGCGGCCATATTTTTTAACGAACAAACTTCCCTTGAACAAACTTGAAAGGCGCTTGGTCCCAAAGCATATTTACACAATTTCAGCTCTGTCCCTTCAGTGGTTCGGGAGAAGTCGTTTTCGCGAAAACTAGGTCATCCAAGATGGTCGCCAAGCAAATCGGCCAATCAGGTTGCCTTGAACAAACTTGGGTCTACTATTGCACTAGTTGATGTGTTATGAGTTTTGAATCAATTCCTCCAGCGGTTTCGGAGATTTTTTTAGTGTTTCTAAAAATTGGCTATTTTGGCCGGCGGCCATCTTGGATTTTGGCCGATCGGCTTCGTTTCAACAAACTTGAATCTCTATGCCCTAGGAATGCTTCCTGCCAAATATAATTGAAATCGGCCTAGCGGTTCTTGAGAAGAAGTCGCTTAAAGACAAAGTTGACGGACGACGGACGGATGATGGATGGTCGCCACGGCATAAGCTCACTTGGCCTTTCAGGCCAGCTAATAATACAGCACAGTATACTCAACACAGCATTGTCTTACAAAATACATACCCTCTCTAACAAAGATAGTGTTGCTTTGAGAGCACCTTCTGGTCGGCCAAATGGAAAACAGTATCTGTGTAAAAGAAGCAGTCAACACATTATTACTATTAATTTTAAAAGAAAAGACCAGTACTTGTGGGCCCCCTGCCGACCCAGACCTAGTCCAACCACCACAAGTTTCAAGGCAATACGATAAACAGTAAAAGAGTTCATCCAGAAACCAATATTCAAGATGACCAACTGTGGCTAGCGGCCATCTTGGATTTCGGATCATTGTCAATTTAGAGTTTTTTCCTCAGACCTAGTCCAATCCTGGTATGAAGTTTCAAAGTGATCCGATAAATGGTTGTGGAGTTATCGCATGGAAACCGGTCTGCCACGCTCCTGACCAGCCACCCCTAAATGCGAACATATAATACTATACCATTTTTTTGGAAGGGTATAAAGAGTCAGGAAATGATGGTCTGAATAAAATTTCTTTGATATTCAGTGAACCGCATAAAGTAGTAGATCAAACTGATCTACTTTTGACATACAACACACCATTATCCTACAATGCATCCATGCACTACATATGCACTCAATTTCATTACTGGATATGATAAACTCTTGAAACTCCAGCCTATATATACTATGATGTTCAGTGAACCATGAAAAGCAGGTTATACTCACCTACTTGACATATCTTTAGCCAAAAATGCATCTATACATTAATTTTCTTTAGTGTACATGAAATATGACACTGTGATATCAGAAATTTACTCAATAAACCAATGCGAAAAATTTGACCTTTGAACTATATTATAAAGAAATTATATGGGTGGTGCCATATGGTCAAAGTAGTGAGGTACCAAGTTAGAATTCAATCGCCCGAAATATGACAAAATATGCAAAGTAATATCTTTCCCCATCAAGAGTGATAATTCTGTAGTGTTTTATCAAATCAACTTCATTTTCGCAATGCAGATATCAGATACGGTACCCATAGGAAAACTGTGACATTGTTTAATCTAAATCTGTCAAGAAATAATGAAACATGCCCCATTGTGGATGATGTACAGACAGGAGGGGGAGGAGGATGTTGGATCGTGATAGATCAGCTGACTGACAATTCGGCTGAGTTACAAACAGAAGATCTAATGTAGGCTATCAACACATATTACAATAATCGGCTACAAGTGTGTTACAAATTTCTTTAAGGACTAATCTTACCTAAAGTGTGTGATTTGGTTTTCTAGCAGTATTCTTAGACGTTCTTTAATCTCATCGTTTTTAGATTTTTCTGCCAATAGAACAGTTCCAATGCCATCAGGCCTGAAAACAGAGGTATCATAAAGAACAATTCTCATAACATTGGGCCCAAAAGCAGATGTTCAAGCAAGTATGATAAAGCTTTGACGGCCTATCAATACACCTGTGAAGTGTGAACAGCATACATACGTAAATAGTACAGGTAAATAATACATATAATATAATATATATATAAACATATAAACATATAAACATATAAGTTCATCTGTGATAGTCATTTTAAATCAAAATATGCTAAGACAGGTGGGCTTCTTGCCCTATTACGCATTTCCAGTGAGAATTAGATGCTCTAAGTAGTATATTGAGCGATTCAGAAAAGAGATTATCTGTATTTTTACAGTGTGCACATACGTGCAAGCATATGCATGCGTGTGTCTGGAGTAGGCTTGCACGATTTTTGCTTTGAAACATCGCGATCGATTTTAATTTTTTTAAATCGCGATTTTCGATTAAATCGTAGGTCCAAATTCCCAAAAGTATAAATCGAGGTA
Organism: Chaetoderma sp. LZ-2023a; assembly: GCA_034401795.1. Lineage (NCBI taxonomy): Eukaryota > Metazoa > Mollusca > Caudofoveata > Chaetodermatida > Chaetodermatidae > Chaetoderma > Chaetoderma sp. LZ-2023a. The sequence continues at coordinate 140,102,055 of CM067371.1, read as the reverse complement.
ACAGGACTTGTTTCTAGAAAAAGTTGAAATAAATGATACAAAAATAGCACGAAATTAGAACACATTTTCATGCGACGTAGGCTATTCTAACCATCCTACGTCTATGCTTAATGTATACCTTATATCCATCATCGCGGGAGTGAAATTATTAATTGGGGCCGCCTAAATATTGCGCATAGTTTAATAAATATTATTTATTTCATCAAAATTTGAGATAAAATGTCGCCGAGAAAAAAAAAATTACATGATGTATCAGCTTCCGCTTATAGCCTCCCTTTGTAGGACGAGTTTAGGTCATTACCGGAGTAACGCGAAGACGTGAAGATACTGCGCAATCCACATACATAGGACGGTACCTTTGAGTAGGTACAAGTGTAATGGCGTAAACTCGTCTTATAGTGCAGTTTACAGTTGCTTTTAGAATGTACGATTTACATTTAAGAGTAATCAACAGAACGCACATTTCAAAATCAAACAATCTGGAATGCTGTTGCTTTATTTTCTTTAATTTGACATGACAACCGAATCAAAAAGGAAAAATTATTACACCGCCTGAAATTGCTAACTCTAGAATTAAAAAGAAGTATGTTCACTGATTGCCTAACACTCTGCAACTAAGCATATACTTGACATTTCATGACAGACTCAGGGTCTGCAGCGAAAGAAAGAAAATTATATGGCGATTCGACGTAGTAACTAGCTGGTTTTCTCAATGACAAAGGTGTTACCTCGCTATTGTTAGCTTGTTTATTGTAGCGCTTTGTGTTGTGATTAGTAATTATTCTACACATGCATGGCACGGCGGGATATAAACACAATGAACACAGGCGTGAATCGATTATAATTGTACTCATGTACTGATAAAATGCGATGGAAAAGTACACACTTCAGATTTAAAAAAAACATGAAATTTTGGACGATTTTCCGATTTACCTCAATTACATCGCAAAAATCACGATTTTAAAAATAAATCGAACTTCACGATTAAATTGAAAAATCGCGCAAGCCTAGTCTGGAGCTGTGTTTCTAAAAATACTTATCCGAATTGTCTTAAATTTTAACACAATAAAAGAAACTACTGTTCAAGGGAATTTCCAGACTTTGGCCATGTTCTAGATAAAAACCCACCTGGATACGGACCTGATCTATTGGTATCTCTGATTGCAATCTCTGATTGCTCTTGTTGCAGCTGAACATTTAAAAGAGAAGACAATTGCGCTGACAAAATTTGACATAATCTTGGCACAAACCATGCTAACACCCATGGTTCTATCAAAGCATTGGGATTTCTACAAGATGGGAATTGACACCATCAAGAGACCACAGATTCTTCAATTTCTCCATCAAACTAATTGTGATGATGACAAAATATGTCTGGTGAGACTCCAACAGGCAAACACAAAATTAACCGTTGACCTTCCGCAAAATTTAACACATTCATAGGAGCAGAAGGAGGAAATGTTTAATCAGTTATCACCAATGCTTTTCACCTGCTATCTTAATGTAGCTCTAACATCCGGTCCAGCGCATTCAACAAGATCAAACACTCCAATCTCAATGTTAGATATGCCACTGGAAATGGAGTACGAAGATGATGTTAACCCTTTAATACTCATATCAGCCAAAAACAGCTTTTGTGGTGGCCTTGAGAAATGTTCATTTGCAGACCAAAAGAAGACTATTTTTGAAAATTTTCCACTGGTTGTCATTCCAGTGGTAAATTTTCAAAAGTAGTCTTCTCTTGGTATGGAAATGGACATTTTCTATGAAAAATTGAAACTTTCTTGAATAAATTCGTGGGTTAAAGGGTTAATTTCATCGATGACGAAAAGGGTCCCCATGATGAACTGATTATATTATCTGCAGTGCAACAATGCCACAAAGCTCTTCATGAATGAAGTTCACACATTTATACCTGTCCGACAAAGCAACTGATTAACGAAGCTACTTTAACCCAGGTCGAGAAGTGGAGGAAGAGTAGAATCTTGTGCTCCCTCCCTCAGCTCAATTGCATAGGATTGTGTACCGTGAAACATTGCGTCCTTCTCTTCCAGAAAGCTGTGGATGTGCAGCTCTAAAATTCCCATGTCACATGCACCTATATGATGCTACATGTGTCTCAATAAGCCTCTACAACTGCAGCACTTGAACAGCTTCAATGGCCCACCTGAGCAAGCTCGATGCTCGTCATCGCAAACAGCTACAAACCATCATCAATTAACACTGGGCACACACACTTTGCGAGAGTAGCGCAACATCGATGATCAATGTTCTGATTATACCCGCATAGAAAGCATGGGAATTTTCAGTACTAGGTGTCAATAGGAATTAAGGATGCAGAGGACTCAACCTTGCAAAGTGTTTTATGATCAGACCTAAAAAAACATGATTTAAGACCACCAATGATTGAAAAGAAACTAATTGAGCTAATGATGCTTGATACGGACAAGACACAGTGGAGAAGCCTTAAGCTTTTACTGGTCACACATGTCAAAACTGGCCTCTGTTATGGTGTTGTCGAATGTCCATTAACAGGCCAAAAGAATACAATTTTTGAAAATTTACCACTGGAATGACTGGCTCAATAACCGAGCCAGTCATTCCAGCAATAAATTTTTTTAAATTGTATTCTCTTGGCCAGTAAATGGACATTCAGTTGGCAGATATTAAATTTTTTTCACCAAATTTGACCATTAAAGGGCTACGTTTCCACTCCTTCCAATTGCAGAAAACAGTCACTCATCATCATTATCCTCCTCATCACCATCATCATCATTATTATCATTATCCTCATCATCATCATTATCCTCCTCCTCCTCATCACCATCATCACTATCTGCCTCATCATCACCATAATCATCACCACAATCATCATCATCATCATCATCATCATCATCATCATCATCTCCAACCTACCTGTTTCCATGAACATGTGAAGCGCAAAATGCAAAACTGTAATGAATAAGGGTTGGGTCAATCATTACACCATTTTCTGCTCGCTCCAAAAGGTCACTGAGGTAACATAAGTGTCTATGGCAACCACGGACACCATATCGAGCACAATATTCATCAAGGACAAACACCTGGCCAGGACTGAACCAGCCCTGAAAAACAATTATATATACATATATATATATATATATATATATAATTATGACTTCGAAGAATTAATGATAAAATACTAGAAGGAAAATCTCCCTACGATTGCTTAATGTGTGACCTGCATATGAGATTATATTCTTCTGGAACAAACGAGATTATATCAAGATGTCACCTTAAAGGCAGTTAGTGCTTAAATTTATCAAAACTATCCTTAAACCTTTAATCATCAGGTTGGCCAAGAGGTCGAGCTTAGTGAAGATCCTTCAGTAGAATTTTGAGTTGTCATCCAGAAGCGCAAACAAATCTTATTTTGGTCACAAATTAAGAGGAACAAACAAGCTAAGTTTGATGATGATCCCTTCTGTGGAACTTTAGTTATCACCCAGAAACACAATTTCCTGAACCCTTTAATGGTAAAATTTGGTCAAGAAAATTGAAATATTTGTTTATTGAACATCCATTTGCAGGACAAGCGGACTATTTTTGGAAATTTATCAGTGAAATGACTGGCTCAGTTATCGAGCCAGTCATTCCAGTGAGAAATATTCGAAAATAGTCTTCACTTGGCCTATAAATGGACATTTCTCAAGACCACTCCAGTGGTGGCCAGCTTGACCATTAAAGGGTTAATTGGATTACTAAGTCGTACTCTGCATTGGTTTTGAGGAAGATCTTTGTGCACGCTACCGTATTTCGCTTAATAGTAGCCTATGCGCTAATAGAAGTCCACCCCCTAACTTTGATATATGAGCTCCAATGATTTCTTAGCAGTTTCAAAATGGCAAAACTCTGTATTAGGAGCCCACCCCCTAACTCATCAGACTGCAAAGGAAAATTTATTTTAAGAGCAAATTTGTAAGAATAGCATGTATAATAACAATCGTGTGTCTACTTCAGACCGATCTCTGCCCTGATACATTTCCAGCCCTTCTAGAAGTCAATACAGGCCTCGGATTTGTAAATCTCGACCCCATATTAGAATAATACTAATAGTAGGCCACGTATGTTAAAGATATAATAAAGTTTATTCCACACTTTTGTAGTCAAAATGCGCATAAAACAGTCTTGGTGTGATTAAATACCTTCCTTATAAATATATTTTAAGACCAAATTTATGTACCAAACAACAAGCATGGGAGAAAATGTGCATCAATTTTGTAACGCCGATCAACATTAATGATCCAAATTGAATTATTACAGATGACAATATAGGCAGCTTCTTAAGTTGGCGAGCCAGCGGTTCTTGAGATGGGAGGCATCGTATTCTCGCGAGATATTATACACTAACAGGAGTTTATCAAACGGGTACCTGTTATTAAGATCAGTATAATAATGTTCCTATCGCGCAATGGTAATATATAGAAATTCCCAAGTTCTGAGTCCACGATTCCAGAATATTTATATCCGAGTACTCGCTCTAAAATAAACTCTTCAATTGGAGGCGAATCACGTGATTTGTATTTTTTCGCAACGCCATTTTATATCAAATTGTGGATTAACTTTGATGTAATAAATGAGCTTTATTAAAGGAGACGCAATATTTAGGTGCTCAAATCAAATAATTTCACTTCCCCGGTGATGTTTTGAGGTATACATTAAACATAGGCGTAAGCGGTGGGAATTTTTACGGGAGAAAATACGTTGAGTTCCCGTGGTATCAATTTTAGAAAACATTTTTGGGAAAACTCACTAATATAAGCCCACCCCCTTGCTCAGAGATGTTGGGTTGGAAATTGAACACCTCTTGTCCTAATAGAAGCCTAGGCTTCTATTAAGCGAAATACGGTAACAGACTATTTTTGAAACTTTTAAAAAAGCCTTCTTTTGGCCTGCAAATCGGCATTCAAGAAGCAAATATTTAGATTTTCATGACCAATTTTGGCCATTAAAGGGCTGAAGATCAATTAATCCCAAACAAAGACAATACAGACAATGTGGAAGGGAAGAGAAGACGTAGTGGGGTTTCATTTGTTAATTTCTTTATAAATTATCATCAACAGCTCAACCGGCAATAAAACCGAGTGAAAGTTTCCTACAACTAGCAAAATCTGTCACTGAATGGAGAAAAAATCACCTTGATTAAGATACAAGTGTTGTACAGAAACAAAACATTTCATATGCAAATTTAGTTAATGGATCAAACGCCATCTTTAGCTAATTATATAGTCTATACATTTATCTACAGTTCACACAACTAAATGTCATTTCCATGCCTTCTTTACTTGCATACATTTGCTATTGTGTCTGTCTATACATCCACAGAAGAGTCAAAATGTGTTTTCTAATGTTTATAGAGTATACCAAGATCCTCCACCAATTATACCAGGGGTTGTGGCTCTTGTTTGTTGTTGTGTTATGGGTGCGTGATTACCTGGATTAGCATCTGGTAGGCAGATACTTACTGCTGGCTAACTGTGTGTAGCTTTAGCTGTACAGGCCTGTGCTGTAATATTTCCCGTTCAACAGATTAATATTTTGAAAATTTACCACTGGATTGACCGGCTCGGTTATCGAGCCAGTCATTCCAGTGGTAAATATTCAAAAATAGTCTTCTTTTGGTCTGCAAATGGACATTTCTCAAGACCACTGCAGAAGCCATTTTTGGCTGATAGGAGTGTTAAGAGTTACGGTAACCTGTTTCAGGTCCCCTGAAATAAATTAAGGCAACCTCATGGAGAACGTTTTCAACAGATTACCATAACAGCACAAGCCTGCTATAGAAAGAGATGTAGAACAAAGTCAACATACCAAGCATGTGTATGCATCATTGAGCCGGTAATCTAGCGTCAACGTTTGTAGGATTTTAAAGAGATCATGATGTTCAAATGTACATGGATTAGCTTGCACAAACTCATCTAGCCCATGTTTACGAGCTCGATCAGCATCTGAAACAAGAAACATTCATTTATCTAATATTCAAACCTTGACCATGCAAATATTCCTTATTTCTCTTTCATTTCATATGATTATTGGTGTTCAGTTTGGACACAATGTTGTTGCATTCATTTGTTATCTAAGATGCTTCCAAAATGTATAGTTCCTGATAACATCAGAAATAATGGAGGGATCTGATCTGTCACTCAAGTATCTGACACAACAATCTTAGCTGATAGTCGAGAAGTACATCACCAGTGTACGATTTGAATGTCTTTGATGAATTTACAATTTAAAACATTCTGTTGAATATTTTGAATCTAATTTGACTGGAAGCTGATGCTGCCATAGTTTCAAAATAGTCAATTGCTTACACGTATAATTAGCTTGAAATTGGGATTCTGGGAATTCATTAAAGTATAAAAATTGATTCCAATATTCCAAAATTGTTCGAGTTTAGCTAGGAATGGTCAACATATGTCTAGAAATGGATGCGTCCATTAGTCACTCATATGGTCTATTTATAACCAGTTAATCTTACTATGTGTGGTAGAAAGCAATTTTATGTATTGCGTCTTTGGTGATTCAATAAAATGATCATCAGACAAACATGTTTAATCATTAAACAGTCAACATTGGTCAAGAAACCAAGAATTTGCATCATTGATGTCCATTTACAGGTCAGTAAATGGACATTGTCAATGAGAAAACTCATCTGTTATTAACTAATTTTAACCATTAAACGGTTAACTGTGTCCAGCATGAATATTGGACAAGCCCGACAAAGTCATCGCTAACCATGCCAAAATTGCTTACTCTGATCAAACAAATAAATTTTTGCTTTTACTATATTCATAGTTTCGCAAAAACTTACCACTTGCTAAAGAGGATTGCCCATAGCAATGCATTGTTTACATTTTCCACGAAGCTTAAGCCATAAAGTTCTGTATCTGAGAATCTCTAATAACCTCGTCAGGCATCAGAAAACATCAAATCATGAGTGAATTTTGCAAGAGTGCAAAGAAAATATAATTAAGGTTTCACGGCCCATAGCTCATAATGTTAAATTAGCCCCTCCAAAAATGGCATCGCTCCCAGGGTATTGTGGGAAATTTGGTTCTGATGATGTCATCGCGATTCTATGAATAAGCTGGTAAAAATAGAATGCCATATCTATTGTGCCATCTATGCCTCAAATCTTATATTAGAACCACAGTTACAAGGGTCAAGCACATAAATTTCCAAATAGCTATACATTAACTCTTTAATGGTCATACCGGCCAAAACCGGCCACTGTTATGGACTTCTGGAATATCCATTTACAGGCCACGAGAATACGATTTTTGATAATTTACCACTGGGATGACTCGCTCGATAACCGAGCCAGTCATTCCAGTGATAAATTTTCAAAAATTGTATTCTCTTGGCCTGTAAATGGACATTCAAATAGTAAATATTAAAATTTCCTTGCCCAAACTTGACTATTAAACGGTTAAACCGAGACATGCCAGTGTCTCAGTTTCAAGACAGATATACAGGGATGCTGTTGATTATTTTGAAGCGAATTCAACTAGAATCTGTTGCTGCATCTCTCAGTCAAATTTATTTCAAATTATTCAACAGAATATTCCTTACATAATAAATATTTTGTTTCTGGTGTGGACGTTACAAATAATCTCACAATCATATATTCGAGTGATTCATATGAAACAGCTTGGGTGAATCTGGATCAGAAATGTATTCACAGCAGGCACTGGACATTTATAGCTGGAGTGAATGATAACAGAAGCAGATATGAGCCAGTACATCATAAGATATTACTCTAATATAGTACATATTATGCAGTGATCTCCCATGCCAACATAACATGCAGATATTTACTGGTGCATTTGTGTTACAATACATGGCTAACTGTGTTATACCATAAGTTTGATTAGCAGATGGTAGAGACACACAGAAAAATATTGACAAATATTTACTTTTTCAAAGAATACAACATTGTGAAATGATTTTTTTTAATGGAAATCTGTTTTCTGTTGGACTTAAATACAACTTTTCATATGTTCATGGCCAACCACAAGCAGTGAGCGTGGCGATGGAGGGATCCCGATCCGTCACTCAAGTGACATAGAATCGTTTCAAATGTGAAATTAATCTCAACAGCCAAAAGTTAAAATATCTGTTGACATTGAGGATAATTGACAAATCAAAGTTCAAGGTCATCGGCAGTAGAGAAAGTGATGAATGATTTCCATCAATAATTACCAAGGTTATAATCTTATAGATTCTATAAGATATGCAGATGATGGGGTGGATTAGGATAGTTAACATTCTCACTATTCTATCAGTGCAATTGACCCATGACACAGTAACCTAATTATCAATATAATGTAGGACTCTGCTCACCATGGGACCAAAGTTTACGTACATTATAATTAGGAGTGACAGAATTCAGATTCCTTTAAAGAACTTTGACAAACAAAACTTAGTACAATGTGTCATCCATGTTAGTTGCATTATATAGGTCATTGGGAACACAAATAGGCCAGATTGTTGTTGTTCTTCTTCTATGTTCGCTCTCTTACACCTAGAATTCAGCTTTTGAGACAAACAGGGCTGTTTTCTGCAGGTCTCCAAGGCTCCCATACAACTTTTTTTCTAGTCCTGTTGGTATGCGCCATATCTGTTTTCTAAGTTTGGTGAGATTGGCGCAGTCCTGTAGCACATGCACAGGAGACTGTTCTTCTTGTCCACATGGGCACATCGGGGACACCGTTGTTTTTGCCCCAGGGTTATTTGTGGTCAAAATTAGGTCAGAACCATCCATTCTCCAGGAGCGATCATCAACAGTATTAGGGCATCTCGCCATTTGTTAATGATTTAAAGCTAAATTTGGCAAGTATTTTTCTAATGACATTAACTATTAGAAAGATAAGAATTATGTGAATACATATTAAACAACAATTTCGCGGAATTAAATGTCTCGCCTGTCTCCTGTTTTGTTACAGTGTCCTTGACCTTTCACCTTGTGATCTCAATGTTATCACACTGCTTCATAACATTATCAGTAACCATGTATCCACGCTTAGTTCTAATAGAATTGACGAGCAGAGGTCAAATATCAATGTTAGAATGACCTTGACCTTTGACCTAGTGACATCATTATCAGCCCACATGCTCCTTATGGAATAGGGAAACATGTGTCCAATTTAGTTCTGGTAGTGTAGTATGAAGTAATTCTGAAATATAAATGTAAATGATTAGCTAAACGAACAACTTAACGTTGAAAAAGCAGAGGTCTAATAGCAATGTTAGAATGACTTTGACCTTTGACCTAGTGACCTCACTATCAGCACACATCTTCCTTATGGTAATATGAAGCAATTCTGAAATATAAACGTAAATGATTTTGCTAAATGCAAAAACTTAACGTTGATGCCGTCGTCAAAGTGATACCTATGTCTCGCTTCGTGTTTCGCAGGCGAGACAAAAACTAGTTATGACCCTTGTAAATTTGCGCTGTATTGATTCCTATTGGATTATTAAAGTATTGAATCTTATGGGAATTTATGCATCTATGGTTCCTTATCTTATTGTTCAATATATTAATTCTAAACTTTGGGAGATTGTTGATATTAGCCATATGTATGAGGTTGGTGAGAATCGTGTTAAATTGTCAACATGCTATAGAGTTACAGCTCCTTATTTTAGACATTGATGTCTATGAATACAACTCGGAAAGGATAGTAATTTGGAAATTTCTTTATATATTTACACCAAACTCAAATCTGAATTTTACACAGGCTACCAGCTCTATAGCAAACTGACCTAATTTACATCTGGCTGGGTGCCTATATTCCACCAAGTTTGGTCCAAATGTATAAAGAAATAAACAAATTATTTTCCTTTTTCCATCTTTGTCATAGACCTCAACAGGCCTACTCCAAATAAATAAGGGGACATAAAGTAATGTAATATATCTACAATTTAACATGATTCTCACTACTCTGAAACGGATTGCTAATAACAATAATGTTCACAACTTTAGAATTATTACATTGAAGAATAAGAAAATGAGACACAAATGTATTTCCCATAGGATACAGTTCTTTAAAATCCCATAGGTTTCAATACAGAGACAATTTGGAAAGGTTATAACTCTATATTTGTCTTCATTCCATGTTCATCAATCAAATAGATAATGTCACAAGGGAGATATTTGGCAAATTTTGTTTTAAACCATCAACAAATGGCGAGACATGCTACCACTGTTGATGACTGCTGCTGGAGAATGGATGGTCACGACCTGACTTAGACCCACAAAGGACCCAGAGGCAAAGACAAAGGTGTCACCCGGTCTACTGATGTTCGCAATGACCTATATAATGCAATGAACATGAATGACATACTATACCAAACATGCCACTCACGGTCACATTTTTGGATTCTGCCACTCCACTAAATTAGGCATGGAAAAATAGTAGATACAATAACATATTTATAATCTACATTCTATTTGTGGTAACAATGACCTTGACCACTGACCTGATAGCATGAGGAATGTAAGCAAAATGCCTGTTCACACTAACTTCAATACAATAAGAGCTCCAATAAACTCAACACAAGAGGCCCAATAGGCAAGATTCTCTCAATTCACCTTTCCAGAGTATCAATCTATCATCTGACGCCATAAGATGTCATAATCAGGTAGGCGGCGTGTAGGATGACGTCAAAATCATTACATCATAAATGATTCTATATGGCCCATCTTTAACTCTTAACAGTCCGACACGTTGTACAAATTGTATGTCTCTACTATTTAATAAACATGCTGTTGAATATTTTGAAACCAATTTTACTGGACACGGTTGCTGCCATGAAAATATTCAATAGCTTACCTGTATAGTTTTCTGGAAATTGAGAGTTCAGAGATCAATCGATCCCAACATGAGTGAGGTGTGGGTGGAGCTTAGCTAGAGATGGGCGGGGGATAGCTAAAAATGGAAAGGTCCATTACTTACAACAGGAGACCAAATGGATTGTAGTCTTGTAGTTGATTATGACATCATTTGATGGATGGATAAACTGGAACGGTCCATTGGCAGGATGGACAGTAAAATCAGCAGATAAATCAATTTCCTTTTAACAAACTTTACTAAATTCACCAAATTGAAGAGCAACAGTTTATATAGTGGAGGATAAAAGAGATAATTGATAAAAAGTGGTGGTTAGTAAGGTGAAGCTGGCACACAGGTAATGTCCTTATGTTAGGTAATCAACAAAAACAGACCGTGTGCAAAACTGTGAGAACAAGAGCACAGAAAACAGTTCCTAATACCTCCACCAAAACAAAGCATGTTATAGGCCATGTTCTCAATAGCGAGTTAATTGGGAATAATGCCATACTGAAGTATGGCGTATGGCGTTATTCCTGATTAAGTCTCTAGTGAGAAGGTGGCCTTAGACATAATGTAAGTGAACAGAACTATTGCATTAATGTAGCCGTTATCACATGGAAGCCACATGGCAAAATGGTTGTCTGGTGCTCATAATGGTATTGGATTTATAGATCACGCCTGATTATAAGAGGTTTCCTCTTAGACCACGGTCTATGGAGTAATTGAATTCTTAAATAAGTGTGTGGCATCTTAAATACACAACTTCTCTATACAAACTATGACTATTCCAAGCTGGGACATCATAAATAAGTCAATCATTGAAAACAAAGGTCGCAAAGCAATACTCAATTCACATTAACCAGAACCAATGTTTACGGTTGATGGTCAATACACACCACTTGCACACAACCCATTGCCAAGGTGGGGAATCAATATACAAGACTTTCACACAAACCGTAACACAAGGTGGGATGCTAACCCTAAGCTGTCTCTATTCTTTGAGTTAGATCAGCAAAGAATATAATGTTCTATTTAAAGCAACAATGACCTTGGGTTTTGGGATACTGACAGCAATAGATAGTCTTAGTTTGTCTAACCAGATATCACAGTTTGAATCATATGAAATGGATAAAGGACTGATGACAGCCTAAGAATTGGATACAGGATTGACGGCACACGCAGACAGATATCAATGCAATAACATAATGCTGTTGATCACCTGCCATCACTATTAAGGGTTACCTACAGGTCCATTAGGCACGCTAGGCACTGCGCCTAAGGCTTGTGACAAATGGGGGGGGGGGGGGAGGTTGGGGCAGCTCATGGTGGCATTAAATTCCTAACCAGTGACAAAAATGTAATAATTTAACAACCAACTGATAATCCTTTTTTATCTCCGGAAATCTTTGGGGTGGGATGGTGGATCTCCAGACCCCTTTAGATTTGGCTACAGCACTGGGTCAACCTTTGGTTAACAGGTGCCTAAGGCCTATGAAACCATTAATCCAGCCCTGGTTACCTATATCACACCCTATGCTGTTGCAGGTAAGGTGAAAGTAGTGTTAACCATTTAATTGTCTTGAGGAATGGCCGTTTGCAGGCCGAGGGAAGACTAGTTTTGTAAATTTAACCGTGCCAGTTATTAGTGGTAAATTTTCAAAAATAGTCTCTTGGTCTGCAAATGGACATTCAATAATCGAATATTTGGACTTTGCTGACCACATTTTACTGTTAAAGGGTTAAACAGAGACGTTTACATTGCTGCTGGTGATGCTAGGGAATAAATAAATGAAAACAGGTGAATACATGTGAGAGAAACATACGTCTAGTCCAGATACACGTTTAACTCTTTAATGCTCATACTAATCATGTAGTCTTTTTAAAAAAAACTTAATTTGCTTGCAGAAAACCAAGGCAGGTATTTTTAAAATCTTTTCACTGAAAAGATTGGCTTCGTCAATATGAGTGCGTGTGTGCGTGCATGCGTGTGCATATGCATGCATGCCTCGGCTACAAAGCCAATCATTTCAATGTTAGCTCATCGAAAGTAAATGACCATTTTCTAAGATGACTCCAAATTTCATATTAGGCTGGTTTCGGCATTATTTGCGTAAATAAGATGCTATGTTTTATTGTTGAACAGGCATCCATTGTAATAAGACCGTATGATGAAACACTTCACCTGTTAAATGATGAGAAAACTAGCAATCATTTATATCAAGTATTTCTGCATTATTTGTTGCATTGTAAATAAATATGACAAAATGACTAAATCGCTAAACTAGAAAAAACACTAAACTAATCTAGAAAATTTATCAAAAAAGGGCTCACTTCTCAAAATAATACTCGAGCACTATACCCTAAAGAAAATCATCCGAACAATTACGAAAAACCCTAAACTGGATAACGCTATCTACAAGAATAGAAACTAAATAGCCTGTCGCTATAATTAATGCAATAAGGAACCATGCACCAAAGTAAACAAAAGATGTGTACACTCGCAAAGAAGAGCACATTATCCTAAATTACACGCCAAAACACTCACGGTCATCCGCAACTGTCAAAAATCAGAAGAAATCTTAGTCAGTAAAAGTATGTCATGTACACAGGCGCAACACAATATTGCTACCTCCACCAGTCACCATCACATATGCTCACAATAAACCACATTCTAAGCGGTCTTATGGAATGTTATTTGCAGACCAAGAGAAAGCTAATTTTGTAAATTTATTACTGGAATGTCTGCCATCCCAGTGATAAATCTACAAAAAAATTCTCTTCTTTAAGGATAAATGTTAATTTTTAGCTGCGACCCGCAAGTAGTATAAATCGGTCTGTCAGTGTGTCTGTCCATCAGTCGGGCTATCTGTCAGTCAAATATTTTCCACCACTGAAAAAGCTGCATCGGTCGCAACTATAGCATGTTGTACTTTGAATAAATTTTGGTCTTTAAATCGTTAAAGGAACACCTTCTTTTGGTTTCAAAAGGTATATACAATAGCAAGTTAGTCTCTGTGCATGCATGCGTGCGTTTGTGAATGGGTGCGTATGCATGTGTATGGGTGTGTGTGCGCGTGCGTGTGTGCACGCGTGTATGTGTGTGTGTGTGTGTAGATATGCAAAGATATATTACTTAGATTCATTTTAATTACTTAAATATTACTGCTAGAGGATGACCAGTAACAAAGACATACATGCATTATTACTGGTCATATATGCATCAAGGAAGATTTATACGATCTCTATTTATATCTATAGTCATAAAGACTGTTATGAAAATGGAATATAATGCATTTATGAAGATGTTTCAATGATAGTGGATCTGTTCAGTCCAGACAGTCATGATAGTAGTAAATCTTCAAAATAATATGTTTCCTTGACTGTAGCCATTGTTTGTTACCTTGCTTAATGCATCTGAGCGACATGTAATGAGTTTAAATAAGCTGGTTACATAGCAAATATATACCTTCAGCTGTCTCCATTCTCAGTAAAACACCTGTCTTAAATGACCACCCTATTTTAGCATCGGAATGTATCTAGGTGGTCTTGTGAGCACGCTTCAGTGCAGCGAATTATTCACTCATTAAATCCTTTTAACTAAAGCCGTCCAGAAACACAGTCTTAAGAAATGTCAATTTGCAGATGAATACTATTTTTTTCAGTTTACGACTGGAATGACTGGCTCAATAACTGAACCAGTCAATCCAGTGATAAATTTTCAAAAAAAGGGTTAATCATTTAATTGTCAAGATTGGTCAAGAGAATTGACACTCTTAGTTAGTAAATGTTCATTTGTAGGCCAAAAGGACTTAAATTTGCCACTGGAATTACTGACTCGGTTATAAGCCAGTCATTTCAGTGGTAACTTTTCAAAAATGTTCTTTTGGCCTGCAAATAAACATTTCTTAAAAGCACAGCAGAGTCCAGTTCTGACTATAAATTGGCTATTTCTTAAAGAATCAACATTTTTTAGCCACAAAAGACGCCAATATTTTATTGTATTTAATCAAACAGTGAATTATTATTACCTCCTTGCATCCTGGATATCTGGGTATTACTAATCATTCTGTTCTGTTGCTGGACAGGGGGTACAGGTTTGTGCGTTTGACCGGTAGCCCGATATATCGCCTGGACCCACAACGTTCTCTCCGTCTCGTCCTCTGTAGCATACGTCATATTATCACCTTCTTTGACGAGATTGAAGAAGTGCTTGCCACCCTCAAGCTCTGAAGAACAACAAGATATAATAAGTCAGCAGGTCATGATAAATTACAAAGTACAGGCAAACAGCCTCCAGATACTATATGCTTTTGGAGTCAGAAATATGTGTTTCTAAAGACAGGTGGTTCATGGACCACCTCTCTTAAAGAACCACAATGTTTGCCACCACAAGGAATATCCTATACCAATGCAGTCACTTGTAATAGGAACCCCTCTGTCCCCTAAGGTGGAATGAAAAGCATTTAATTGCAATATACTCGTAGTACCTTAATTCTGTGGTCTCTTAATTGTGACACTTCTTTGCCAAACACTTGTAATATCCCAGACATATCGCAAGTACAAGTTTAAAACTAGTTTAATTTAATTTTTGTACAACAGAAAACTTGCGTATACAGAAGTTGCCAAGTTTTTATAGGTTGTTATTTAGACACCAGTTTTTGTTTTTGTACCACAGAATTAGGGTAAACCATCTTACATCAAAGCCAGCTGTATGTAGGAATGTAACAATTGTTTGCATAATAAGCTCAAAATTCTTCAAGAAATTTAAAAATGCTGCCTAAAAATAATCTATTTTTATCTTTCTAAAAAGAAATCGTGTGACATAACTCCCGAGGAAGCATAGAACCCTTTATGACCTCATAATTACGATCCAGAGGCGAATGTAATTCACCTTTCCAGAGTACCCACCCATCATATGACGTCATAATCACCTACGTAATGTGTAGAATGACATCATAATGGATGACATCATGAATGACGTCGATAAGTACGTCATGAACGCATATTTGAAGATGGTCTATGCGTTGTTGTACAAAATTGTTTGCTTTTACTATTTAATAAATATTCTGTTGAATATTTTGAAATTAATTTGCCTATGGCAAATTAGTTACAAAATATTCAACAGCTTCCCTGTATAGTTTTCAGGAAATTGATAGCTAGGGCATTCGGCGACTGATCAATCCCAACACAGCGAGGTGTGGGTGGAGCTTAGCTAGTGATGGGTGGGGCATAACTAAAAATGGAAAGGTCCATTGTTATAGCAAAAATAACGTGATCGTACATTCAGCGACACGAACAATGAATCCTGGTAGTAAAACTGAGAGCTTTCCAAGAATGGACAGAATATGGTACATTTGAGCTTAGATTACTTCACTTCCTGATGGTCTACATGAATGCAGATTACAGGCCTTCTTAAGCCGTCTATAATCTATACTAATATTAATAATATGTGAATGTTTGAAGTTTTCTATTCCCCTTATAAAGAAGCACTTTATTTTGTCTTCAAAAGGCATATTAGGAAAATCATATATATTGACTCTTTAATGATCAAACCAGCCCAAACCGGCCTCTGATGTAGTCTTCAGTAATGTACATTTGCAGGCCAAGAGAAGAGTATTTTGGAAAATATACCACTCGAATGATTGACTCGCTAACCGAGCCAGTCATTCCAATGGTAGATTTTCAACAAGAACGCAAATGCGTGATGTGTCTCACCCCTGGATGGCTTTTAGTAGTATTGATCCAGTTAATACCGGTACGTAAGTTCCTATTGACTAATAATTGGAAAAATATTATCTGATGACATAGCACAAAATCAGTTTATTAATGATAAATATTGCATCCCTACATGAGATAGAACCAGTTAGTAAGGTTTCCAAATCCAAAGAGTTCTTGTTAACTAATACAGTGATTATGTGATATAGCCCACCCCAGTATTTTCTTTAATGTTATAACCATCACCATTGACGTACCGACGGTACCGCATATATGAATGCATCCAATTCCACTTTTTACTGCCAGTGAAACCATCTAAATGGAAAACTAACCTTATTCAGGATATAAAAATAATGTTAAAATGTAAATATGTCTTGGAAATACATTAATTGTTTGTCTCTTTTTAACCCTCTTTTGTGATTTTCTTCCTCGTGTTGATCTTGGCCCTCAAATTAAAACCTGTGTAAAGAATTCCGCCCAAATGGGATCAATGGGGATTTTTAGTATGTGATTCAGGATTAATGTCTCATTCGAATGACACCACCAAACCTTACGTGGGAATTGTGTCACGGTTCACACCCCTCAACAACTATGCTATACTCGGAACAAGCAAATACAAAGCCAGGAGGGGACATCATTGCACAAATTTGCTAAGCGTGCTATGGGGTGACTTCAAGAAAGCAGAACTCGGTACACTCAAGTCAAGAATGGACCTGAGGAAGCTAAGGATTTCGGCTAAGGAGAAGACACGGCGGGCAAAAGTGAAGAAGGACTGATTGCAGCTGTAGGATGTTTCTACTACTAAAGCCGCAGAACACAGTAATGATACATACCCATCCATATCTTTGTCACTCTAATATTCTACTGTCTGTGCATACTAATAACAAAATACACAACACAAATTTGACAGTTTTATTGACTTCATGAAGCATACATACAGCTTAGATGCTCTAAGTTTGCGAAACGAATCAGCAATTTTGTGAAATGGAAGATGGTAAACGTTGAAATACAAAACCACTGTCCATATGTTACTGGCCTAAACCGTCAATGCATATGAGCATATATCAGGTAAGAGTATATTCATTGCATAGACCCTTCATTGATCGCGAGCTTACCTGGTACCGGCTCACAGTAATCAACAGTGAAGCCATCAAGCTGCATCATTTCTGTAGGATCAGGTTTTTTCTCTCGATAGCTGCACATGGCAAATGTGTACTGTGAAACCTGTCAATCAAAGACGATACTGCATAAGCGACCACCTGTCTTAGAGAGCCACCATTTTATGATCCACTTAACAGCTTAATGGCAATGCTGGCAAACACTGACCTCTGTGCACTGATCTTGAGGAATATACATTAGCATGGTGAGCAGTTTTGAAATTTGACCAGTGGAATGATTGGCTTGATAATCGAGCCAGTCATTCCAGTGGCAAATCTTCAAAAACAGTCTTCTCTCGACATGCATATAGACATTTAATATGCAAACATTGCGATTTTATTGACAAAATTTTACCACTAAAGTATTCAAAGCATTTCCTATGGCAACTGGCTTACATTAAGAGATCAGCTTTCTTTAGAAATAAACACATGTGCATGCCTGCACATGCCTGCACACACGCACTACGTACACAAACACACACCTGTTTTATCAACAACTTACCAAGTAACAAACAAAATTCATTTATTAGCTTGACACATCCAGGTGGGGAGGGAGTGGGGAGGGTGCGCGGGAGGGGTGAGAAGTGTGGTGGGTCTAATTTGTTGTGCAGTACACACACACACACACACACACACACACACACACACACACACACACACACACACACACACACACACACACACACACACACACACACACACACACACACACACACACACACACACACACACACACACACACACACACACACACACACACACACACACACACACACACACACACACACACACACACACACACACACACACACACACACACACACACACACATCAATGTGCTGAAATTACATCAATGGACATTGAAATATCGACTAGGTAAATGACATCATGAACATACCTGTACTAAAACGAAATACCGCCTTTTCCATTTCTTCCAAACTGTTTTTCCTATTGCATACAAATATCTGAAATAACAAAAAGATATCGTGATCAGCTAAACAATATATTATGTCACTTATATACTTGGCATTTCTGAGAAATCTTATGACATAACCCTTTAACACTCATATCAGCCAAAAACAGCTTCTGCAGTGGTCTTGAGAAATGTCCATTTGCAGACAAGAGAACACTATTTTTTTAAATTTACTACTGGAATGACTGGCTCGATAACCGAGCCAATCATTCCAGTAGTAAATTTTGAAAAGTAGTCTTCTCTTGGTCTACAAATGGACATTTTCTTAAAGGTACATCATTTTTTTGCTTGGTATTTAGTTTTATCAGCACCTGAGGTAGCAAAAATGTAAGCAAGTATCCAGAAAATTACAGTGGTTAGTATTCTGTCTTTATCCACATTCCTTCACAAGTTGTCCATACCATAGACTTATCATAGCAATAGAGCGGGCCTCCGCATACCCTCACTATAGGGTGAGTTGTCCCGACCAGTTCAGTAAAACATAAGTGAATGTTCGGGTATCACTGACCGGCTAACTCAGACTATTAGCTGCATATATCCTTCAAAAGAG
Organism: Chaetoderma sp. LZ-2023a; assembly: GCA_034401795.1. NCBI lineage: Eukaryota > Metazoa > Mollusca > Caudofoveata > Chaetodermatida > Chaetodermatidae > Chaetoderma > Chaetoderma sp. LZ-2023a. Next base: position 140,082,786 of record CM067371.1, on the reverse strand, counting down.
ACTCAATTCTTTTTTTAATTGGAAGAGAAATTGAAATGACGCTGGCGACGCAGATTTATATTTTTATCAGAAATAAAATTGTACTCATTATTTTGGCTATATTAATCTGACACTTTATTTGACTATGTAATAGAATTAGTAACAAAAACATGGTATTTGGAGACATATAAAACAAGAGGCCCAAGGGCCTGTGGCACTCACCTGGACCATTAGCATTTGAACCATTTGCATTTAAATAGACATGGATGATTTTCGGAAAATCTATGTTGAAGCCTACCATCAAAAAATAGTTCAACCCAAGTTTTGTTGAAATCGGGCTTTTGATTGAAGGAGTATCCTTTTTAAATGGTTCTGGAAAACTTTCAGAAAATCAGAGATGGCTGCTAAACATTGACCTATTAAAGTTCTGAATAGAATTTCTAGAGACTATGACAACAGAGCCAATTTCAGCCAAATTATGTTTAAATTTCCCACGCGATTAATGAGGAGTAGCATTTTATATAAATTCCCATTTTTCGGAAAATCCTTGATGGCCAGCATCAAAATCAAGCCATCAAAATTCTGTATACATTTCTGAAGCGTACTGGCCTAGGGTTCTTCGAGCCGAGTTTGGTTGAAATCAACCATGCAGTTATGAGTAGCCTTTTAACTGATTTCCCAAAATGTTCAGAAAATCTAAGATTGCTGGCGAAAAAATTTACCAATCAAAATTCTGTATACAAGCTCTGAAGTATACTACATTAGGGTCCTTCCAGCCGAGTTTACTTGATCTCATTCAAGCCGTTAATGAGAAGTAGCCTTAACTCATTCGATTCCAGAGACTTGGCTGTATAAAGCTCAGTATTTTCCAGATGCTACTTTATAAATAATATGAAAATAGGGTAGCGTTACTCATTATCCTATAACTTTAAAAGTTTGCGCCTATGAAAAAAAGAAAATAAGATGAATTTTAGAGAATTATTAGGGGAATTAAATGATATAAAATTTATAAATATGTGTGCAATAATTTTCTAATTACCTAATTAATTAATTAATAAAATGGCAAAAAATAATTTGGTAACATTTGATCTGACTCTTCTCAGAAAATTATAAATCTTTCCTCTGGAAGGACGGCGTATGAAACCTGTATAATTTTATCAGCTTTCAGACAGTACGCTCATATTTTAAATCAAACAACGCGACCCGTTGCTATATAGGAAAGAGTAGCCATATATCACAAACTTCAAGTAAAAAACTTCGCTGACAAACCAGCGATCTTTAAGCGGGTAGCAAGTCCGGATAACAGCCAATAAGCGGGTACTCGGATAATAAATTACAAGACTCGGTTCTTACGATGATATTTCCTTGTTCAGTAATGAAAATAAAATTTTGGAATTGCTTCAACCTCCTCGGACTATCCTTGGCACACTTGGACCGATTCTTAACTATCTCAATTAATATTTTCCATTGGCATTGTTTGGTGGTCTCATAATACAAGTTTTACTGGAGTTGTGGATGCTACAGACACAGATCATGATTCTTTATTGCATGTACATATGTTTCACGTATTACAATTGAATTGCAAACATTGAGAAATATAATACATGAGTTCAATGTTTTTTCAATGGCATTGTTCTATGTTTTAAATACATCATACATAAGAACTAATCACGCGCAGACAAAGATTTAGCTATTGGTAGATTTATTATTTAGAAGAATAGCTGACTGTCTGAGCAGTGAGCTGTGTAATACCTGGGAAAATACAAATACAACACAAATAAAAACAAGCATTCTGTAAGTTGCAATACATGTCCCCTACCTGGTGATATAAATCTTTAGAGATTGAGTCAAAAATTGCATTAAAAATTGTCAAAAGCAGCTGAAACTCAAACTTGATCTGTAACTTCTCATAACATAGCAATAAACCAAGTCTTAGTTATATATGGTGAAGAAGGAAAGTCTTGAAAGCTGATATGTTAGTATTTCATAAGTCGAAAGGGGACATAACTCCATCAAAAAATGAAGCAAACGACTGAAACTCGAACTTGGTCTGTAATTTCTCATAATAAAGTAATGTACCAATTCTCAGTTGACTATCTTGAAAGACTGCGAGAAAAATGGCGGAAAACTAATATTTTTCGTATTTCATAGGTCGAAAGGGGGCATAACTCCATCAAAAATTTACGCATATGCCTGAAACTCAAACTTGGTCTGTAACTTCTCATACCAAAGCAATGTAGCAATTCTCAGTACAATATCTTGAAGGAGTGCGAAAAAAAGTGTGGAAAGCTGTTATTTTTCGTATTTCTTAAGTCGAAAGGGGGCATGACTCCATAAAAAATGTACGCATATGTCTGAAACTCCAACTTGGTTTGAAATTTACGCATATGTCTGAAACTCCAACTTGGTTTGTAACTTCTCATAACAAAGCAATGTAGCAGTTCTCAGTATAATATCTTGAAAGACTGCGAAAAAAGTGCGGAAAAACTATTATATTTTGTATTTCATAAGTCGAAAGGGGGCATGAAAAATTGACGAAAATGTCTGAAACTCGAACTTGCTCTGTAACCCCTTATACTAAAGCAATGTACCGATTTTTCCTTAAATATCTTGAAGGAGTGCAAAAGAAAAAAGTGCGGAAAGCTGATATTTTTTCACATTTCCTAAGTCGAAAGGGGGCATAACTCTATAAAAAATTTACCCAACCGCCTGAAACTTGAACTTGGTCTGTAACTTCTCATAACAAAGCTATGTAGCAATTCTCAGTATAATATCTTGAAAGACTGCAGGAAAAAAAGTGCGGAAAACTAATATTTTTCGTATTTCTTAAGTCGAAAGGGGGCATAACTCAATGAAAAATTGACGAAAATGTCTGAAACTCGAACTTGCTCAGCAAACTCTTTATACTAAAGCAATGCACCAATTTTCGCTTAAATATCTTGAAGGAGTACGAAAAAAAGTGTGGAATGTGTCTATGTGAATATGTCATTACCCATATGCTTCACAATTTGCTATTACCCATATCCGTCACAATTTGTTATTACCCATATATGCCTCATAATTTGTCCTTATTCATATGCTTCATAATTTGTCCTTACCCATATCCTTCATAATTTGTCCTTACCCATATGCTTCATAATTTGTCCTTACCCATATGCTTCACAATTTGTTCTTACCCATATGCTTCACAATTTGTCCTTACCCATATGCTTCACAATTTGTCATTACCCATATGCTTCATAATTTGTCCTTACCCATATGCTTCATAATTTGTCCTTACCCATATCCTTTATAATTTGTCCTTACCCATATGCTTCATAATTTGTCCTTACCCATATCCTTTATAATTTGTCCTTACCCATATGCTTCATAATTTGTCCTTACCCATATCCTTTATAATTTGTCCTTACCCATATGCTTCATAATTTGTCCTTACCCATATGCTTCACAATTTGTCCTTACCCATATGCTTCATAATTTGTTCTTACCCATATGCTTCACAATTTGTTCTTACCCATATGCTTCATAATTTGTCCTTACCCATATGCTTCATAATTTGTCCTTACCCATATGTTTCACAATTTGTTCTTACCCATATGCTTCATAAGTCGAAAGGGGGCATAACTCAATGAAAAATTGACGAAAATGTCTGAAACTCGAACTTGCTCAGCAAACTCTTTATACTAAAGCAATGCACCAATTTTCGCTTAAATATCTTGAAGGAGTACGAAAAAAAGTGTGGAATGTGTCTATGTGAATATGTCATTACCCATATGCTTCACAATTTGCTATTACCCATATCCGTCACAATTTGTTATTACCCATATATGCCTCATAATTTGTCCTTATTCATATGCTTCATAATTTGTCCTTACCCATATCCTTCATAATTTGTCCTTACCCATATGCTTCATAATTTGTCCTTACCCATATGCTTCACAATTTGTTCTTACCCATATGCTTCACAATTTGTCATTACCCATATGCTTCATAATTTGTCCTTACCCATATGCTTCACAATTTGTCCTTACCCATATGCTTCATAATTTGTCCTTACCCATATGCTTCATAATTTGTCCTTACCCATATGCTTCACAATTTGTTCTTACCCATATGCTTCATAATTTGTCCTTACCCATATGCTTCACAATTTGTTCTTACCCATATGCTTCACAATTTGTCATTACCCATATGCTTCATAATTTGTCCTTACCCATATGCTTCACAATTTGTCCTTACCCATATGCTTCACAATTTGTCATTACCCATATCCTTTATAATTTGTCCTTACCCATATGCTTCACAATTTGTTCTTACCCATATGCTTCACAATTTGTCATTACCCATATGCTTCATAATTTGTCCTTACCCATATGCTTCACAATTTGTCCTTACCCAGATGCTTCATAATTTGTCCTTACCCATATGCTTCATAATTTGTCCTTACCCATATCCTTTATAATTTGTCCTTACCCATATGCTTCATAATTTGTCCTTACCCATATGCTTCACAATTTGTCCTTACCCATATGCTTCATAATTTGTTCTTACCCATATGCTTCACAATTTGTTCTTACCCATATGCTTCATAATTTGTCCTTACCCATATGCTTCATAATTTGTCCTTACCCATATGTTTCACAATTTGTTCTTACCCATATGCTTCATAAGTCGAAAGGGGGCATAACTCAATGAAAAATTGACGAAAATGTCTGAAACTCGAAATTGCTCAGCAAACTCTTTATACTAAAGCAATGCACCAATTTTCGCTTAAATATCTTGAAGGAGTACGAAAAAAAGTGCGGAATGTGTCTATCTGAATATGTCATTACGCATATGCTTCACAATTTGCCATTACCCATATCCTTCACAATTTGTTATTACCCATATATGCCTCATAATTTGTCCTTATTCATATGCTTCACAATTTGTCCTTACCCATATGCTTCATAATGTGTTCTTACCCATATCCTTCATAATTTGTCCTTACCCATATGCTTCATAATTTGTCCTTACCCATATGCTTCACAATTTGTTCTTACCCACATCCTTCATAATTTGTCCTTACCCATATCCTTCATAATTTGTCCTTACCCATATGCTTCACAATTTGTTCTTACCCATATGCTTCACAATTTGTTCTTACCCATATGCTTCATAATTTGTCCTTACCCATATGCTTCACAATTTGTCCTTACCCATATGCTTCACAATTTGTCATTACCCATATGCTTCATAATTTGTTCTTACCCATATGCTTCATAATTTGTCCTTACCCAGATGCTTCATAATTTGTCATTACCCATATGCTTCACAATTTGTCATTACCCATATGCCTCATAATTTGTCCTTACCCAGATGCTTCATAATTTGTCATTACCCATATGTTTCATAATTTGTCCTTACCCAGATGCTTCATAATTTGTCCTTACCCAGATGCTTCATAATTTGTCCTTACCCAGATGCTTCATAATTTGTCCTTACCCAGATGCTTCATAATTTGTCCTTACCCATATGCTTCATAATTTGTCATTACCCATATGCTTCATAATTTGTCCTTACCCAGATGCTTCATAATTTGTCCTTACCCAGATGCTTCATAATTTGTCATTACCCATATGCTTCACAATTTGTCATTACCCATATGCCTCATAATTTGTCCTTACCCAGATGCTTCATAATTTGTCATTACCCATATGTTTCATAATTTGTCCTTACCCAGATGCTTCATAATTTGTCCTTACCCAGATGCTTCATAATTTGTCCTTACCCAGATGCTTCATAATTTGTCCTTACCCAGATGCTTCATAATTTGTCCTTACCCATATGCTTCATAATTTGTCATTACCCATATGCTTCATAATTTGTCCTTACCCAGATGCTTCATAATTTGTCATTACCCATATGCTTCACAATTTGTCATTACCCATATGCCTCATAATTTGTCCTTACCCAGATGCTTCATAATTTGTCATTACCCATATGCTTCATAATTTGTCCTTACCCAGATGCTTCATAATTTGTCCTTACCCAGATGCTTCATAATTTGTCCTTACTCAGATGCTTCATAATTTGTCCTTACCCATATCCTTTATAATTTGTCCTTACCCATATGCTTCATAATTTGTCCTTACCCATATGCTTCATAATTTGTCCTTACCCAGATGCTTCATAATTTGTCCTTACCCATATGCTTCATAATTTGTCCTTACCCATATCCTTTATAATTTGTCCTTACCCATATGCTTCATAATTTGTCCTTACCCAGATGCTTCATAATTTGTCCTTACCCATATGCTTCATAATTTGTCCTTACCCATATGCTTCATAATTTGTCCTTACCCATATGCTTCATAATTTGTCCTTACCCATATGCTTCACAATTTGTCCTTACCCATATGCTTCATAATTTTCCTTATTCATATGCTTCACAATTTGTCCTTATTCATATGCTTCATAATTTGTCCTTACCCAGATGCTTCATAATTTGTCCTTACCCAGATGCTTCATAATTTGTCCTTACCCATATGCTTCACAATTTGTCCTTACCCATATGCTTCATAATTTGTCATTACCCATATCCTTCATAATGTGTCCTTACCCATATCCTTCATAATGTGTCCTTACCCATATGCTTCATAGTTTGTCCTTATTCATATGCATCATAATTTGTCATTACCCATATCCTTCATAATGTGTCCTTACCCATATCGTTCATAATGTGTCCTTCCCCATATGCTTCATAGTTTGTCCTTATTCATATGCTTCATAATGTGTCCTTACCCATATGCTTCATAATTTGTCCTTACCCAGATGCTTCATAATTTGTCCTTACCCATATGCTTCATAATTTGTCATTACCCATATGCTTCATAATTTGTCCTTACCCAGATGCTTCATAATTTGTCATTACCCATATGCTTCACAATTTGTCCATACCACAATGTTTCATATTTTTGTCCTTACCCACAATCCTTCATAATTTGCCTTTAATCACAATTCTTCATATTTTATCCTTACCCACAATGCTTCATATTTTGTGGTTTGTCCATCCTGACAGCAATCTTAATTCGGAGATCATCTGGAACATTTTTCACTGTCTGCATCTTATACCACTCAGGCTGCTTGCTACTATTGGCTGTTGGTCGCATAACCACCTAAGAATTATGTAAAACGTATGCAATTATGTATATAAACATCAGCTAAAAGTTACTCAGTTTTGTACAATCTTAATATATTAGTAATCAGCAGACACAAGAACTGGTAAATGTGACTATCAACCACATAGAGCAAATATGCCAAATCCCTAACCTGATGTAAGACGATTCAGTTTAATATTATTAGGCTAAATTATACATTTCCAAGTTCAGTACAGATATTTATTGTACATTGTTTACAAAATCTGTATTGGACGAGATGCCACAGGTGTTGAGTTTAAGACAGATTCTTAATACAACATGGATGAATACAATAAAAATCATTATTGGACATGGAAACGCAAAATTGGTGAATATACATACAGGTACATAATTTAATCCTTTACTCAAACGAGCAAAAAATTACTAATTTTAAGACTATTAAATCTACCACTTAACTGACTGGCTTGATAATCAAAATAGTCATTCAAGTGATAAAAAATCTCTGCAAATTGACATTTCTAATTAAAATTTGATGGTTAAAGCATTAACGGAAATAAACAGAATCAGTTAATGCTTCCTAAAGCAAACCCCCGTTCTCAGTTCTATAATACAGTTTTAATTCCTATATTCTGACTGGCCTGAAATAGCAATATTGAGATTTCAAGCTTAAAAGGCTCAAGGGAATATCATATTCTTAATTTTCTCCTGAAGAAAATATTTTTAAAATTCAATTATCGCTTCCAAGATTATTTGGTCAACCTCTCTTCCTTGTAAAATAAAATATATAAAAATTATATTTTCCGTTTCAATTCTTACAGCAATTGATTACTACAAATAAGTGCAGCTAGTCAACGAGAAATGTCCATTTGGAATTTAAGCTACGGAAGTTACAATCATAATAAGCATTCATTTCCTTAGTGTTTTGATAATGGACCTGTCCTGTTTATCCATCCATCATATGACATCATAATCAATTACATGTAGGTGATGTGTCATAATCAATTACGGCATGAATGACTCAATTTAGTCCGTCTTAAATGCTTAATAGTCTGACACATTGTATGAATTGTATGTCTTTGCTATTTAATAAACATGCTGTTGAAAATTTTGAAACTAATTTGTCTGGGCGCTATTGCTGCCATAGGCAGCAACAGCACCCAGTCAAATTAGCTTCAAAATATTCAACAGCTTACATGTAGTTTTCTAGAAATTGATAGTCAGGGAGTTGAGATCGATTGATCCGAACACGAGCGAGACGAGGGTGGAGCTGAGCTAGAGATGGGCGGGGCATAGCTAAAATTGGAAAGGTTCATTGAGCTATATACTGTACCTTGCCTAGTTCTTTATCCTCCAGGCTGAGCATGCCCGAGCTTTCTGTATATAGCTTGACCTTTACCACGGGTAGTGGATGGGCGGTTGTGAAGTCACCCTGAGTATCCCAACTGAAGAAATAGTAGATCAAGCAGTATGCACAAACATGCATCCCGTAACACAGCAATGCTCAAGACAAGCAAAAGATTACTTCTGCCGAAATATTGAGAAATGCCTATAAATTTTGCCATGAGAATATTTTGTTTACAATTTACAACAGCTAGTAATGGTTGGCGCAATAACTGAGTCATAAGTGATAAATTCTCAAAAATACTCTATGTCCTGCAAATGAACATTCACTAAGAATAATTTTGTACTGTTGTTTACCTACTTTAGCCATTAACCATGGCAAAAATGGTCAAGAAAATTTAAATATTTATTTATTGATTGCCGATTTACAGGTCAAAAGAGTATGTCAAGAGAGTAATTTTGAAAAGGTATCACTGGAATAACTGGCTTGGCTGTTGATTGAGCTATTCCAGTGGCAAATTGTCTTTTTCTCATAGTCTATGAATGTAGATTTCTCATTGTAGAGGCGGGTTTTGGCCGTCTTGACAATCATAGAGGTAAAGAATCAATGGGTTCATACCAACAAGTAATGGAGATGATATAAGGAAGAGCTTTCAAATTCACAACTTAAAAGTGAAGAGGCGTAAAAATGTTTTTTGCAGTGGTCTTGAAAAATATCTAATTGCAGATCAAGTAGGTATTTTTGAAAATTTACCACTGATATGACTGGCTCGATAACCGAGCCATTTATTCCATGGATAAATTTCAAAAATTACTTTGTCTGCGAGTGGATATTTTAATGAAATAGTTTAAAAAAATTCTGAACAAATTTGAACAAATTTGAGGATTATAACGGGTTAATTCCATTAACCATACGTTAACCATACTCGTAGACTTTTCAATTATTTTAACCATCTTCTTGAAGACAATAGATATTTATAGACTTGATGGGCCATTAACGATCTAGGACAAGATAACAGAGCACAGAGGACAAAAAAGATGTGATAAATTACTAATAGATACTATTAGTTTGAATGTGGTCCACGATACACCTACAAATCTAGTGGTAAAATTTTGAATTACATTTTAGCATTCGTAAAATTAAATCACTTCCATGAATTAAAAAACCCGTAAATCCAATTTCAAATAGCTTGAAAAGTAATTAATAAACTAACATTCTGTAGTTGAACATTTTGGAACTAATTTGACAGGTGTCAACAGATTCCTGTCAATTTTTTTTTTTCAAAACAGTCAAAAGCTTTTTTGCATGATCGCAATTAAGTCAATAGCAGTGTTAACATTTTATTGTCCAAGACGCCTAAAACGGTTTCTGCAGTTCTCCTGATAAATGTTCAGTAATTTGCAGGCCATAAGACCATTAAAAAGATTTAACAATAGAATGACTTGTTCAATAACAGAGCCAGTCATTCCAATGCTAAGTTTTTTTAAATAGTCTTATATTGGACTGACTATTACACTGAAAATGCAGCCTACTGGGCCATATTACTCCATTAACCTGTATCACCAGGGTAACGGTGTTATTACATGTTTTAAATGTTTTATATAATATATATGTTTTAATACGTAGTTAACATATTTTCAAATTTAAACAGTGCCATACATGCAATGTGCCATAAGCTGTTTAGCGTAGTAACACTCACCATGGTTTCGAGGCCTCGGCTTGGTCTGTCTGTAGTTTCTCACCACCTTCCACTTCCATAGTACAGTACACAATCTTGTTAGGAGCTAAAGACTTGAGACCCTTAACTTCCATAACCATCACCTAAATTATAAACATATTGCACTCATAAGTCAAGAAGACACATGATTAACATTTAATGGTCGACTTTGGTCATGAAAACAAAAATATTGCTTACATGAATGTCCACTCGCAGGCCAAGAGAAAAGGATTTTTGCAAATTTACCGCTGGAATGACAGGCTTAGTTATCCAAAAATTTTACATTAAATGTCAATGCGAAAATATACAAATCACGTCATATTTGGAAACCGCTAAGATTCAATATTTAGAGCGAGTACTCGGTAGAGTTGTGACTCACAGCCTGTGGTTTGACACGGAACTTGAAAATTACTATATATTATTGTGAGATAGTGACAGAGTACTGTACTGAGATCCGAGACGAACATAAAACATGACATCACACACCACACATTTGAGACTAATACACTATATGCATTTGAATTTCTCTCATAAATAGGTCAGTGATGAGCCAAATGCTGGTTCTGTATATAACACAGAGAAGCTGTATTTCTTATTGCTTTAATTCATGCTACTATATAACAGAAATCAGTAGTCATGGAATGCATATTTTCAGGGCAAGAAGACTATTTTTGAAAATTTACCAATAGAATGACTGGCTCCATAACGGAGTCAGGCATACTAGTGGTAAAGTTTCAAAATTAGTCTTCTCTTGCCCTGCAAATGGACATTTAAAAGGGAAATATTTAGATTTACTCGAGCAAATTTGACCATTAAAGAGTTAACAACCAGTCGAAAACTATCAAGAAAACACCAGGCATAATATGTATATTTGGTATAAATCTTTATAAAATTGATTCCGTACAATAATATTTAACAATATCATAATGAAAATTTGACATGCTCATGTTACCCATATACCCTTTCACACCTGACCCCACCCAATCAACTCCAAACAAACATGGTATACAGTTCAAACCAGTTTAGAAATTCACACCATTAGTACTGGTTTGACTTTATAACATACATGTATCGGACAGCCTTAAACCATTAACACTCATATCATCCAGAAACAGCTTCGGCAGTGGTCTTGAGCAACATCTATTTGCAGACCAAGAAGGGTATTTTTGAAAACTTACCACTGAAATGACTGGCTCGGTTGTTGAGTCAGTCATTCCAGTGGTAAATTTTCAAAAATTGTCTTGAGGTTTAAAGGGTTCCGTGTGATGTGTTGTGTGTCATGTATGACATGTGATGTTTGGAGCGTGATGTGCAGCATATGATGTTAGGATTATGGTATAGTCATGTGGCTGGGAACAAGAGACGAGAAAATTTGATAATAGATTGTGCTTAATGGCATTAACGATGGAGGGATCTGATCTGACACTCAAATATCTGTCATAATTAAGTCTGTTAATTATTAGCTGATATCACAATAAAAATGGTGTATATAGCTCTACTAGGAAAATCGAAAAGTCTATAACGAAGCGTACGAATCATATGTCTAACAGGCTTTGATGTATGGGTGGGTACCTTGAACTTTAGATTCTGGGAAATCAGGTTTTAACCCGATGTCAAAATTTTTAATTTTCAAATTAAATTAAATGACGAACTGGTGTTCATTTATCAACAAATTTGGTGGGAGATGGTGCTGTCCCAGACAGCAACATCTTCCACCAAAATTGTTGAAAAATGTACACCAGTCTCTTCTGCTATTGACACAGTAAGATAGAATACTGACATCAGAATGGTAAGGGTTAAGGTTTCGAATCAATTCCAAGATTCCAACATCTGTTAAAGTGGGTGGAGCTTGGAGAGAAATGGGAGGGGCATAGCTAGAAATGTATGCTTCTAGCGTAAATGTTCTAAATGCATCAGTTTATTGAGATCTCTAGTTAGATCTATGCTATTTTGTATGGATCCGTGTTCACATGGATGTTGTGTGCATTTCATTCACACTCTACACAACATATATTACCAAATCGTGTGAAAAACTCGTGAGACATAAATAATACTCACAATAAATTGGGAACAAAGTATTTTCGCATCTCTGCACAATGAAATTATATTATATAATTATATTGTCTCCCGGAGCACAGAGAAAGATTGTAGAATTTTTCGTGGGGAGATGTGGACACCAAGTCAGGTTTTTATTCCATACTTTCCCAAATCTCACTTTTTCCTAATTTCATAACTTGAGTGTTCAGCTCCCAGTGTTAATGATTTTCATGAATAATTTAAGAAAATCCTTAAATCTGTTCTAATTGACATGAAAATGGCAAATAATGAATATGGAGTGAAGAAGACATGGCTGGATAGATATTTAGCAAAAATCTGTGAGTAATAATGTTGTGGGCGATTATTTTTCCACTCCTACTCAGATACATCATCTACAATGCTTAGATATACCTGGCAGCGGTCTATTTTCCATATTAATTCCTGAATAGTTAATGGCAGAGAGACGATTATGTAATAACGTCCACTAGATTATCTTCGGAATAATGCCAGCTAAAGGACAGAATGTTGGCAAACAATACTGATTGCCGACTTTCCAACACACGCACACTTCGTTCTGAATTTGCAGCAGCATGATGAAATTCAAGGGAACAAATTGATTGACACAATACTTGATGAACACAATCTGATATAACATTGTTGCTGCGCCAATAACATAGAATGAAATGGTTGATGTATATTTGTTTAAACATTTTTCATCATTACCCGCTTTGACAGTTAACTATATAGCTAGCCATATTGTCTGATAATTTTAGAACTGTCAATAATGATTATAATGCTTTACTCATGTGTGTCATGTCGTGATTGTACATGATTAAATCGTCCCTTCTGAAAATATTGTTTCTGGAAGCTGTTGCTTTCATAGACAGCACCATTGGTTTCAAAGTGTACACCAGAAGTGTGTACAAGCTAGAGAAATGACTAAATACAAATCTAAATAATAGAAGTCCCCAGCTGAATGCATGGGCTGATTAAGCCAGACATGTCTGTCTACAATGAAAGGCATTTTAAAACTAATTTGCCTCTAATCAGACTCACTTGCCACAAATCATTAACAGTCACAAGCTTCAGTTCTGGCTGGCTCTGGTTCACTATCAATACAGTAATATATTTCTAGTTATGCCCCGCCCATTTCTAATTCAGCTCCGCCTACGTTTTTTTACGCATGTTGGAAATGATTTGTAACTGTGAATCCTGAACTCGCAGAATCTAAATTACATGGTAATTATAAAAGCAAGCTGTTGAATATTTTGAAACTAATTTGACTGTGGCTGTTATTGCCTATGGCAGCAACAATAGGCAGCAACAGTACTCAATTAAAATAAGTTTCAAAATCTTCAACAGAATGTTTATTAAATTGTAAATTCATCATCAAAGTCATACGATTTGCTCACTAATGAGTGACTTTTTCAAATTGTGACAAAGCTAGATATAGAGATGTTGACTGTGACATTAGCTAACTAATGACACAATGGACCATTCCAGTTTATCCATCCATCATATGATGACATAATCAACTATGTGATGTGTAGGACTATGTCATAATTTCTACATCATGAATGACTCGATTTAACCCATCTTAAATGCTTAATAGTCTGACACGTTGTATGAATTGTATGTCTTTACTATTTAATAAACATTCTTTTGAATATTTTGAAACTAATTTGACTGGGCGCTGATGCTGCCTTAGGCAGCAACAGCACCCAGTCAAATTAGTTTCAAAATATTCAACAGCTTACCTGTGTAGTTTTTAGGAGATTGATAGTCAGGGTGTTTAGAGATCGATCGATCGATCCCAACAACAGCGAGGTGTGGGTAGAGCTTAGATAGAGATGGGTGGGGGATAGTTAAAACAGGAAGGGTCAATTGACTTTGATGTTAGACAACTGAGTGATAGACCAGATGCCTCTAATAAACATTCATCCTCATAAAATGAGTAATCTGGCAGAGTATTAGCTCTACTGAGTATACTAACTGCTACTTGAACATTAGGAGGCAAACAGTGGAAAACTCTGATTCTGCTAGATCTATGTTGAGAATTCACTTATTGAATTCTGAATGACACAATTTTGGAGAAATAATCTGAGCAAATAAATAATTTTGTTCTAAAACAATATAAGGGAGCGCCTTGCTAATCTAATAATACCGAGCGGGAAAATAAAAGAATGAAATCTATTTTATCCAAAACGTGAGACTGTGATTCATGAACAACAAAACCTTAAACTGAGTTTAGGACAATAACTAGGCGTATCATGGCATGTAAATGGACGTTATATTCAGTTAACAAACATTTAGTTAATTAAAGCAGCGAAGATATGAATCAGTACTCGAGACATTAATCTCCTGTACAGCATACATATGGAAGTGAATGTGCTGGGGTGGTTACGCAATAGAAAAACACCACCAAATTTGATTTATGCTCTCCTGGTTAGTGCCCGTCCTAGTGTCGAAATATATGTGAATAAAAGGTCACACATCACAATGAAATATAGATACTTTATATATAGTTCAGAGACGAAATCATAATCATTTCCATGACGAGTTTATGCGTTCGCAGTGTGACAAGCCATTATTGTCATGATAACATGCGAGACAGACATACACTGTCAGAAAAGCTGTTGATACGAGGTGTGATAAGTATCCGTACAAACACATAATATATGCAAAGTGATGCTGTTCACCTTATGCTTAATAATGTCTACATTTTAGTGGTTAAATTTGGTTAATCCTTTTTAACACTCATATCAGCCAAAAACGCCTTCTGCAGTGTTCTTGAAAAATGTCAATTTGCAGACCAAGAGAAAACTATCTTTGAAAATTTACCTCAGGAAGGACTGGCTCGATAACAGAGCCAGTCATTCCAGTGCCAAATTTAAAACTTTTTGAAAAAACTTTAAGGGTTAAAAGGGCTAACCCTGAAAATATTTACTTATTGAATGTCCATTAGCACTGGGTCCTATTTCTGTTAATACACATCCAATATATCCTTCTGAATTCACATTGGCAGAAGGAAGGCAGAGCATAATGCTAGTAAGTGACATTATTAATGCCATTTCCGTTAGGATAATTCACAAAAACATGAGGCCGAGGGGCCTGTGACACTCAACTCATTAGTATTTGAACCATTTTGATTTAGATAGATACACTAGCATTTGAAACATTTTGATTTAAATAGACATTATGCATAATTTTCGGAAAATTCAAGATGGCCAAAAAACCCAAAAAAATTAACCAATAAAATTCTCATTTGACTTCTTGAAGCCTATCATCGTAGGATTGGTAAAGCAAGTTTGGTTGAAATCAAGCCATTGATTAAGTAATAGTAGCGATTTAAAGGTTTCTGGAACATTTGTGGAAAATCCAAGATGGCCATCAAAAAAAATTAAACAATCAAATTCCTGTATACAATTTCGGAAGCATATGACCATAGGATCGTTCCAGCCAGGTTTCACAGAAATCTGGCCATTGGTTAAGGAGTAGCATTTTAAAGGATTTCCCGAACAATTTTGAAAAATCCAAGATGGCTGTCCAGAAAATTGACCAATTAAAATTCTCATTAAAACTCTTATCACCATAGGATCTTTCCACACAAGTTTCATTGAAATTGGAGTATTGATTGAGGAAGAGTAGCATTTTAAAGGATTTCTGGAAAATCCAAATTGGCCACCGGAAAAATTGAACAGTCAAAATTCTGTCTATAATTATGAAGCCTACCAGCCTAGGGTCCTTCCAGCTGAGTTTGGTTGATCGGCTAAGGGGTTAATGAGTATCCGTTTAGCTGATTTCACAAAATATTCACAAACTACAGAATGGCCGCTGGAAAAATTGACCAATCAAAATTCTATATAAAAGTTCTGAAGCCTACCACCCTAGGGTCCTTCCAGGCAAGTCTCATTAAAATTTCCCACGCAGTTAATGAGAAGTAGCGTTTTAAATGATTTCTTGGCATTTTTTGGAAAATCCAAGATGCCTACCGAAACAAGAGGCCCAAGAGCCTGTGGTGCTCACCTTGACCATTGACATTTTTTGCATTTAAATAGACATAATGTGTGATTTTTGGAAAATCCAAGATGGCCATAAAAAAAAATTCACCAATCAAGATTCTCGTTTAATATGTTGAAGCCTACCGTCATAGGATTGTTCCACCCAAGTTTTGTTGATTGAAGGAGTAATGTTTTTAAATGGTTGTGGAAAACTTTCAGAAAATCAGAGATGGCTGCCAAAGCATTGACCTATCAAAATTCTAAATAGAATTTCAGCCAAATTTTGTTGAAGTTGCCCAAGCATAGCATTTTATACAAATTCCCATTTTTCGGGAAGTTCAAGATCAAGCCGTCAAAATTCTGCATACATATTCTGAAGCTTACCAGTCTAGGGTTCTTTCAGCTGAGTTTGGTTGAAATCGGCCAAGCGGATAAATCAAGCCGTCAAAATTCTGTATAGATGTTCTGGAGCTTACCAGTCTAGGGTTCTTTCAGCTGAATTTGGTTGAAATCGGCCAAGCGGTTAATGAGAAGTAGCCGTGTAAACGATTTCCCAAAATATTCAGAAAATCCAAGATGGCTGCTGGAAAAATTGAACAATCAAAATTCTGTATACAAGTTTTGAAGCCTCCCCCCCCCCCCCCCCCCCCACCCCCCAGGCTCATTCCAGCCAGTCTGGTTGAAATCGCCAAGCAGCTAATGAGGAGCAACGTTTTAAACGATTTTCAGCCATATTTTAGGAAAATTCAAGATGGTCACCGAACAAATTGACCAATGAAAATTCTGTATACCCATAGGGTTCTTCCGGTCAAATTATGTTGAAATCTGCCCAGCGGTTAATGAGGAGTAGCATTTTGACAATTTGCAGTAAATTTGTCATAAAATCTAAGATTTTCACCCAAAAAATTGAACAATTAAAACTCTATATATATGTTCTGAAGTCTACCACCCTAGGGTCCTTCCACCCAACTTAGATTGAAGTCTGCCAAGTGGTTAATGAGGAGTAGCGTTTTTAAGCAAAAGTTGATGGACAGACATGACGGATGGACGACGGATGGTTGACAAGGCATAAGCTCACAGAGCCATTCTAGCCAGGTGGACTAAAAATTGACCAATCAAAATCTATACACAAGTTCTGAAGCCTATCCCCATAGGGTCCTTGCAGCCTAATTATGTTGAAATCCGCCTAGTGGTTAATGTGTAGCGTTTTAAAACAAAAGTTGGAAAGACGGACGGACGACGGATGGTCCCCATGACATAAGCTCACTTGGCCATTCTGGTCAGGTGAGCTAATAGTTTTCTACCTGTACGTAGTTACACACACCTGTGTGACACATACATACGTACCTCTAATGTGAATGTCAAGACAACATCTAGTTTGGAGAGGCCTAGATCATTGTCCTCAGACACATCAATCTTGTTGATCGAGGAATGGTGGTGTGCTCTGCAAAAAAACATAATAAATGCAATATTACATTACCCATGTCATACACACTCCAGAAACATATATAAATGTTTGACATGTGGACAAGCAATAAAAAGATTCCTTTATTCAGGGAAGGGAATATATATACACATGCATCCAGATAGTAAACCCTTGTATTCAGAATAAACCCGTTAATTACCTTCCAGGAATGAGCCCCCATACAGATCTCCAGAAAAAGAATCCCTAGTAACATCCAGATAATGTCTAGTCTGCTTAGATGAAACCTGGTAGTTTTAAGCTCTGGACACTAGGACTAAAACCTGTTAGTTTTAAGCTCTTGTTAGACTAAACCTGGTAGCTTTGAACTCTGATGGGACTAAACATGGTAGTTGCGAGCTCTGTTTAGGCTAAACCTATTTGGTTTGAGCTCTAATATGACTAAATGTGGTAGTTTTGAGCTCTGTTAAGACTAAACCTGGCAGTTTTGAGCTCTGGTTAGACTAAACCTGGTAGTTAACAAATCACTCACTCGTCATAAGGGATATTATACCAAGATTAGCATTACATTTAAGCTGCTTTAAGAGATTAACAGCTACATGTAAGACAGCTCTAGGCTACATTTCTGTTTACATATCTTATTATAGTATGTGAACATTTATAGCTATTTCACTAAAAGCAAACAAACACACACACCCCACCCACATGTATCCCACTAGGCCCCAAAATGCAATGGGAACTATATCAACATCAGTTTGAAAGAAAGAACTTGAGTTATTTGATGAAGGAAAACATTTGTTATGCTAAGTAACAGTGACCTTGACATCTGACCCCAAACATAACAGAGTTCTTCATCATGTACATGGGAGAACCATGTAGCTAATATTATAATCCTAATCAGCAGGATAATAAAATCTTTTAAATTGCCAGAATTCCCCAGAATTGAATGTCTATCCTGTCCTCTCCATTACTGATAACCACCAGGTATTGACTTCTGACCTTGTAACCTCAATGTCATCACACTAATTCCTAACAGCAACAGAAATTGTACTTCAGGGGTAGGAAACACAGTGGCGGGAACTACCGATACAGATACATAACCAACTAGGTATACAAGCTAAGTTATAAATATTTCCAATGAAACTAGGACTAGACACAGCACGGGCAAAAGCGAAGAAGGACTGATTGCAGCTGTAGGATGTTTCTACTACTACACCCACAGAATATAGTAATCATACATGCTTAGGGCATAGAGATCCAAGATTGTTCAAATGAAGCCGATCCGCCAATGGACCATTCCAGTTTTGGCTATGTTCTGCCCACCTCTATCTAAGCTCCAGCAACATCTTGCTCATGTCGGGATCGATCGATCTCTGAACTCCCTGACTATCAATTGCCAGAAAACTATATAGGTAAGCTGTTGAATATTTTGCAAGTAATTTGACAGGGTGCTGTTGCTGCCTATGACAGCAACAGTGCCCAGTCAAATTAGTTGCAAAATATTCAACAGCATGTTTATTGAATAGTAGAGACATACAATTTGTACATCGATGGATTCTCTGGAACAGTGAATTTGGTCAGTGTGCCGTTTGAGATCATGGCTAATTTTTAGAAGCGTCTTTAAAAATCATAGTTTTCTCGAAGACGACTTCTCCAGATGCACTGAACAAATTTCGGCTGACGATAAGACAGCGGTCAAAAGTGAAGGACCGATTGCAGCTGTAGGACATTTCTACAACTATAGCTGCACAGAATACAGTAATCATACGTAATCATAATCATAATTTGATTGCTTATATCATAAAATGGATGTCGATGCACAATTTGGTAGAATGCTTGGTTGATACATTAATTTGGTTTTAAAATAATTTTTTATAAGTATGGTATTTATCACACCAATATCGTTTTATATGTATTTTAACCACAAATGTGTGGAATAAACTTCATTATATCTTGTGGCCTACTACCATTTGTAGTAAACTAATGGGTGGAAGATATAGAGATATAGATCCGCAAATCTGAGGACGATATTCATTTTTCTTTTTGGGGGGGGGGGGGATGTATCTGGGATGAGATCTCTGTAACGTAGTGATTCCGTAACACACTTGCTATTATTATCCTGCTTCATGCACATACTATTTTTACAAAATTGATCAAATTTGGTCTTAAAAATATTGGGGTGGGGTGGGCCTCTTCTAATACAGCGTTTTGGTATTTTTAAATAGCTAAGAAATCATTGGAGCTCATATGTCAAAGTTAGGACGTGGGATTCTATTAGAGCATGGGCTTCAAATAGGTGAAATACGGTAGTTACTTTTAAATTTTGATTCTGGAAATTCAGGTTTCAAGTTTCAAATCGATTTTAACATGCATAAAAAGGTTCGCGTAGCTTACATGTAGCTAAATATGGCCAGTGCATAGCTAACCATGCAGCAATGTGCTTGCAATGAAAAAAATCCAAATGGCCACCAAAAAATTTACCAACCAAAAATCTTTTTTTACCAATTACAATGATGAATAGATGTTCTGCAGCCTACCGGAATAGGGTCTGTCCAGCCAACTAGGGTTGAAATCTGTCAAGCGGTTAATGATGAGTAGCATTTTGACAATAAAACCTAAGATTTTCACCTCCCAAAATTGACCAATCAAAATTCTGTATAACGACTCTGAAGCCTATCCCATAGGGTCGTTCCAACCAAAGTAAGTTGAAATCCGCCAAGCGGTTAATGAGGTGTAGCAATTTGACAATTTCCGGTAAATTTCTCATAAAATCTAAGCTTTTGACACACAAAAATTGAACCATAAAAATTCGGTATATAAGTTCTGAAGCCTAGCCCCTTAGTGTCCTTCCAGCATTAGTAAGTTGAAATCCGCCAAGATTTTAACCTCCCAAAATTCTGTATAACGGCTCTGAAGCCTACCCCATAGGGTCGTTCCAGCATTAGTAAGTTGAAATCCGCCAATCAGTAATAAGGAGTAGCATTTTGACAATTTCCGGTAAATCTTTCATAAAATCTAACAATTTTCACCAAAAATAACTTGACTAATCAAAATTCTGTATATATGTTCTGAGGCTTAACCCTATAGGGGCTTTCATCCAAATTAGTTTGAAATCTGCCAAAAGGTTAATGAGGCGTAGCGTTTTTAAAACAAAAGTTGATGGATGGATGATGGATGCCATGCATCAGTGACTTGACCTTTGACCTGTTGACCGCAGCATTATTGTGTGATGTCGTGCAATTATAAGGATGCATGTGTCCAAGTTTGGGTCCAGTATGATTAACTAAACATGAGATATAAACAGAAAAGTTGAGCTAAACGAAAAATGTTAGTTGAAAAAAACAAGGTTTTTACCAAGATCACAGTGCCTTGCCCTTTGACCCCAAGGTCATTGTGTGATGCTGTGTCATTATAAGGAACCATGTGCCCAAGTTTGGGTCCAGTTTGATTAACCAAACATGAGATATAAACAGAAAGGTTTAGCTAAACACAAATTGGATGACACCTACGTCACCGCTACTGCCGCCACCGCTGCCCCCGCCACTGGACTACGTGCAGGGTATCACAACAGTTCGTTTTACTTCGTAAAGTCGGGCTAACAATGGATCCCTCGATTATCGCAAGAAGAGCATAATTAATAGCCACAATTGGTTATGTATTAATGCAATAATAATCAGCAATGCATGAAGCCATAAACAGAGCCATGGTAGTGCTAATAACTGATTATTTAAGGCTCAACATCAACCAGTATTAGGTTGATTTAGTGGTTTACATGCCTTGATAATGACTAGTGAATTACAAGCCATTAGGACACAAGCGTAGCAGCGGGATTTATTAACATGAGAATATTCACTCTGATGTATTTTAATGCTTGATACTGTCGTAACATTAGTAGTGGTGGTAGCGTGGTTGTCGCCGCGACATAGTGGCGTCGCTGTGGTGGCAGCGATGTATAGCTCTATTCTGCGATTTTACTGACCAATTACCATTTCTCCGACGATGTTTATTATATCCAGCGTGATAATTTAGCGTTAGCCAGCAGTCATACTTCAAGACGCGGCTAAGAGCTTCCTTGCTCGTATTGATTAATACAACTGGCAGCTTTAACCATTTAACTATCAAATTTATTCAAGAAACAATTTTCTCATAGAAAATGTTCATTTCCCACTGGAATAAATGGCTTGGTTATCGAGCCAGTCATTCCATTGATAAATGTTAAAAAATAGTCTCTTGGTCTGCAAATGGACATTTCCCAAGACCACTGCAGAAGCGGTTTTTGGCTGATATGCGTGTTAAAGGGTTAATAAAGATATATATCCCAGGTCTTGTTTCACAAAATATTGCATGACACAATTTAACCCATTAAAACCAATAAAGGTCAGTTGATCGGCCAAAAATAGCTTCTGCAGTGATCTTCAAAAATTGCCATTTACAGACCATCCTGACATCATTTTTGACAATTTACAGCTTGATAACAGAGCCAGTCATTCCTGTTATAAATGTTTAGAAAATATTCTCTTGGTCTGCAATTGAACATTTTTTAGTAACATTTAGTCAATAAATGCTTATTTTGGTTGGATTGGAACAGGACTAGGCCATTAAATGTATGACTCAGAAGCACAGCATTTCAATTTCAAGCCGTTACCATACAGTATGTTTAATTCTTTAATGTTGAAAATTAGACGTCTATTTATTTTGTGGTCAGATAAAATGTCAAGATGACCACATTAACCTAGATTAGTCAAGAAAATCAAAACATCGGATTAGTGAATGTTCATTTGCAGGCCGAGAGATGAGTTTTGAAAATTTATCACGGAAACAACTGGAACAACTAGCTCAGGCGTGCGTGCGTGCGTGCG
>CM067371.1:139957789-140057789 GCA_034401795.1 Chaetoderma sp. LZ-2023a | reverse complement strand
AATACCTTTAAGTACATATAAAATTTGTATGAATAAAATATATTTTAGTTAGTCAACGTGCTTCTCAAAATGGCCACACCTTATAGGATAAATACATTGGTCTATTTTTGCAAAGTTTATCGAAGTTTTTTTTAATTTTACAAATGCCATTGATAAATTTAATCACAATGGTATTAAAACTAACAGATACCAAAGTTTCGTGAAGGTTTTCATCCGGAAAGATGTGAAAACGACAATTATATTATGTCATGGTACCGTAAAATTTCGAGAAATTCCGGTCATTATTTTGGGGGGAGGCCTCATTCAATGTTGAATAATTCCTTTATACATAATCGAACACATACCAGAGTTTCTCAGCGTTGACAGCGAATAAATGGCAAATTTTATGCTATGTAGCATTGCTGGGTGCACTCAGCCGTTTAAAAAGCGAACGCGAATATGTTTTACACTAAGATTCTCTAGCATCGGACATTTTTTCGTAGCGGCGTCCCAAATAGGAATCGTTTATCGTGAAAGATCGCGAGAGAACGACAGGAATTTGTAGAATTGTACCCGTATCTAATATACGAGTACCAAGCTCATTACCCGTTATTGGCAACACCGTATGACGTACTATAAGATTGATGCGTCTGATTGGTCGGGAATACATGAATATTAATTTTTCCGGCAAGATGGCGACACGATCAGCTGTTTTGCAAAATAGTTGCGTGTTCAAATATGTCAATCTATGCATATTTCTTGTACGCCACAAACTAAGAAGTAGACAGATCACTAGATTAACGATATTGCCAATCGGGAAGTCGGATGCCGATATATTTGACAACTTTCGCATCTCAACTCGGCCTAATTAATGCTAGTAATTTGAAGAGTAAGTTATCTCGGAAATTGTAAACAAAGACACGCATCGATGATTGAGATTATCGGATTGTTTATCTATAACCTTATTGTGATTTCGCGACCAGAGGTAAACGAAATTGATTTATATATTATTGGTTCAGCTGCTCTCTTAACACAATCTATAACTTTCTCGGTTAAATTTGTCATTGAGTAACTGAAAACTTACAAGTAACAGCACATTTACTAATAATCATTGATGACTGGAACTTACTAATAATTCCTTAGAAAACAAATATTTCACTATTACCCTGGTTACAAACATTCTATCACCATTTACTGTGTGGGCAGTATCCTCTGATCACAGATATAGAGAACCGGGGCCCTGAAATAAACTTGGGTGCCCAAAATCAAAAACAATTGTCACATTTGAACCTGAAATTCCAGAACTCCACATTTACAGTCATTATAAATGTAAGATGTTGAATATTTTGAATCCAATGTGAAGCTGGTGCTGCCTTAGCCAGTTTAATTAGTTTCAAAATATTCAACAGAATTTTGAAACATTCGTAGCAAATTTATTATTCGCTCTTGTCGATTGAAAAGGTTAATCCAGTAACTAGTAGTCATACTCCCTCCTTGGACGATATATGCCCACCATTTATTATATTATTCATTTCATTTATGCGCTAAAATCTGAAGGTGGTGTATGACCATAACACCCGTTGTCTGGTCATAATGTTTACCAGTATATCCCTTAGTCTGAGTCTGCTCTGACTCAACCTGCCCCTGTGACAGATATTTGGACAGACTGTCAGTCTGTGACAGTCTGTCCAAATATCTGTCACTGGGACGGGTTGAGTCAGAGCAGACTCGGACTATATATACCTATGACCTTGCGCCGTACATGTATATTGTTAACCATTTAACATTTGAGTCAGACCAAAACTGCTGCAGTTGTCGAGGAAAATGTAAATTTTCCGACCAAAGTAAGATTATTTTTGAAAATGTATCACTGGAATGACTTGCTCTTGGTCTGCATATGGGCATTGTCTGAGAAAATTTAAATTTTCATGAAAAAATTTGATTGTTAAAGTCTTAATATAACACTTCTAGAATTTGGATATTTCTAACTTATCCTTCCTATTTTTTGCAGGTGACTGATGGGCGATGGCTTCTAAACTCTAAACGGACTCAGTTTTTCCTGCTACGCCTAATGGATTTACTAACATGGATTTTATAAAAATAAAAACTTGATGACGTGTGTTACTCTATAATCTAATTTTTGTATGGAAACAGTATATTTGAACTAAAACATGATGATGTACATTCGAAACATGATCACCTACTACACACATCAATGGCTGACAGCTATGCCGGCGGCTGTTCTGGATCGACTGCCGACTGTTATCAACCGTATTCCCGAGGGCTCAGCTAATGTGCATCTCACATAAGCTCTATGTATCATTTAAGATTGGGTGGGATTTGAATCAAATATCAATAAATTTAATTTAATCTCTTAATTATACCCACACGTTTTGAAAAAACTGCAGGGATATTACAATCGCCTCCATCTGTCTGTCTGTCCATCCATCTCCTCAGAAAGCTTTTGGTAGAATTCAATCAAAATTATTGTGTAAATTACCGATATGCTTGTGGATTGGGAGACACCATTTACACTAGGCTCCATTCCCAGGGGGGGGGGGGGGGGGGGTAGGGTTGATGGAAGACTGTTAAAGGAATATAACCAAATCTGGTGATTTACCATATCATGGCCCTATGGGTGTAGAATGTGAGACAACCTAATACATTAGGCTGTGACACTGCTCGGGTCGGAAGAGGCTGATGGGGGAGGGGCAAAACGTCAACTGAATTTGTTATGTGAGTAGCAGCGACAGCAGAGTGAAATCTACACAATGTAACGTGCACAAGATCAAGGTAAGAGATGAATTGCCCATATTTCATTTTAATGAGAAAAAATTAAAATTTATAAAGGAAAACTGGTGAATATTTTAGAATTAGTTTGCCTTTGCTGACCTGGTGAGTTGGGCAGCAACAGCTTTCAGTCAAATCAAAGTACTTGAAATTGGTTTCAAAATATTCACCAAGTTAGCGGTATCTATGGTTACCATGAAATTTGGAATTCAGGATTCAAAGTATATAAACTGATCCTAACACGCGCAAATCATCGATGGAGCTTATGTAGAGATGGGCGGGGCATAGCTAAAAAATTATCCATTAGAAAATCTAAATTTCTGCTCTCTCCTTCCTTTTGTCAATTCCAGTTTTTACTATGTTTAACCCTTTCGTGACAAGTCCTTAAAACAATGTGGCATGGCAAATGATGGTTGTAGCCTAATTTCTCAATCCGAAAGAAAATTACATTTTAGTATGATGACTGAATTAATTATACCTACCAACCTTGTCTCTTTGAGTCCATTCATTATCCCCATACCTACCTTGTCTCCTTGAGTCCATTCATTATCTCCATGTTTTGAAAAAATGGGGTTATAATTGCCTCCATCCACTTATCTGTATGTCCATCATGCTATCTCCTCCCAAACAGTTGGGTCGATTTCAACCAAATTTGTTATGGCGGTTACCCATATGATTGCGCTTTGCAAGACAACATTTAGATTTGGCCCCGCCCACTGAAGGTCAGGGGTGGGGTCCAAAGTTCAAATATCCAAAAAAAATATCTCATATTTTACTCCCAAACTGTTGTGTGGAATTCAAAGAAATTTGGTGTGTGGGTTGCCCATATAATTGTGGATTGCCTGACATTTATTTCTTTGGGTTGGAGAAGGGGTTAAAAGGTCAAGAAATTTATTGTAAGCAGAGATTGGAGTCTTCCAGATTTATCTAGATTTCTGGATTTTTCATAGACCACTCTCGCACACCAGTTGACACCCTCTCCATGAATTGAAATTAAGCCAAATGAGCCACTACGTTCAGATAGGACTAGTGATTACTAGATTCTACTTTAGCCCTTCAAATTTTCTATACAGACCAAGGGAAGACTATTTTTGAAATTTTACAACTGGAATGACTGGCTCAATTACCGAGCATTCTAGTGGTAAATTTTCAAAAAGTCTTGCTCTGCTAATCAACATTTCTTAAGATCACAGCAGAGGCATTCATTGGCCACCATGACCATTAAAGGGTTGACAAATGTCCACTGATGACATCCAGATTTTTCAAATCAATCCACTACAGTCTCTGTGTAATGAAACTAATTCAAACAAATTTGGTATGTGATTATGGAGTGCAGAGTATACGCCCCCAGGGATGGGATGGGTAATGAGGTCAAAGTGGTGAGCATGGGGATTTGCTATAATGCGTCATCGACCAAGCAATCTAGTTATCACTCACTTACCAGCATTGTCGAAGACTTGATGCTTGATAAATAACATTATGAACAGGAGTAATCAGAGATTGTAAACCACCGCCGAGACCACCCTACCGTTTTTGTCATATCCAAATTTGTTAAATCTTTATGTATGATCACACAGATCACAGCCAAAGTCTAGAAACCCTTGTTTAGGTTATGTTGGTTTGGTGTGTTAAAATTTTAAACGAATCGGATCAGTAGTTTTTTAGATGCAATACTGGACGCATGCACACACATAATACCCTCTTTCCCCTTAGGGCAAGGGTAATAATCCAGGAATGAATAGCAATAAAGATCAAAAGTACCTGCAATCTAAAGAAACAATCTGTTGAGTATATTTTGACAAATTTAATTGGAATCTATTGTTGTCCAAAACAACACCAGTTTCCAATCAAAGTGGACTTGATATATTCAACAAATCTACTATACATAGTCCAGTCTGATTACCTAAGATGAGATTCTCTCTCTCCCTCTCACTTCGAGTAAACTCTATTTGATATTTACACTGATAGCTTACAAATAATACAGTATTCAACCCTTTAATACGCAAGCTTTACCACTGGAACATGTTGTCACCTAATGCAGCAACATCTTCCAGTCCAATCGATCTCAAAATATTCAACAATTTAATCACCAGTCCTACTAAGTAATATGACACTCTTACATAGAAGAAACTGTATTTGACATACATGTAATTTACAATGGCAGCTTATACAATAAGTGATTCGAAATAAAATGGTACAGTAGATTTACATCAAGCGCATCAGATTTAACCCTTACCACTCTTATGTCAATATTCTATCTTTTAATGTGCCAATAGCCTGGAAAACTGGTACTGTTCTACTTCTACTAATAGAAACTAGTGTACATTTTTTAACAACTTTGGTTTGGTAGATGATGTTGCTATCTATGACAGCAACATCTTCCACCAAATCTGTTGAGACAAGAACACCAGTTCTTTTAATTTAATTTGAAAATTTAAAATTTTGACAATGGTAGGGGTTAATAAAATAGTGCAGAAGATAGGATTACAGAATCATCATTTTCATGAAATCTCAACCAGATAACTGTCCTATTCCCCATATGATACTGAAGAAAAAAAGAGGAGAAACATTTATAAGATGAAAGAACAATAGAAAACGGAAATAAAACTGGAACAGTCAACAAAGGTGATTTCAAAGGGCAATAGCAAGCTATTATGTCTCATGACTGGCATTACTTTAAAGATGTGAGTGGCCATATTGGACATAGGCTTCATTTGAACAAACTTGGATCCCTATGCCCTAAGGATGCTTCCTGCCAAATATAATTCAAATCGGCCCAGAGGTTCTTGAGAAGAAGTCGTTTAAAGGAAATGTTGACAGACGACGGATGGTGGACGGATGACGGATGGTCGCCATGGCATAAGCTCACTTGGCGTTTCAGGCCAGGTGAGCTAACCAATAAATTCATTCAATATCAGTTAAAACAGCGAGGATGCAATAAATACTGTTGGTGCAATTGAAATTTGCTATTCAATGAAATATGGTATTTAAAAATTTTTTCACGATCGCCAAACCAAGAATCGATGTGTTAAAATGTGATACAGTGGAGGTGGGGTCGGGGAAATGTCAAGAAAAAAGTGCTACAGTTTGTTAATGGATCCTCAAGATTTTTTTTTTCTAGAAATAATAGTTAGAAAGGTACACAACAGTAATATGTTTCATTAATATTCACTAACTCTGTGACAGGTGAAATAGGCACATTAGGCCAAGTGTGAGCTTGGGAAGATATCCATTTTCTGTTGCTATTGTCATGGTGCTATTAGGCCAGGTATAGGAAATTCTGTGTGAAATTATATATTATTGATTTTATCCAGCATAAATTAGAATGTTCCTAATCATGGCCAGCTGAATCATATGAAATCAAGCGTGACATTTCTAGGAGTATAGTGGACAGAGGACAATACCCCAATTAATAGCCAGGACAATTAAAGCCACCCAGCCTGCAGTGTGGACATAATAAATCACAGTATTCCAAGTCATGTATATACTGAACTTTTATATATAATAACATACATCTGAAAATACATGTTCATAATCTGATAACCATTTTCATTCCAAATTCCTACAAACATATTTCAAGACATTGGCATAAGAAACCTGCATATTATTTTGGAAATAATTTGACTGAAAGGTGTTGCTGCCTCAAGCAGAAACAACTTTCGCTTTGATTGTTTTCAAAATAGTCATCAAGATTTTCTGATTTTGTCAGAGTAAAATACTGTCAACGCATACAGCATGAAAGTGGTTAATTATATTTATTTTATAGAATTGCATAAATCCTGTATTCACAAATACTAAACAAATTATTAATGATTTTAGACATGTTCTGAACTTATTTCGAACATGTCCCTTCACTATCTTCCTGTTTACTTTAACTACCACTAGCTATAAAATGTAAAGGAATTTGTGTATTTGGGAGATAGAGTGAGTGAGAGAAACAGTGAGAGAGAGCTAGAGATAGAGAGATAGATAGATAGATAGTAGACAGAGATTTAAGCCAGAATAGTAGATAGATAGCATTCTTAGTTTGTATAGAAATTTTGTATCAACATCAGTTTGTGTATAGAGTCAATTTAAAATTATTAAAAGTTGAAGTCATTTATTATTTGAAGAACCGTCTTGTTGAATACTATTGGAGTGTCTTCACCCATTTTCACCTGCCACCTCATCCTGGCAATTTCTAAAGTGTAGCGGAACCATTGCCACCAAGCTAATCCCCGTGTTTCGAGATAGGTGGAAAATAACATCGCTACACTATGAAGGTAATTCATGGGGTGGGTCAGAGATTATGCGACCATCAAGCTACTGATGTATGCGTGCGTGCCTGCCTGCCTGCCTGCCTGCCTGCCTGCCTGCCTGCCTGCGTGCGTGCGTGCGTGCGTGCGTGCGTGCGTGCGTGCGTGCGTGCGTGCGTGCGTGCGTGCGTGCGTGCGTGCGTGCGTGCGTGCGTGCGTGCGTGCGTGCGTGCGTGCGTGCGTGCGTGCGTGCGTGCGTGCGTGCGTGCGTGCGTGCGTGCGTGCGTGCGTGCGTGCGTGCGTGCGTGCGTGCGTGCGTGCGTGCGTGCGTGCGTGCGTGCGTGCGTGCGTGCGTGCGTGCGTGCGTGCGTGCGTGCGTGCGTGCGTGCGTGCGTGCGTGCGTGCGTGCGTGCGTGCGTGCGTGCGTGCGTGCGTGCGTGCGTGCGTGCGTGCGTGCGTGCGTGCGTGCGTGCGTGCGTGCGTGCGTGCGTGCGTGCGTGCGTGCGTGCGTGCGTGCGTGCGTGCGTGCGTGCGTGCGTGTGTGGTGAGCAGGAGTCTTTTACACATTAATTTGAGGCCTTAGACCGAACCTGTGAACAGACATGTATGCTATCGAATTCTCAGCTCAGACGTCGGAACACCGGAAACTAAGTCCAGCTCTTCTACAACTTCGTGTAGGGCTTGACAAAAACTAAGTAATCTGAGATGCACTCCAAAAAACCATTCATATGCCTTGTGCTTATAATTGGCAGGTTCTAACCACTGAAGTAATCATCAAATCACACAACAGTATAACTTTCTTATCTGAAATACTTTGCCAACATTCACACACACACATAATGACTAACTCATTATTTTGTTTAAAACCTTATCGCAGAAAGGTGCTAATCATAGGAGTCCAAATATTTCATTCATGCAAAATGCACATCATTTCTCTGCAATGTCAGGCTTATATAATGATACAAAGCAATTTGACCATGGTTATGCTTTGACTGACAATTTTGTACATGTTGCAAAAATTACTATCCTACATACATATATCGTTCTGTACTGAATCGACACCCAAACCAATAGGCTTTCTGGTTTCTAGTCAAATTAGCGTTAATATTCCCCCCCCCCACCCCACCCAAAAATAAAACTTTAACCCTGTCGGACTACTGCAAGTCACAAGAAAATAATTTCAATGGGAAATTACTCTGGACCCGCTGAATTATTTTGAAAATAATTTGACTGAGAGTTGTTGGTGGCTTATAAAGATATAACCCTTACAATGTCGTCTGTAAAAACTCAGCAGTCCCGAAGATGGTTAATAGACAAGCCGGGCAAATGGGGCCTCTACAGCGATCCTGATAAAAATCTATTAGCAGGCCAAAACTTACACTGAAACCAGAAATCTATAAAGCACAAATCAGTGGCTTTTGCAATGTAAATTACTCAACCCATTACATCATAAGTCACTGTCCAGAAGAAGCATTTTGATGTGATATTGAATTTTGAACAAATTCTGACTACAGTAGCTAAATTATATGTATTTTGAAAGTGTTTAGATTAGTTTTATTCTCTGAAAGTAGGACCTCATTCTGAAATGTTCACTTTGCTCGTTGTACTGTAGAATTGTAAGATTGCATTATCCAATTCATCTTGAGCTTGTAAACTGGTACCTATATTGAGTGTCGCTTTGCTGAAAGCAGTTGCTGGCCATGAGTGCCATAGCTTTCAGCGTCATGAGTCTCAAATTCTAAAGCAATGTTCCCTTCGCCAAGACAGTTATATAAACCATATTGGCGTAACACTGCAAAGCTAAGCTTAATTAATATGCATTCAGAAAATCCTTTCTAAAATGTTAGAAAATCATTAACATGGTAAATTCATGGTGACTCTGTAATTTACAAGGGGGAATAATGAAGTCAATGATATGAATGTGTGATTATGTTTGGTTTTTACGAGTCGTCTTACACGCGAGGAGTATGGGTGTATGCGCCAGGAAAATATTAACTCTAAGAGTGATGCGGCGTGAGATATGTCAATCAATACTAGAGCCATAGAGTTAGTTGCTGCTTATGATGCAGTAATATGCTAAAACTCAGCATTCTGGATGTACTGTACATGATATTTAACCCATAACACTCAATTTGCAGACCAAGAGATTAATTTTGAAAATTTACCACTGGAATGACTGGCTCGGTCATCAAAAATACTCATCTTTTGAGCATGTCTTAAGACCACTGCAGAAGCCATTTTTGGCCAGCCCGGGTGTTAAAGGGTTAACACTTAAATTTGTGCTAAATATTACGAGGAAGATTGACTTGCAGCTAGTGGTGGTAACATCCAGTGAGAATATTCTCAAAATATTAAGTTTCTTGGATATTTAGTCTTATCATCAGGAGATGCTGAACGAAAGTCACTAACATAACATAGAGTTTTCATAGTGGTTATTTTATAGCCTGCTGATGGATATGTGGTATATCCCGTTTATAGCTCACACGACCACACATTGCAAAAGCTTTTTAACTCGTGTGGTGTAATTCAGTACAGTGTGGACGATCTGGTGCGCTGCTCTGCGGATTGTGTTCTGTTAATTCCGAGTCTCCTACTCTAGCCCATTTAGAGTGGACAATGACCTTCCATCTCTTGACCACCGAATCAATACTGTTCTTCTGCATACCAAACACAACCTCGTATACAAGTTTGATGAAGATCACTTCAGTATAACACAGGTTTTCACAGTGGACACATACAGTGCCAGACCCCCCAGCCCACCGCATGCATACACACCGTGACACACCCATCTGCCCACGCACGCAGTCAGTTGACAATTATTTGTCAGTTTGATTGTTCAATGGACCTTTCCATTTATAGCTATGCCTCGCCCATCTCTTTGCTAAGCTCTACCCACACCTCACTCCTGTTGGGATCGATCGATCTCTGAACTCCCTGACTATCAATTCCAGAAAACTATACAGGTAAGCTGTTGAATATTTTGAAACTAATTTGACTGGGTGCTGTTGCTCTCTATCATGTTTATTAAATAGTAGACATACAACAGATCAATCAAGATTTTACAGAATCTATGATTGGTTGTATTTGCTTTTTTGTACATATTATAGTCAATGATACAGCCATCTGAAGTAAATTTTATGAAAGATTTTTCATGAATTGACACTAAGAGAACTTTAATTTCCTGCTCCTATGTGATTATCATATCATTCCATATCTGTGGTCAAGAATCATTAGGCATCAATGATGCATTATTCGAGATAACAATGGCAGAAACTGGAAAATGAAATGATCCATCATTAGTCGATCATCGATTTCTCTGTTAAACCAATGATCAATCACATAAATAGAACCAATTCCCAACACTACTGCGAGACATGCGCGTAAGTTTGTAAAAGATCCAAGATGGGCATCGACTAAATCAACCAATCAGCTCCATTTGAACAAACATAGATCTCAATGTTATAAGGATTCTTCCTGTTAAATTTAATTTAAATTGGCCCAGTGGTTCTTGAGAAGTTATTTAAACGAAAAAATTCACTATGATAAGTGGATGACACACAGCTGCCATATGTCAGGCCAGGTGCGCTAATAATGATGGTACTGTATCTGTTGCTATGTTAGTGATGCTGTTCACTAACCACACTAACGTAGTTGAATTCTAGACACTGTGTCCAATGAGTCATATAGAAACTGCTGTCATATGTACAGTACAATGGTTAATATGGTTCTGCTTGGATTAAAATACATTTACATGTAATAAAATAAAGTGTATGTGAGCTCGCCTATGCAAAAACACAGTGAATAAAAATCACTGTTTCTCTGGTTTGGAAGTCAAATAGATGTATTCTGTGTAGATCATTATCTATGATAAATGACATTGGCATGAGGTCCTGGACAGCTGATATATGTTTTACATGTCCGCGATATAATTCATATGAAAATATAGGCGATTAGGATAATGATTCTAAAACACAAGCAGAATATCAAATCAAAATTGGGCATATTAATCAAAACTAAAATGTGCGGTCAATGCATGCCATGACGCAAATCCCCACACTTTCACCAACTTTGCCACTATTCCCCCACCCACCCCAACCTGGGGTAGAGCCTAATGTAAACATTGCCTCACAATCCACGTTCGCATGTGTAACCAACATAGCAAATTTGGTTAAATCCTGCAAACTTTGACTTTCTGCCTCCCACCTCCACCTTGCCCCCACCGGGGCAGACCCGACAGAGATAATATAAATGTCATCTTGCAGTCCCCAACTCACATAACAAATTGCACCAGACGGTTTTGGTGGATAGCGATTTTCTGATATATTGACTTGAAGGAAGTGGCATTTGTGTTGGTGGGTGTTAGGCTGAGTACACATACAAATCACATTTCCAGAGTATCCATCTATCATCTGACGTCATAATCAGCTAAGTGGCGTGTAGGATGACGTCATAATCATTACGTTATAAATGATTCTATTTGGCCCGTCTTTAACTCTTAATAGTCCAACACGTTGTACGAATTGTATGTCTCCACTATTTAATAAACATGCTGTTGAATATTTTGAAACTTATTTGACTGGACGCTGTTGCTGCCATAGTCGGAAATTGATAGTCAGGGAGTTCAGCGATCGATCGATCCCAACACGAGTGAGGTGTGGGTGGAGCTTAGCTAGAGATGGGCGGGGCATAGCTAAAACTGGAAAGGACCATTTCATGCATTCACATCTAATAGCAGTGGGTCCCAGCAGCTAAGTCGTATGAGCCCGCTATTAGTATCACATATTTATTGATATATGCTGATTTTCAAGGAATTTGCTTTTGCATGAATTGCCCGGGACAATTTGTATTCATCCCAGTAGTTCGCTGCAATTTTCATCAATTGATTCCCAGTTAACTGCTATATTAAAGTGGTTAGAGTCAGAAACTAGCCACCATTCGCAAACTATTCAGTGATTTCCGTCGGTAATTTTGATCAATTTGTTCTGAGCCTCATATAACACTATAATAGTAGTGAGAATCGGGAAGTCAGAACTCATTATACGGAACATGGAACTCGCAAACTATTCGGTAATTCCTGTCGCTAACTCAGAAATTATCACTCGACGCATGTTGAAAGAACTCTATGGAGTTAAAATGACCTGATCTTATCCAAAATTACGAGACTATGAACACTGGCGACAAGATATTTTACAGCTTGACAACCTCTAGAATACACGACAGGTATGTTACGCGTCGGCAAGTGTGTCATTCTTTAGTCATGGATCATAAATTCCTCTTGTAATCTCACTATTTGGATCATTTCGTTGCTTTGGCTGTTCATTAAAAATAGAATGAATAAGAAACCATATATGTATGCCAGCTATATATGAATGCTCACACTTTCTAGGGTAATTTCAGTAGCCCAATAATACTAACTCTTATTTACATACAAATGTTTGAGACATAACACTCTGCATTAGCCCTCTGGTTACTACAGGACGCAATATTGGCTTACAAAAAATATATATTTTATCGCTGTGAGCACTGCCCCGTGACAGTTTATATTTTATCTACGCTAATGTCCCAGATATAGTAAAACAAATTTTCAAACATGTTTTCATAGAAGATTTAGTCTGAAGGTAATTAGGAATTTTTAAATATTATTAATCATAAGAATACGCATGATTTTCTTTTTTTTTACTGCTTACATAAAGAAATCTCAATCTTGAACAAATATTGCCTTTGATGATCTCCCTTTGAAACGTTACGCTATGATGCATCTATATAGTACGGTTGGTGCGTACATGTGAAAAACTCTTGACTCTAAGGTCCGGACAAAATATCATTGATGGACGCACGCGCGCACACACATCAGCAAAGTGATTACTATCTACCACCACTATGATAAGAATGTGTTACAGGAATATATACCATATATTCCTGGGGCTACTCCATATTACAGCATCATTGCAGTAAGTGCGTCCTA
Organism: Chaetoderma sp. LZ-2023a; assembly: GCA_034401795.1. Classification (NCBI taxonomy): domain Eukaryota; kingdom Metazoa; phylum Mollusca; class Caudofoveata; order Chaetodermatida; family Chaetodermatidae; genus Chaetoderma; species Chaetoderma sp. LZ-2023a. The sequence goes on along the minus strand of CM067371.1, from coordinate 140,044,820 downwards.
TATAAATCACAAAGGCCAGATTCACAAATAAGTTTCACAGCGTAACTTACGACCCGTCGCAAAGTAGACAACAGACCAATCAGAATTTCACATTTGAGATTTACGCCATACTTAAGTACCCTTGTGTAGCTAAGTCACCTTTGTGAAACCGGCCCGTGGACTTATGTAAGTGAAATCATCTTACAATGGTTTGCTCACACTTGACTTGACTCACCTGTTATATCGCTTGAGTTTTTGCAATGAGTACTTGGAGTCTGTGCTTCCTTTGGATACTGGTAAGCTCTCCAGATTGGCCATTAGAAGGTTGATAGCAGATTTCAGTTCATCTATATACATGCTCTCCATCTCCTTCACTACAAACTTGGGGTGTTTCCGTGTCTGAAACATTAATCATAGACAATCATAAACTCTTTAACCCTTGATTTTTTGCTCAGGAAAATTTCAATTTTCTCACAGAAAAGGGCCCTTTGCAGACCAAGAGAAGACTATTTTTGAAAATTTAACACTAGAATGGCTTGGTTATCGAGCCAGTCATTCCAGTGATAAATTTTCAAAAATAGTCTTCTCTTGGTCTGCAAATGGACATTTCCCAAGACCATTGCAGAAGCAGTTGGTGGCTAATATGAGTGCTAAAAGGTTAAATACTTAGTGCTGGTCACAAAGGGAGATAATTTAAATACTTATTGGTCACAGAGACAATTTAAACACTTGTTGATCACAGACAATTAAAATACTTGTTGGTCAGAGACAATTTTAACACTTGTTGGTCGCAAAAGGAAATAATTTAAATACATGCCGATTACAGGAACTAAGGGAGATAATTAAGATACTTGCAGGTCTGCCCATCACTGAGGGAAACAAATTAAAAAATATCTGGTTACACAAACAGGGGAGATAATTTAAATACTAGCTGAACAAATATACAGTGAGTTAATTTAAATACATGTTGGGTGCAAAGGGAGATAATTTAAATATTTGGTGGTCTCATACACCATTGTATATATATGGAAGCAATTCATTATTAATTCATGTATTCTGAAATTCTTCGACTGATATGCCTGGACATATAAAAAGATGTAATCATATCAGTGTACAATTTTCAAATATATATTTATTGCTGACCATAGAGCTAGTTATATTTGTTGACAGGAGTTGTCTTCCATGCCTAGTCACGCGTTAACCATTGAAGAATAACCCTATCTATCCGCTAGATGGTGTTAGATTGTCAGATTTTACTAACTGAAAGCTTATTTTCTGTGGCACTGTATATGTTTTAGATTTTGAGTGAAACAATTTAAAAAAAAGCCTGGCACAAGTCGGCATCCATGAACATGCACATGTGACATGAATTGGTGATGGATTTTGTGCTTTTATACCAGTTACTAGCCGTCATTGGTGCTACATTAGTTCATATGTTGGAGAAATGTGGTTGAAATGCAACCCAAGGTTCTGGTCATAATCACTCTGATATCACCATACATGTACAGGTGGAATTTTGTGATGTAATCTATAGAGGGCTCGATAAATTCTAATTATGCCTCACCAATCTAGCTCTAAACGCTGTCTAGTTTTTATGTGTATTGCAGTCCTGCCAAGTCTCCCTGAATTTCGGGGAGTCTTCCTGAATTAAGACTGGTTCTGCTACTCTTTACCAGTAGCAAAGAAGTAGTAAAATGGTATACCTCCCAGAATTTTATAAAAAACCCATGTTACTGTTGCATAAAATAGAATTCATATTCATGACCAATCATTATATATATATAAAATCCGCAGAATAAAGAGTGGAAGGGGAATCTTTTTCAGTTTGATTCGTATTTCGCGAGTATGTTCCCAGATTGTATTGTCAAATGCATTCAGAAACTGTAGTCTGCTCATGGTTTAAATAGTAAACTGTATGATACACATTTGAAGGCATTGTGAGCAGTCTCATGTTTATGATATCTATGGCTATTATCGTAACACACTTTCTGTCCAGGGGGGAACTTAGCTCTAACCGTGGGTCAGCAGATGGAAGGACTGCCCAATGGACTGATATAAATGTCTATCTTAGTATGACTCTGATGGACTGACTGATGGACTGGCTGATTACTACTTGTTGGCTGATTGACTGACAGCCCCACAGCTGGTTGATTACTTCTTAAATATGAACAACAACTCAGACTAAATGTTAAATAACTTGTTTTTCAGTAAAATTTCTTCGTTCAATAATCATCAGTTGTACTTATACATTCAGCAGTTACAGTTTTATTCCGGTCTTACTAGTGTGGTCAAGTTAGAACCAACACACTTCTGTCAATCGCTCTCCCTGCACACCACTTTCAGCTCACATTTATACAGAAATTTACCCATTCATCACCATGTCAATAAACAGAAATAGCTTTTACATAACAGCAGGTGGAGAGCCATAATAGAAATAATGAATTATCCCTTTCATTTCCAAGTTCCAGAATCTGATTATTACGCAAGTAATTCCTTGTAAATTTGGATGATTATTTTGAGAATAATTTAATCAAAAGTGGTTGCTGTTTAGACAGCAACAACCCTGAGTCAAATTACTTTAGCAATTAATCATCAGAGTCTACATGGATACCAATATGGTCAGTATATATTGTTTGTGTTACTTAGAGAATGAAAGGGTTAAAAGCAGTTGGTCAAACATTACATAAATTATAATAAAAGGCATACAGGAAAATTCCACCTGTGACATGTTTACAACTAATTCTGTAAGTATTCTTTTATCCAGGTATAAACTTGTAACAGCTAACTTATGCCCTGCTAATTGCACACCTGCCTCACCATTTGTAGTCTATTTTTGTTGATTGGGCAGATTACTGGACAATAGGCATAATTATGGCACAAGTCTGGCCTTTAATGGACAATAAGTAGGCTGTATACCTTTTAATGCTGAATGGTTAGTCTACAATATTCAATGCATGGTGTGTTGACTAGCTGGTATCAATTTTAAACTGTGTTGCATTCAGCTGTTGCTGGTATGCAACTCTTTTAGCAATGCCTCTAAAATTGACAGCAGAAGTATTAGAAGGCAATACATAATAATTTTATTTGCTTGATTGAATGTAGAAATTTATGAAACTAATTTTTATAACTTTCAGCACAATAATTCAAGTATCATAATTGTGTTGGTTCTAACTTGACCACACTAGTAAGACCGGAATAAAACTGTAACTGCTGAATGTATAAGTACAACTGATGATTATTGAACGAAGAAATTTTACTGAAAAACAAGTTATTTAACATTTAGTCTGAGTTGTTGTTCATATTTAAGAAGTAATCAACCAGCTGTGGGGCTGTCAGTCAATCAGCCAACAAGTAGTAATCAGCCAGTCCATCAGTCAGTCCATCAGAGTCATACTAAGATAGACATTTATATCAGTCCATTGGGCAGTCCTTCCATCTGCTGACCCACGGTTAGAGCTAAGTTCCCCCCTGGACAGAAAGTGTGTTACGATAAATGGTGGAGGATCCGGGTATGTCTAGGTATATTTCCTAGACATACTTTTCCGACCTCTCGAGCCAAGCGAGTGAAATCTACAAACCTTAAGCCAAGCGAGTGAAAAATGAGGAACCTTTAGCCAAGCGAACGTGACGAATTATGAACTTTGTGGCAAACGAATTAGAATTTTACCACAACCGCAAATCTGTCTGATCTGCTGTTAAGTGTGAAACATTAAACATGGATTATCGACAATATCACCGCAACCAGCTAACAGTAAACTCGAACCAGAGAGCCAGCATACAGGAACACCATTGCCAAGGATGTGTGTGCAATCACCACTCCGGACCATCCAGTGTGCCAAAAGAACGACCAAGGAGATGGCAGGCCCAGCATGGCAGAAAGACCAACCACTGCAGGAAATGTGGTAAGTGGATAAATGAACCATATCATTTTCATGTCTGTCAAGCTAAGAATAAACAGTGTTACTATTGCCATCGCCAAGGTCATTTGATTACGTATTGTTATTTCCGATTAAAGGCGGCTCAATCCAACAGTAGAATTAATGCAGGTCATCAGCGCCCTGCCACCGCAAATTATCAAAGTGCTAGTCTTAGAATGAAAAACCAAAATGATAAAGCCCAATACTTCAATGCAACAGTAGCAAGACCTCATGTGTTTCAAAATGATCTTGTATATGTTGAGAAATCTAATCATTCGAATTATGAATATAAAAACTTGGCTAAGTCATGCGAATCAAATTCATCACAAAATCGGCTTTCAGGGAACCCAGTTCACACAAATATATCTCAGTCTAATAACACAAATTCACCACCAGTTTTAGCTAGACCAGAATCTCCTAATATAAATACTGAAAGAAAAACAAACAAATGCAAGAAAAAGAATTTCTGTAAAAAGACAAAACATAATTGTCAACCAAATACTGAATTTGACGCAACCAAATTAGAAAGGGATCAACTACCCTTCAATTCAGTTGATTCTACTCAATTTACAGATCTTATGGAACCAGCATCCACGATTAAAACAGAGTTACAGTCAGTTAAATATCAGTTAAAACAGGCAAAATCTGAGATCAAATGTCAACCAAATCCTGAATCTAAAGAAACTACAGTATCAGCTATTAGTAAATTACCAGTTTCTAAGATTCAACCTGTAGACAGAGAATGTCAAACTGATGATGTCATAACAGAAAATACTAAAGACCCCCAGTATAAACAGAACATGGAAATGGCTGAGTATAGGATAGAAAATCTCCTGGAGGAGAGGGATATGAATAGCTCTTTAATTAAGAAACAAGAAATTCAGTTAGTTTCTTTGAAAAATGAAAATGCTAAATTAAAAGAAAATGTGAATAATCAGCAGAATATAGATGAAATAATGCGTTTAAAGTTAGAAATGGATAAACTAAATAAAAACTGGCAGACAGAAATGTCTAAAATGATACAAGAGAAAATGCACTTTGAATGTTTATATGAAAAGCTGTTGCAAGAAAAGCCTTACAATCAAATGGCAAATATCCCCTACAACCATGGCCAATTCTGTAATAATAGGCGATACTGAGTAAGGTTGTTTAGGCTTATCTTGACAGATGTGAAATTATGTTCATGTACTCCACACATTTCTATATCAGCTTGGTCTGGACTGTTATGGCTGGACACCCAGTAGTACAGTCACCTCAGACCCAGAGAAAATGGAACCGGTTACGAACAGTGATATTTCCACACCTCCATGATTATATGAGAATGCATCAGTGTAATTGTTTATATTTGAATCAAGTGATCAGCTATTTATTTATATGATATAATGAGCAACTACACATGAATGTGTATTAATACGGAAATTATATGGTAATTGTTCTTATTCTATTGTTATATTGAATATTAATGTTTCAAATGTTTTGATGCTATGGATGACATTCTTATATATGGAAAGTCAAACTACAACAAACCGTGTTGGAAGTGTTCAAATGTGGAGTGCCTGGAGGCAAACCATATTCAGTGACATTATAATAAATTTATTTTATAAATTTCCTAATGTCAGGGACTGACATTAATTGGAGAGATGGCAAATTATGATACTTGAATTATTGTGCTGAAAGTTATAAAAATTAGTTTCATAAATTTCTACATTCAATCAAGCAAATAAAATTATTATGTATTGCCTTCTAATACTTCTGCTGTCAATTTTAGAGGCATTGCTAAAAGAGTTGCATACCAGCAACAGCTGAATGCAACACAGTTTAAAATTGATACCAGCTAGTCAACACACCATGCATTGAATATTGTAGACTAACCATTCAGCATTAAAAGGTATACAGCCTACTTATTGTCCATTAAAGGCCAGACTTGTGCCATAATTATGCCTATTGTCCAGTAATCTGCCCAATCAACAAAAATAGACTACAAATGGTGAGGCAGGTGTGCAATTAGCAGGGCATAAGTTAGCTGTTACAAGTTTATACCTGGATAAAAGAATACTTACAGAATTAGTTGTAAACATGTCACAGGTGGAATTTTCCTGTATGCCTTTTATTATAATTTATGTAATGTTTGACCAACTGCTTTTAACCCTTTCATTCTCTAAGTAACACAAACAATATATACTGACCATATTGGTATCCATGTAGACTCTGATGATTAATTGCTAAAGTAATTTGACTAGGGTTGTTGCTGTCTAAACAGCAACCACTTTTGATTAAATTATTCTCAAAATAATCATCCAAATTTACAAGGAATTACTTGCGTAATAATCAGATTCTGGAACTTGGAAATGAAAGGGATAATTCATTATTTCTATTATGGCTCTCCACCTGCTGTTATGTAAAAGCTATTTCTGTTTATTGACATGGTGATGAATGGGTAAATTTCTGTATAAATGTGAGCTGAAAGTGGTGTGCAGGGAGAGCGATTGACAGAAGTGTGTTGGTTCTAACTTGACCACACTAGTAAGACCGGAATAAAACTGTAACTGCTGAATGTATAAGTACAACTGATGATTATTGAACGAAGAAATTTTACTGAAAAACAAGTTATTTAACATTTAGTCTGAGTTGTTGTTCATATTTAAGAAGTAATCAACCAGCTGTGGGGCTGTCAGTCAATCAGCCAACAAGTAGTAATCAGCCAGTCCATCAGTCAGTCCATCAGAGTCATACTAAGATAGACATTTATATCAGTCCATTGGGCAGTCCTTCCATCTGCTGACCCACGGTTAGAGCTAAGTTCCCCCCTGGACAGAAAGTGTGTTACGATACTATTATGAATTCTGAACGTGTAGTATTCACTAACATCTGGAAACCAGGGAGTGATTTAACCATCCACCATAAGATGTGATCCAATTTTCCTAAACTTGGCCGATTAAGCATAATTTTGCGTGACTTGTCTGGAGCTGGCACATCTTATGTTGGTATTAAAACCCCCAACAGACAACCCCCCTTGTGGGTTGGTACGTAGTTTCATTAACCACTATAAACATACTTACCGTTCGATCACTATTTGCTAAATCAAATCATCTGCATTTAGCACAAAAAAGATTTTATCCTTGCTCTCATGCCCCCATATGCCTATAACAACTCATTGTACCCTCAACCAGGCTTCTGGTAGAGTACACTCTCACCATATTGCCTGCATTAGACTGGCACCAGTCTATACTCACTCCTCTAAGACCTAGGTCAAAGTGCATGCATGCGCATGCGTAGAGGAGACTAAGAGTAACATAGAATCACTTTCCAAATTTATATGCAAGAAAGAATAAAGAGATTCTCAAATCATTTCCATGCGGGTGGCTGAGAACGGGGCATAGTGATTGAATGGTAAGTATGTTTATAGTGGTTAATAAAAATCCAGACCAACCCACAAGGGGTCTGCTGGGGGTTGTTATTACACCACAAACATCCATTACCGTTCAATCACTACTTGCTAAACCCGTAGAATTGGTGAGAATCATAAGCAAGGATAAAAATTAAACAACTCATATCCAAATAGTAATAAATTAACATAATAGTGCATCCATAACAAATCACACAGTGATTATAAAACAAGGAAACTTGTCAACTCAATGAAATAAACAAAACAAGAGAATATTCTCACTATTTCTGACAGACATACAGGCTAGCGAAATTGGTGAGATGTGCTTGGTAAATGGTCTTAGGCGTGTTTTGTTAAGATCGTTATATTTCTAAAAACAAGAACGCTGAAGCGTACAATGTCTCGCCTGTAAAGGCATGGATAGTGTTGATTGGCAAAGCAAACTTGGCATGGTTTGTAATACACATATTCAGTAATGCACCAACAAACAAGTGTAACCAATCAAACATGGAAATTTTTTACCAAACTGCGGATAGTCTGATCTTGAAATTTTTTTCCAAATAAAACTAGTAATGATGTAGATAGTACTCTTCTTGCACAGTATATAACTCTGCTGTAAAATTTTGTTGATATCTGGTGAGCCATTGTTGAAAAAATGGCCACGTCCAAAACCATGAAACAAATAGCTAAAATGCCCTAAAATTAAATTTATTGTTTGTAGATCACATCCCTGTATAGTATAGATCACGTCTGTAAAGTTTCATTGACATCGGAGGAGCCAGTGTTGAAAATAAGTTGATTTAAAAATGTTAACGAAAACTGCACTGGCAAAATACATGAAAAAAGTCTAAGTCCAAAACCGTGAAAGAAATACTAAATAAAAAATAATAATAAATCTATTGTTATGTAGATCACATCCCTGTATAGTATAGATCACTTCTGTAAAGATTCATTGAAATCGGATGAGTCAGTGTTGAAAAATAAGTTTGACCCCTGGCCACTGCACTCAGATTGACTCAAGAACACAAAAATGTGTTGTACTGTAGTCTACTAAGTACAAACTTCAAAATGATATGTGACATGACCACATTTGTTAAAATTTATTTTCTGCCCACCATTTCCCACACCCCTGCCCCTAGGGGTGATATCAAAATTCCAATGTGTCATGCACATCTCTGGCCATATGTGTAATCATACAGAAAGTTTCAAGTTTCTATCTGAAATGGTCTAGGAGTTGCGTTACAATAGATTGGTGCCAACTTTTGAACCCGCGGCCCCCCCCCCACACACCCCCCACCCTCAGTTTGATCCAAGATCAAAATAATTCCCTGTACTGTAGTCTACTCATCATTGTCTTGAAAATGATATGCGACATGACAAGCTATGGAAAAATGTTATTTTTTATCCCACATTTCCCACCCCCAGGGCCGTACCCCTCGGGTCCTGCAAAATTTCAAAAGTATCATGCACATCCCTGGCCATATGTGCAATCATCCCCAAAGTTTCAAGTTTCTATCTGAAATGGTCTAGGGGGAGTTGCATTACAATAGATTGGTGCCCACTTTTGACCCCACCCCCTACCCTCAGTTTGTGACCCAAGATCAATATAATGCCTTGTACTGTAGTCTATGCATCATTGGCTTGAAAATGATATGCGACATGACAACCTTTGGAAAAATTTAATTTTTGACCCCACATTCCCCCCCCCAACCACCCCTCCCCTGGGGTCATGCCAAAACTCCAAAAGTGTCATGTACATCCCTGTCCATGTGTGCAATCATCCCTAAAGTTTCAAGTTTCTAGGGGTTGCATTACAATCGATAATTACTGGCCAAAACTGCACTTGCAAAACACATTAGACGCCAACGTCGCCGCCGGAATTAAGTGATCCTTATGTCTCACTTTCTGCTTCACAGGCGAGACAAAAAACTATCATAGCCACATCATATGATGCACATACAGAAAACTGGTAACACATCAAATGTGAAGGATAACAAGGTCATGATGTTTAATCAAAATTTGAAGTGGCATTGCAAAGGCATAGCTGCTTTCAAAACAGCAACCAAAAACTGTAGCCAAAAATACCAAGGGAGTCCAAATGAAATGAGAATTCTGTACAGAAAATTCAAGAATATCCTAAAATTCTAACAACGCTTGCCATGGAGATTTCATCCTTGTATAGTGTAGATCAATTCTGCAAAGTTTCATTGAAATTAGATGAGCAATTGATGAAATATAAGCCAATGAAAAAACCTTAACCAAAAGTACATGCACAGAAAATACATAACAATTCTAAGTCCAAAACCATGAAAAATATGGTTAAGATGTTCCAAAATGATATTGGTTGCCATGGAGATAGCATCCTTGCATAGTGTAGACCAATTCTGCAAAATTTCATTGAAATTAGATGAGCAATTGATGAAATATAAGCCAATGAAAAAACCTTAACCAAAAGTACAGGCACAGAAAATACATAAAAATTCTATGTCCAAAACCGTTGAGAAATATGGCTAAGATGTTCCAAAAGGATATTGGTTGCCATAGAGATAGCATCCTTGCATAGTGTAGACGAATTCCGCAGTTTCACTGAAATTAAATGAGCCATTGATGAGATATAAGCCAATGAAAAAACCTTAACCAAAAGTACAAATCTATACGGACAACGCCGCTGCCGCCGACACCAGAATGAGTAATCCCTGTCTCGCTTCTGCTTCACAGGTGAGACAAAAAGGAAGCCGCTGGGCTCTGATCCTTTAAATAGGAAGAGGAAAAGACGATTCAGATTTCCAACCTACAACTTACATGATGAGCCGACGAAAAGAGTGGAGGTAGTCATATGATGAAAGACGTGCACCTTGACATGGGCTAAATTGATCTCAACAGGGGAGGCAATCTCATAGTATAATTTAATGGTCTCACAGATCCATCTGGCAACCGAGGCCTTAGAAACTTGTCTCGCTACCTCCTCCACATACGCGACCCATAAGTGCGAAGAATCAGATCTTTTAAAAATTGGTACAACATTTATAGACTTTTAAGGCCGAGACAGGACACCAGAACTTGTCGAACGGCAAAAAAGACAATAAGTATTTAAGAATAATCGGCTTGGCTGGGTAATGGTTAGACTGGGTCTTCGATAAGAAACCCCTTCTGGGATATAAAACTAGACTGTCTCCAGATTCGATAAATCTGTCTTTTTTCTGCAAAAAGAACATGAATTTTGGATCTTCTTCTAGCTGAAGCGGCAGCAACACGGAAAAACCAGCCTTAAGAGTCAATAGGTTGAGACTGATAGATCCAATTGGATCAAAATGGAGATCTGCCAATACTAGAATAATTACGGCCAAGGAAGGCAAAGGCTTAGTCACTGGAGGATGAATATTGCCCAAAACGCTAATAAAACCATTGAGAATCTTTGAATCCTTGATATCGGCATTAAAGAGACAAGGAAGGGAAGAAGCCATGGAAAATCTAAAACCCCTAACGGCGTTTGCTGATAGTTGTAAAGAATAAAAAACATATGATAAAAAATCTAACACCTGGGAAATAGAAAAAGAATCGGGCAAGAAACCACGGTTTGAACACCATTCTCCAAAGATTTTAAGTCTACCCTTGTAAACTCGACGTGTCGACTCCCTCCTAGAAGAGTCAAGGATTTCCTGAGATCTTGAAGAAAACTTGATCTCAGGGATCGGACACGCTATATTCTCAAATCGCACACACTGAAGATTTCTGGATTTGGATGAAGACACGTGCCCCTTACTTGAGAGAGAAGACACTGGAAGCAGACGAGGCAAGTCTACCAGAAGATCGAGAAGGTCTACAAACAAGATTCTCTTCGGCCAAAAAGGGGCTACAAGAAGAATTTTGCAGTTCTGGTCCCTGATCTTCTTCAGACCCAACGGAATCAAAACTGTTAGTGGGAATACGTAGGCAAACATTCCTGTCCATGACTGAGACAGGGTGTCGACCACCAGAGCCTGACTGTCCGGAAAAGGAGACATGAAAGAGGAGATCTGGGCATTCAAACATGTCGCAGAGAGATCTATGTGGGGATGACCCTGATGCTGAAAAATCGCTTAAACAACCGACTTCTTTAACTGCCACTCAGAGTGGACAAACTTGCTGGGTTTTAGCAACTGGTCCGCAAGAATGTTCAGTCTGCCTGTGACATGACTAGCCACTAGAAAAAAAACAAAAAAATTACAAGATTCCAAATTTCCATACAAAGAAGTGAAGACCTCGTTCCTCCCTGTCTGTTGAAGTAGGAAACTACCGTGCAATTGGCTGATCGAATCGCGATCTTGAGGCCTCTCAATCGATCCGACCACGAGAGGAGCCTTCTTGACAGCCCACAACTCCAAGACATTGATGAAAAGCAGTCGACTCCTCCAGGGCCCAAAGACTGGAAATCGACAGGGAGTTCCAGACTACTCCCCACCCCTCCTGGGAAGCGTCTGTGAAAATAAACGCCTGAGGAGCGGTTTTGAGTAATGGAACACCTTGCCTCTGAAGGAAAGACTAAGCGCTGAAACAGGTCGAAAGAGACGCCTAGATGGGTGAAAACTTGAGAAAGGACTATACATGACTTTTTGAGAAATTTTATAATCCAACCTGGCCTGCATGACAAACTGCATAGCTCTGGAATAATTCTTGAGATGAATCTAGAAACTATACTCGAGGAAATAGATGACCACGGATAAATTGTCTGAATTGATAGATGAAGAATTCTTACTGCAGCTGAAAACTATGCAGAGGGATTAAATCCTGGATCTAAATTTCCTTGTAAAAAATGTGTCTACAGACAGCTACATGACTCTAGATATGAACTCTTACTTTAACAAGAAAGAAAATGGAAATGAAATTCTGAAATCTTTCAACATAATAAGAGAGACCCAGAAATAGATGTCAGAATGAGATCAATAAAAATATAATAGCGATAGAGCAAGAACTTGCACTCTATCAACAGAAGAAAGAATAAAATGAAATCTACATAACTGTTTATAAATGTTTCATGCTAAACCTGGGCTTAAATACTAGAAAATTGTGGCGAGTTAAAAAATTGCTCTCCACGATCAGGGATAGGCGAGTGATCGCTCCTCTCGCAGAATGAAAATTTGCAAATACATTTGTATGATATTAAATTTGCGCTTACATGTAAGAAGTAAAATATCTAAACCCTGATCAAAGATTTGAGATTAAAGGAGAGCTATTAATTGCTCTCCTTGGATGAAAGTAATAAAGATCAGACTAAATTACAATTGAGCCATAATATTGTATTCAGATACAGCCTTGCATGATGCAGAATGTAAATCAACTATCAAAAAGTGAGTAATCGAATGAAAAGAAAAATCAGCAACACCCTCAACCCGCCCTTGAACAGGGCAACTAAAAGGAAAGGAAGGAAGACTTAATATGTTAAAGTTGCCAACATTATCAAACCGGAGACATAGGGAACATATGACTGAAGTATATAAACTTCTTAACAAGAGGCCCAAGGGGCCTGTGTCGCTCACCTGGAGCACCATCAATTTTTGTCAAAATTGTTGGTGGGTGATTTAGCAGTCTTTTAAATGAGTTTGTGGACATTTTTGCAAGTGCAATATGGCCAACAAACATACTACATTTTGATTGGCCCACGGCGCCCATGTTTTTTTGATGGATCAACTTCCCGTGAACAAATTTTAATGGCCTAAATTTCAGCCTGATCCTTTCAGCGGTTCTGGAGGAGTCATTTTCGTGAAAACCAGGTCATCCAAGATGGTCGCCAAACCATTTGGTCAATCAAGTCCTCTTGAACACACTTGGTTTACCTCTTGGCCTAGATGAAGATTCCCCAAGTGGTTTTCGGAGAAGATTTTTAAAGACATTTCCTGAAATTGGCCGAAGTTCAAAATGGCTACTGGGCAAATTGGCCGATCGGGTTCATTTGAACAAACTTGGATCTTTATGCTCTAAGGATGCTTCCTGCCAAATGTAATTGAAATCGCCCTGGTCGTTCTCGAGAAGACATTTTAAATTTCCCATTGTTTTAGCATGGGAGCCTTTGACGAGAAAATTATGCAAGATGTCCGCCAAACAGTTTATCCGACAGTTTCGAAAATTGCAAATTTGAGCTCAGAATACCCAAAAACATATATAGAACCAATTTTGGCCTCAAAATCCATCAAATAAAAAAATCCAGTATGTCCGCCAAACAACGCTACATTTTGATTGGCCCACGGCGGCCATGTTTTTTGACGGAGCAACTTTCCTTGAACAAACTTTAATGGCCCTTAGTCCCTAATCATATCTCCCAAATTTTGGCCTGATCCATTCAGCTGTTCTGGAGAAGTTGTTTTCGGGAAAACTAGGTCATCCAAGATGGCTGCCGAATGATTCGGTCAAACAAGTTGTCTTGAACAAACTTGGCTTATCTCTTTGCCTAGATGAGGTTTCATACGTTTTGAATCGATTTCCCAAGCCATTTCGGAGAACGAGATTTTAAAATACATTTCTAAAAATCGACCGAAATCCAAGATGGCCACCGGCCAAATTGACAGATCGGCTTTGTTTGAACAAAATGAAATCTCTATGCCATAATGATGCTTCCTGCCAAATATAATTCACATCGGCCCAGTAGTTCTCGAGAAGACATTTTAAATTTCCCATTGCTTTAGTATGGGAGCTTTTGGCGGGAAAATGATCCAAGATGGCTGGCAAACCATTTATTCGACAGTTTCGAAAATTGCAAATTTGAGATCAGAATACCCAAAAACGAATATAAAACCAATTTCGGCCTCAAAATCCACCAAATAAAAAAATCCAATATGGCCACCAAACATGCTATATTTTGATTGGCCCATGGCGGCCAGATTTTTTGATGGATCAACTTCTCTTGAACACACTTTACTGGCCCTTAGTCCCTAATCATATCTGCCAAATTTCGGCCTGATCCCTTCAGCGGTTCTGGAGAAATTATTATCGCTAAAACTAGGTCAACCAAGATGGCCGCCAAACTATTTGACCAATTAAGTTCCCTAAACAAATTTGGTTGAGCTCTTGCCCTAGATCATATTTTATGAGGTTTCCTTCAATCCCTCAAGCGGTTTTGTAGAAGATTTTTAAAGACGTTTCCAAAAATCGACCAAAATCCAAGATGGCCGATTGGTTTCATTTGATCAAACTTGGATCCCTATGCCCTAAGGATGCTTCCTGCCAAATATAATTGAAATTGGCCCAGCGGTTCTTGAGAAGAAATCGTTTAAAGGAAAAGTTGACAGATGGATGGACGACGGACGGTCGCCATGACATAAGCTCACTTGGCCTTTCAGGCCAGGTGAGCTAATAATATATAAGATCCTGAAGTAGCAGCTGAATTAAAGCTTTCAACCGAAAAATCCAGCCTATTAAGACGACATAAACATAAATTAAGCAAACAAAAATCTCAAAAATCTATAATAGTAAATATTTGGAATGACCTGCCAACAAATGTAGTTAATGCACCTAGAATAAATCCTTTTTAAAAATAGATTGGATAAAGCTTGGAGAAACCAGGATGTATTATTTAATTATAAAATGCCCCTGATTACCGGAAGTCACACAGTTAACCAGGAGCCAGAGAAGAAAATGTGGTTATGGAGGACTAGAGACTGTGATCACTCAGCACCTAGTAAGTCCTAGTAAAGAACCTCTATGAGAACAACTAAAAAGAGGAAGAAAAATAAAAATAATTCGAGGAACCTACTAATACGACAAGAAAAAAGACGTAAGGCTATTAAGAAGATATTAAACTTACACGACAGAAAACCTGATCTCACACATCCGCTCCCACAAGATAAAAACCAAGGTACAGAAAAAACAACTGAAAACCATCTCCTGAGAATGACAAGAAGGAACTGAATAATACAGAAAAGCCTATAGAAAAAATACAGCTATGAAATAAACATGCATAAAGACAACTTCAAGGATCAGCACAATAAACTCTGATCTAGGAGAAAAAACCAGAAAACTACAAAAAGATAGAAAGATATCATGAAAGGAATTAAAGGGGAAAATGAAAAAAGGGAAGGGAATCTATCAAACTGACAGATAAGATGATGATCGACAGCTGCCGGAAGTACGAGGAAAGAACAAAAAATGTAAATTTACTAGCCGAGAAAAACTGACGGATGTAAGCAAAGAACAAACTTTTAAGTAAAAGGATAAAACTAAAGGCAGACCAAAATTTGAAAAATAATAGCGAAAGGGAAGAAAAATGCTGAAATGACAAAGAGGCGACATGAAACCAGGGCGAAATGACTCGCCGTAACCATGACGACAGAGAAGAAAAACTGACAGTCACTGAAAAGGAAAAGAATCAAGAGAGGGAACCCCGAGAAGAGAATGGAACCAAGAATAATGTCCTCAAGAATAAAAAGTCACTAAGAAAGGAGAAATAACCCATAAAATGAAAAGAAGAAATAAAAGCCGACATTTAGAATAAAAAATTACGGGTGAAAAATGGCAACAAATTAACTCCCTTGGTATAAATACGTCAACCTGCCAACATAAGAGGAGAAAGGAGCGAGAGAAAAGGCTGAACGGCTCAAAGACAACTGGCCATCTAAAGGCGGATGAAAGAAAAAATTATGTATTTAGAGATGATGCCTAGAAAATTAGACAGAAAGAGAAAAAAATCAATCAAAAAATAAACTAAATCCAAAAGAAAATAAAGTTAAGACTAACTGAAAATACACGTTTGACGGAAGAATACAACTGCCATATCGGCTGAGTGTTCTATATAAACCTACGATAGGCGCATATGAAAATAAGCTAAACCAAAAAACCTATACGGGAACCAGTCGAAAGTCTTTAATTACGTTACTGATAAATTCAAAAGACTGTCAATGTCTCTGTATAAAGATTTTCAGCCATTGAATATTCCGATTCTTTAAAGCAATTGAGAAAATAATACTAACTCTTAGGCCAGATGATGACTAGGACCTAAGAAAACGACATGGAAATTGATGTCCCTGAAACTGTAAGCGACCCTATCTCCGGATGAACGAAAAAATGGAAGCGGAAAAAATCTTGGAACCAGAAATATGTGAGCCGGAAGTCAAGGAAATACCGGAAATACGTGAACCGGAAGTTGGAAACTGACCCGGTAGATCAGTCGGACCGGAAGTCACATGGGAAACGGAAGTGCGAAGACCGGAAGCTAGAACTGGAAATTGATCCGGTTTAGACACCTGAGTGATCAATAAAATTGGAAACGAGCGGGAAGCGGAAGAGCAGGAAGCGGAAGCTGATACCGGAAGCCGACTAGGATCATAAAGACCTGAATGAACAGCAAGTCTGGAAGTCAAACCGGAAGCCAGACCGGAAACGGAACTACTTAAACCGGAAGCACCAAGCAGAAGCTGACCAAGATCATGAAGACCCGGAAGCGAAGCAACACCGGAAGTCGGATAGGAAGCGGAAGAGCGGGAACCAGAAACAAGTCGGCAGTTGACCCAGGTCCTGCAGACCAGGAGCAACAGAATACCCGGAAATGGTGGAACCGGAAGAACATGGTCAGGAAGAAACAAGCGAACTATCCTCGCAACCAGCAGAAAATAAAACAGACCACCTACGAACGTTGCGCATGACTGGAATGACCGAGACTTTGACATTGTTAATCTGTGAACCGGACACGTCCGGCACCACCACTTGAAGGTCTTGCCTGGCCTCAAGATTTACGTGGGTCTGAGAATTTGGTCATCTGCACGAGCCCACCATTCTCTCACTGCTATCCTTTTTCTTGGCCTTAGGACTCGCCCCCTGTCTCGTGGTGAGGGACACAGGTTTCCCCCACTTACAGACATGGCCTTTAAGATTCCGAATGGTTCCATCTGAGTCACTGTCCGCTTTCGCTGCTCGAATTGCCGAAGAAATACGTTCATCCAAAGACTGAGTTTAGACAGTGGCAAACGACTCAAAACGGGTGAAGAGCCAAAACCGCGTCGTTATTCTGACTACAAGATGGAGTCCCCCTTCCACTGCTGCAGGAGTGCTTTCTTTTTTCTAATTTAGGAGGGCTAGATTGTTTGCCATTTGCAGCAATAGAGGGGAGCGATCAGAGGCCACCTGCATTTTTGAAACAAAATCTTTGAAGTAAATCTTTTGTAAAGCAGGAGACCACCCCTTGCAAATACCGAACATAACGTTAGGTGTACATGAAGTACACTTAAGGCACACATGCCCAGCGAATTCAGAGGGGTGATGGCGATCACACTTAGACGATGAACATTTTCACCTTTTCAGCTGATTTCAGAGAATCCTTTAGACGAAAAAATAGGAAAAGATGAAGCATACAGCTTCTGAAATCTCTAGCCAACTCTAACAAATGCCTAACAAAGGCAGAGAAAGCACATGCTAGAAAAAGCGGGAAAACGTAAATTCAAATCATAGATCTGTATAAGTAAAAGGTTACCTATTAGAAATAAACTTTGAACTCTTCATGTTACGGGTAACTAGGATTGGTATTTATAGCAATCCCACTTAGCGTGTTTATGAGTGTATAAATGGTAAGGCATAGCTGACTACGACGAAAACCGGAAACAAAGAAACAAAAGTACAAATAACACATATAAAACCATAAAGTTACTCTACCACGTAACTTAGATAATAGGGACTTCATTGCAGGCATGATATTAAGAAGTAATCCTCTTAAATAAATATCTGACACAGATGGCAAGCACAAAAAACTTTGACTAGCGCAAAACAAACCTTTCTGTTAGCAGAAAAATTTGAAAGTGATTCTATGTTACTCTTAGTCTCCTCTGCACATGCGCACGCATGCACTTTGACCAAGGTCTTAGAGGAGTGGGTATAGACTGGTGCCAGTCTAATGCAGGCTATATGGTGAGAGTGTACTCTACCAGAAGCCTGGTTGAGGGTACAATGAGTTGGTATAGGCATATGGGGGCATGACAGCAAGCATAACAATCTTTCTCAGGTGCTAAATGCAGATAGTTTGATTTAGAAAGTAGTGATTGAACGGTAATGGATGTTTGTGGTGTAATAACAACTGAACACTATTCGCTGCAATTTAACACTCAATGAGCTGAGATTAAACAATATTAACGTCAGAAAAGTTTTACACCGTCTTCCACCAAATTTATTGAAAAATGTACACCAGTTCATCTTTTAATTTCATTTGAAAATTTTAAATTCTGATATCAGAATGGTATGGGTTAAAACAACTCTGACTGCATAAATCTGCAGAAGATGTATGCTAGTAAAGAGTCTTATAAAGCTGAGTTTGATTACACATAGGCCTATTCAATTTACTGCACATGTGCACATCAGAGTTGGGATCGAGTACAGGCAGCTGTACTGAGGCTGAGTACGAGTACTTTGGCAAAGTACTTGAGGCTGAGTACAAGTACATGTACTTTTCGCCAATTGTATTGAGGCTGAGTACGGGTTCTTTGTAAATGTACTTGAGTACGAGTACAAGTATATGGAGGGGTGGGGGAGAACAGACATACTATAATATTACCCTGTGCTTGCTATATGGGGTGGAGTTGCTGTGAATTCCATAAATATACATGTAAATATAAAATTTGGCTTCTCTAGTAGTATTTATTTACTAAACAAAGGTACCGACTTGAAGATTTTGGATATAATCGGACTGAACGGTGTTGCTACCATGAGCGACATTAGCTCCCAGCCAAACTAGTGTGAAATACGTCACAGAATATTTACTAATGCTTTTAACGATACCGAGAAAATGAGAAAATTCATTACATAACATATTAACCAGTTGAAGATTTAAAAAAGCAATTTGATTGGCAGTTGCTCATAAGTTACCGTAGGCAGAAATTACTTCCAGTCAAATTATTTTCAAAATATTTAACGGAATATTTACTTGATAACGAATATGCTGAATTCCTGGCATGATTGCTATGAATGTATATAAGGCTTCATCAGTGAGGGTTAAATAAGAAAGTTTCAATTTTCTCATAGAATTTGTCAGATTATCTCTGAAAATTTACCACTAAAATTACTGGCTTTCTTATCGAGCCAGTTATTCCAGTGTTAAATTTTCAAAAATGTCTTTTCTTGGTCTGCAAATTGATGTTTTCCATGACCACTGCAGAAGTCTATTTTCGCTGGATTGAGTGTTAAAATGTTTGGAGGTATATAAATCCTGAAATAATGAGCTTTGTCCACTTTCATTGTCAGGACTATAATGCATGAATGGTATCTTATCAGTAGGCATAAATTGCCCACACCAGGTATTTGTTGACATAAGGCTTGAGCAAGCTCTGTTCTAATCTGGCCTACATCTCTAAAAACTTTTAATGATAAATGACCAGAAACAACACTTTTTTATGCTGCTAAAAATATTCTATTGAACATTTTGAATGTTATTTGGAGGTAGGTCTTGCTGCTTTAACCAGTAATTATGCTTTCCAGACAAATTATTACGTTTACCTGTATGATTGCCTTGGAAGGTAGATAAAGAGTGCTTTAATAGTACATGGGTTAAAATGCTTTACTTGTTTAATCTTATTTCCTATTAGCATACCTACAGCAATTGCCCATTTCCACACAAACATCCAGAATTTCAATTTCAAACCCAATTAACAGTTTCTTTTAAAGATTTTGAAATTAATTTGGCTAGAAGCAGTTGCTGATTAAGCAGCAATGGATTCTAGTTAATGTATGTTTAAAATATGCAACAGTTTCCTGTATGATAGCCTTGAAATTGAGATAAAAAGGTTTTATGGCATTAGTCAAATACTTATCTTATTCCCTATAAGCATACCTACTATAGCAATTGCCCTTTTCCAGGCAAACATCCAGAATTTAAATTTTAAAACAACTTTTTAAAACAAATCACATGTATGAAAACATATTACAAAGCAGATTCATTTCAAAATATTGAGTAGATAACACCAAGTCAGTCAAATTGTTTTCTGTTATTTACTAGAGTTCATATCACCTTTGAGAACCGGTGCTGGAATTTTGAATGAAAAGAATAAAGTACCGTATTTCTAATACAAGCCCACACCCTAACTTTGACATATGAGCTCCAATGATTTCTTAGCAGTTTCAAAATGGCAAACTCTGTATTAGAAGCCCACCCCCTAACTCAGCCGATTGTATAGGAAAATTTATTTTAAGAGCAAATTTGTAAGAATAGCATGTATAATAACAACAAACATGTCACAGCTCACAGGGTGTGTCTACTTCACACCGATCTCTGCCCTGATACATTTCCAGCCCCTCTAGAAGTCAATACAGGATTTGTAAATCTCAACCACCTATTAGATTAATACTAATAGTACTTATAGTAGGCCATGTATGTTCAAGATATAATAAAGTTTATTCCACACTTTTGTAGTCAAAATGCGCTTAAAACAGTCTTGGCGTGATTAAATACCTTCCTTATAAATATATTTTAAGACCAAATTTATGTACCAAACAAGCAGTATTGCGCAGCAATTTTGTAACACCGATCAACATTAAATGATCCAAAATATAGCCAGCTGCTTAAGTTGGTGAGCCAGCGGCTCTTTTGCGATTGGAGGCGGCGCATTCTCACGAGATATTATATGCTAATAGGTATTTATCAAACGGGTACCCGTTATTCAGATCAGTATGATACTCAGTTCCGATCGCGCAATGATAATATATAGAAATTTCCGAGTTTCGAGTCCCTGATTCTAGAATATTTATATCCGAGTACTCGCTCTAAAATAAACTCTTCAATTGGAGGCGAATCACATGATTTGTATTTTTTCGCATCACCATTTTATATCAAATTGTGGATTACGTTTGATGCAATAAACGACTTTTATTAAAGGATACGCAATATTTAGGCGTTCAAATAAAATAATTTCACTTCCCCGGTGATGTTTTGAGGTATACATTAAACATAGGTGTAGGCGGTGGGAATTTTTATGGGAGAAAATGCTTTGAATTTCCGTGGTATCAGTTTTAGAAAACTTTTTCGGTAAAACCCTCTAATATAAGCCCACCCCCTTTCTCAGAGATGTTGGGGTGAAAATTTAACACCTCTTGTCCTAATAGAAGCCTAGGCTTCAATTAGGCGAAATATGGTATGCATATAATTTTTATGCAGAAAATGGATAAGTACTCGGCATGTACTCTTAAGCACTCAAAAGTACAAGTACAGAGTATGTACTTGAGTACAAGTACTGAAAATTTACTGAGGCTGAGTACAAGTACATGTACTCATAAAGGCATGAGTACTGAGTACATGCGAGCACTTGAAAATCTGTATTCGAGTACATGAGTACATTGGCCCCAACCTTGGTGCACATGTACAGTGCAATAGGCAGATGGTTCCACGTGATTACTACGACTGCTATAACCGAACTCTGATTTCTATTACAATAATTTTAAAGTAAGCGCAAAAATGTTTTAAGATAATTTAAGCAATGACTTCACTAGATCCCCTACAGATTACATCGGATATTATCACTACAGATCTATGTCTACCGCTAAAAACGTTCTAATTTTGTGGTATTGCGAAACATTTTTCATGAAAACTATGCCAATATTTATCCACCAAATAAACTGAATATCCGGTTGAAACCGGTGTTGTGGTCAACACTGTCATCAGTTTTGTTTTTCCCAAAACTGCACCGGCCTACTTGTCAATGTCTTGACTAATTTTAAAGCACACCCACACCGTAAAAAGACTTCTATTAGATCACCAGCACCCATTGACCACATCATGTGATTGATATTACAATGTAGGGCTCAGCGGAAACATTAACCCTTTAATTTTCCCCCCATTTGCAGGCTGGAGAAGACAATTTTCTTCAAATTTACCACTGGAATGACTGGCTCGATAATTAAAATTACCACTGAAATTACTCCTAGTTATTGAATCAGTCTTTCCTGTAGTTAGTTTTTAACTAGAAATCTGGTATTTTGTCTCTGGTCGGTCGGCTGGTGATCGCCGGAGACATCTATGGCAATCACCTTCACACCTCATTGCTTCTCTCCACCCAGGAGTATAAATGGGTACCAGTATAGAACTGGTAAGGTACCAATAATAGACTTAAATAAACGAAGCCTAGATACGGCGTGAAGGGGACCTGGAATCAGGGACTCGATAGATGCCAACCAAACTAATAACTTCTTGTCTTACAGCTACCCCTCTTAAAGAATCTCCATCTTGTGGGCAGAAAAACACATTTCTCTTATTATATTTAATCATTTAGTCACGTTTAATCCTGTAATGGTGAAGCCAGTCAAAAACCACTTCTACAGTGCTGTTGAGGAATGTCCATTTGGAGGCCAACAGAATGCTATTTGAGAAATTTCATCACTGAAATGACTCGCATGATAACTGAGCCAGTCATTCCAGTGGCAAAATATTTTTAAATCGTCTTCTCTTGGCCTGCGTATGGACCTTCACAATTTTCTAGACAAATGTTGAGTATTCAAGTGTTGGTACTTATAACTGAACGCGTGTACTCACCCTGGCCATCTGTTCTACCATGTGTAATCGTCCATCCAACTCTCGTCTCACCTGAGCGGCCTGCTCATCAGCATTGTCCAACTGAAAAAGATAATAAACATAAGATCCATAGTGATTCACAACTTACATAATGTCCACTCTGTTAACTCTTTAACCCTCAAATTTCAATTTTTACATATCAATTATCGAGTGATAAATTTTCTAAAATAGTCTTCTCTTGGTCTGCAAATGGACATTTATCAAGACCACTGTAAAAGCCTTTTTTGGCCATGTTCATTGTTTATTGGGTTAATGGACAAACTGTTTAAAATGATTTCTACAGTGGCCTTTTGAAATTACACCTTACAGGTCAACAGGTTATTTCTGAAATTTTACAGATGAATTACTGCCTCGATAACCAAGCGAGCCAGCCAGCCAGAGCCAGCCAGCCAGCCAGACAGGCAGACAGATATGGAAGCAACAACGTCCCGTTAAATTAGTTTCAAAATATTCAACAGAATCATTATTAGATACTAAAGACAAGCAATTCGTACAACTGACGGACTATCCCTGGTTCATGATGGAGTATTTCTGCCAGTTATGAGTGTGACGTCATCCTAGATGTGACGTAAATGACTATGACATCATATTCATGACTGACAGATTAGATAAATCCATTGATGCTGTTAGGGCAATAATATGAATCCTTGATTGGTCAAGAAAATCAACATTTTTGGCTAATGA
The DNA here is from genome assembly GCA_034401795.1 of Chaetoderma sp. LZ-2023a. Classification (NCBI taxonomy): domain Eukaryota; kingdom Metazoa; phylum Mollusca; class Caudofoveata; order Chaetodermatida; family Chaetodermatidae; genus Chaetoderma; species Chaetoderma sp. LZ-2023a. Next base: position 140,021,347 of record CM067371.1, on the reverse strand, counting down.
ATGTCGATTTGCAGGCAAAACTTATTTTTGAAAATATACCACTGAAATGACTCTAGGTTATTGAATTAGTCTTTCCTGTAGTTAATTTTCAACTAGAAACCTTCAGGACATTTTGAAAACCTTTAATATTCCACCTAACATTCAGATGATGGAGATAATTTGCATCACTAAGTTGTGCCACTCTCCCGACAAAAATAGTCTTCCTCTTGGCTTGCAAATGTACATGTGAACAATATTCAAGACCGTTGCAGAGGCCAGTGTTGGTCAAGCTTTCGATCCTGACCATTAACACCATCACCGATGATTTCCATATATCTCATTTTCAATGCTACCATATAGGAACTGTCAAATATTTATATATTAATTTGACTCAAAGCCATTGCTGCCTCTAAATAACAAGAGGCCCAAGGGGCCTGTATCGCTCACCTGGATTTATTGTCCACTGGCACAACCGAACAAAACGAGATGACCACTGGAAAAATTTACCAATCTAATTTCTGTGAAGGTTTAGACAAGATTTATCTGCCCTGTAGGTGGGGCTTAGAATACACCTTCCGTATCCTCTGCGAGTCGTAAGAGGCGACTAAAGGAGGTAAGGGTGAGGTAACCCTGACAGAAACCTCGAGTGCTGAAGACGGAGGTTCCAGGCCGCACGGCGCACTCTAATAAACCATGGATCCACGCACTTAACGCTTATGATCATGTCGATAGTCACTTACAGGACTGGCGGTATGATCAGCGAACGAAAAGAAGAAGAAAGAAGAAGAAGACAAGATTTATTAAAATTGGCCCAGCCGTTAATAAGTAGTCTTTTAATGATTTTCTGAGAAATTTGCATAAAATACACCATGTCCGCCAAAAACGCCAATTTTGATTGATTCATGGCAGACATGTTATTTTTTTATGCATAAACTTTGCATGGACTGTACAAACTTTAATGGCGTTTAGGCCCTAATCATATCTCCCAAATTTGGCCCATCCATCCAGCGGTTCTAGAGGTTATTTTCATGAAAACTAGGTCATCCAAGATGGCTGCCGAAGCAGTTGGCCAATCAAGTTGCCATAAACAAACTTGGTTCAGCTGTTGCTCCAGATGAGCTTTGAACTGATTTCACATGCGGTTTCCGGGAAGATTTTTAAAGATGTTTATAAAAATCAGCCAAAATCCAAGATGGCTGCTGGCCAAATTGGTTTCCTTTAAACAAACTTGGATCCCTATGCCCTAAGGATGCGTCCTGCCAAATATACTTGAAATGTTCCAAGCAGTTCTCGAAGACATTACAAATTTCCCATTGCTTTATTATGGGAGTTTTGGGCAGCAAAAAGATCCAAGTTCGCCGCCAAACCATTTATTCGACGGTTTTGAAAATGACAAATTTGAGATCAGAATACACAAAACCAATTTCGGCTTCATAATCCATCAAATAAAGATATTCAATATAGCTACCAAACATGCCAAATTTTGATTAGTCCACGGCGGCAATGTTTTCTCACGGATCAACTTCTGTTGAACAAAGTTTAATGGCCCTAATGATATCTGCCAAATTTCAGGCCGATCTGTTCCGCGGTTCTGGAGTAGTTGTTTTCGCGAAAACTAGGTCATCCAAGATGGCGCCAAATCATTTGACCAATCAAATTTCCTTGAACAAACCTGGATCAGCTCTTGCCCTAGATCATATTTCATGAGGTTTGCATCGATCTCCCTAGCGGTTTCTGAGAATATTTTATATTATTAGAATTTATAACTGAGACGGTTCTAAAAATCTGCCAAAATCCAAGATAGCTGCCAGCCAAATGGGTCGATCGGCTTCGTTTGAACAAACTTGAATCCCTATCCCCTAAGGATGCTTCCTGCCAAATATAATTGAAACCGGCCCAGTGGTTCTTGAGAAGTCATTTTAAATGAAAAGTTGGCGGATGACGGACGGTTAGAGACACGATCACCATGGCATAAGCTCACTTGGCCCAGCACTCGGGCTAAATGGCTTCCAGTCAAATTATTTTCAAAATATTCAACAGAATAAGTTTTATATCGTACAGAATTTACTTTCTCAGGTACCTGTCAGTAAAAGCGTTAAAGGATTGATACATTAATGATAACTATCCCCCTCCCACCCTCCCACCCTTTGATGACCTTTGATCTTTTGACTCTAAAAGAGTCTTCTGAACTTTTGTATGGTCAACCTCTCAGTCATGTTTGTCCTGCCAGTTGAATTTGAGTTATCACACCAGACAAGCAGACAGACAAGCCAATAACAATATCCTCATCACACATTGTGGAGACACATTATATAATATGCTAAGCATTTAATGGTCAAGATGACAAAAACTGGACTCTGTGGTCTTGAGGAATGTCCATTTACAGGACAAGAGATTATTGATAAAACTTACTACTGGAATGACTGGCTAGGTACAAACAAGCCAGTAAATCTATTGGTAAATTTTCAAACTTAATCTTCTCTTGACCTGGAAATGGTAATTCACTGAGCAGAAATCTAAATTTTCTTTACCAATCTTGACCAATAAAAGGTTAACCATAGATATATGTATAAGATTCTGATATTCTATGCTGTTGCATAATTACAGCATGTGCGTGCGTGTGTGCGTGCGTGCGTGCGTGCGGCCATGCGCACGTTCTCTCATGCGTGTGTGGTGTTATGAGGATGACACAGCCACAGCCGCTAAAGATCAGCATCACGCTCTTGATGACAATTTGACCCTTTAATACTAAGTAGGGCCACAAATGGCTTCTACTGTAATCTTGGAAAATCTTGCAGACCAATAAAACTATTTTTGAAAGTTTAACACTGGAATCACTGGCTCGATAATCAGTCTTAAATATTAAAAAATAATCCTTTCTTGGCCGGCAAGTGGACAATTTTTATGAGAAAATTAAAATTTTAATATTATTCACCAAATTGGGGGATTGAAGGGTTAAGCACAATGACAGGAATGTTAGAGCCAAAAAAATCTTTCTCCATGTGTTACATATAACATCTACTGTGTTGTAGTCAGACATACCGGAGCTACGCATCACACAATGATTAGCTATAAACTGTTTTTAATAGACAAAGCTCACAAGATTTATGATTATATAAGACCATTATCTCAAATTATAATCAATACAAGCAGAGATTGGCCCCCCCCCCCCCCAACCCTCTTTCCATTTGCCACAAAAGCTGTTGATTATTTTGAAAATAATTTAACTGGAAGACATTAAGCAGCTAAGGCAGCAATGACTTTCAGTCAAATTAATTTTAAAATATTCAACAGATTTCTTGTATGGTTGCTTTGAAATTCACCTTTCCAGAGTATCCATCTATCATATAATGTCATAACCAGCTACGCAGCGTGTAGGATGACATCATAATCATTACGTCATATATGATTCTATTTGGCCTGTCTCTAAATCTTAATAGTCCGACACGTACAAATTCTATGTCTCTACTATTTAATAAACATGCTGTTGAATATTTTCAACACAGTCAAATTAGTTCCAAAACATTCAATAGCTTACCATTATAGTTTTCTGGAAATTGATAGTCAGGGAGTTCAGAGATCGATCGATCCCAACACGAGCGAGGTGTGAGTGGAGCTTAGCTAAAGCTGGGTGGGGCATAACTAAAACTGGAAAGGTTCATTTGCATGAAGGTGGTTGCATCAATGAAAGGGTTAACACTCACAGATCAGAATGACAAATCTTGTTTGGTGTAACCGGGATATTCCTTTGGAATCTGGGACAACCAGATTTCCCTGTAGGGCAAAGTAATTTTTCTTCAATTTAACATTGCAATAATAGGGAGGGCAACTTAAAATATTCATGAAAGCCTTGAGGGCAACCATTAGGTAAAACTTAATTAATATATTTCAAGCATTGTTAATTTGGCTTGAAGCTGTTGCTGCCTATAGCACTCAAAGGTTCCAATAAAATTAGTTTCAAAACCTTAAACACCTTTCCTGTATAGCTGTCTAGATACATTGAGGCATTGGATTTTCAAGCTGCAAAGCAGGATCACAAAACCAGCAACATAATTTCTTGCGCTGAAATTTAAGGCAGCTGGGAGCAGTAATTTCTGACACATGCACAGACACGCACACGCATCACACCTCATCCTGTAAGTTTCCCTGAAATCACAGTCTCTCAGTACCACGGCAATCTTAATGGTAAGATGCATGTAGGCAATATGTTAAAAGTAAATTACCTGGAAGTTGTTGATAGTTGCTACCTTAACCATTTAATGGTCAAGCCGGCCAAAACAGGCCTCTGCAGTGGTCTTGAGGAATGTCCATTTGTGAAAATTTACCACTTTTTTTTTTTTTTTACCAAATTTGATCATTTAATGGTAAAAAGCAGAAACAGTTTCCAGATAAATTACTTTCAAACGTATCTCACAGAATATATCAAGCACTGAAGTAGAATGTGGTTTGTGGTGCTCAAGTGTTTTATGATAAATCGGTCTAAAAAAGCTTTAACCGTTTAACCATTAAATTTGTTCATGAAAATTTCTCATGGAAAATGTCCACTTGCAGACTAGATTATTTTTGAATATTTATCACTGATCTGACTGGTGCAGTTATTGAGCCAGTCATTCCAGTAGTAAATTTTTAAAAATAGTCTTTTCTAAGGCCCACAAATGGCTATATTCAATATGCAACAATTTTTTGTTTTCTTGACCAAATTTCACCATTAACCCTTTAACACTCATATTAGCCAAAAATGGCCTCTGCAGTGGTCTTACGAAATGTCCATTTGCATACCAAGAGAAGACTATTTTTGAAAATTTATCAACCGAGCCAGTCATTCCAGTGACACATTTTCAAAAATAATCTCCTGGTCTGCAAATGGACATTTTCTACGAGAAAATTAAAATTGTCTTGAAAATATTTACGGGTTAAAGGATTAAGTAGAATCTGTGCTATTGATCCAGAATGGGATAATGCAATACGATCATTACAGGAACAAACATCCAGCCAGTGCTTCTATCCTAGCCGCTAAATTAAGCATTAAAATAATCAGTCACGTCAACCTGGTTTGCAAACAATATGAATTAGTGAATAGACAACTATCTAATCAACCAGGCTGCCTCTACATGCGAAACCCCCATCTTCAACCGCCGTTATTATTAGTTGAGGCAAATCTATTATTAACAAAGTAATCATCGTCATCGGAGACGTAGATCAGATGAGGAGTATGAGTCAAATTATCTCCCCTCTAGAAGGCAAGAAGCTGTACCACTTGAAACATTATCCATGTTTGCACGATATGGTGCGAGGCCGGATAGATTGGGACATTGAATGAGTGCAAACTCTTTTTGGTGAGGGAGGTCAATACCGATCAATGTTTCCATGGCAGCTGGAATGAGACGATCTCGAGGGACAGACGGCAAATAGAGCCTGGAAGCAAGTGTGACAGAGTCTGGTGGTAAGGCACTCGGCATTCCGACAGCTGCATTCATACAATCCCAGCCTGCATTTGATGGCGATAACCCAGTCAGTGTTTCCATAAATAGTATGCACAGTGGCTGCCAGTCAAAGGACAGATGGCAAAATTACCAGTTATATCTTTTGTTGTCATTCGGACAGTAAACAAATTGTTAAGCATGAAATGTATCTCAAATCTATTTCTTGTATCAGCAAATTATAACAGCTTTCCTACGATAGCATTTAGCTTGCTTAACCATCACTCATATCGGTCAAAAACAGCTTCTGTAGTGATTATGAGAAATGTCCGTTTGCAGACCAAGAGAAGACTATTTTTGAAAATTTACCATGGGAATGACTGGCTCATTTATCGAGCCATTCATTCCAGTGGTAAATTTTCAAAAATAGTCTTCTCTTGATCGGCAAATGGACATTTTCATGGGAGAAAATAGAAATTTTCATAAACAATTATTATGGTTAAAGAGTTTATATATACATAGAATGACCATAATTGTAGTACAGTAATCAGACTAAGATTTACTGTTGCTGAAGCTATCGGGTCAATATAAATTTAATTTAAAAAGGCAGGCATAAATATAAAAGCTTCACAGCTATGAATAATAAATAACCTTGATTCCTGTAGTATTTCAACAGAAAATTTACATCCGGTCATGCAGATGGGTGTATTTTATAACATCATGACTACCGGGTATCTATATGTACACATACATATAGATAAATTTTCTGTTGAAATACTACAGGAATCAAGGTTATTTATTATTCATAGCTGTGAAGCTTTTATATTTATGCCTGCCTTTTTAAATTAAATTTATATTGACCGATAGCTTCAGCAACAGTAAATCTTAGTCTGATTACTGTACTACAATTATGGCCATTCTGTCAACAATACATGTTCCGTAGCTAATTGTCACGAAAAGTCCAGAAAACTAATATTTTTCTTATTTCATATTATAAGTCAAAATATCAGGCATAATTCCAAACAACATTTACCGGTAGGCATTTTCCTAAAGTGTGAACTTTAAAATTTTATAATTTTAACTCACGCTACCCGGAGTTTCAGTTCATACATGTAAATTCATTATTGTGCAGTATTATAGAGAAAAAATCCAGAAAACTGATATTTTTCATATCTCCTTAAAAATGAATGGGAATGCATGAAAGTAGAATGTGGTTTGTAGCGTCTTATAATAAAATGGCGGCCATCTTGGATTTCGGATCACTGTCAATTTCTATAGGTTTCTTCCGCACACCTGAATCCAACCATCCTCTTAGGTTTCAATGTGATCCGATAAACGGTAACATAGCTATCATCCGGAAACCAATTTTTAAGATGGCTGCCAGTGTCTGGTGGCCACCTTGGATTTCGGATCATCGTCGATTTCGACAACCTTTTTTCTCAGACCTAATCCAACCATCCTGTGAAGTTTCAAAGCGATCTGACAAACGATAGCTGAGTTATCGTGCGGAATGAAGGAAATTTCCATTTCCCTTTCTCCGAGATCTAACAATACTTACCATTCTATTACTTCTGGTACAAGCTATCTTGGATAGCTGGCCCTAGAACTCTAGACTTAGTAAGCTTTACCGGTTCCTGGAACCGGGTACCCGGTTCCCAACAACCAAGTACCCGTTTGCAATGACGCTCATATTGTTTACATAGCCACCAAATAAGAGATACCCATGGCTTGCCTCCGTGGGGCTGGGAGGCATGGTCCGTAATAGAATGCCAAGTATTGTTAGATCTCGGAGAAAGGGAAATTGAAATTTCCTTCATTCTCCTTCGATCAATACTTACCATTCTATTACTTCTGATATACACCAGATTTAGACAGTAACCTGGTGGGAAGGGGCAAGCCATCAGTTGCTACTTTTGCCCATTGGAGAAAGAGCTTAGACTTAAACTTGACAAATGGAGACCTAAAAGGACCATCAAGTTAAAGGGACCGAATCACATTCGCATAACTGGTCCCCCCCAACCCGCCCTTTTTTTCTCCTAAGAAAAAGGGAGAGAACTCACGAACATGCATCTCACCTGAAACATAAATATGCTAAGAGGGTTAACTGCTCTTTGCATATAGCAGCCTGGGAATGAGCATGAATATATAAGAACATGATATATACACATAATACAAAAAACTCTCAATCTTGAATTACCTCATGATTATTGGATTCCAGACGTGGAGCCTTCAACCATTCACTTGTCCGGCCATCAGTGACACAATCTGGTAGGCATCCTCTTGCTTGGCCATGTCTGCCTCTTAATTCTTGCTTTACAAATGCCAAAAAAAGGAGAAGAGCAGTGTGGCCGCTTAACTATCATTTCAAAACAGCTAAAGTGAGTGATTGGCGGAGTCTGACATATCCTTCATATTTTAATCCGTGAAAGAGGACTCACAGTGCCATTGTGCAACAGCCATGATGTCCTCTAACGGAACACCATTGTAAAGGGTGGTCGAGACGGCTATTCCTCTAACATTGTGTGCCCTTGCGCATTGCACATGGTGCCCAGTCGCAATCTCATGGGTAGTCTGAATGCATTCCACTACCCAACGTGAGATAGAATCCATGGATGCGGCGCCATATGGCTTCTTATGGCAGATCCACAGATGTCTATCATTCGACCGTAACGAGTCTGCCCATTTTTTGTACTTAGTTAAAGCACGGACTGAGCACCAGACACAGGCATCACGATCAAACCTAGTTAGTTTCGGTATAATGATCGGTTTGCCGAGATATCTCAGATTGATTTTTTGACATAAACTCTGCTCTTGGCAGTAGACGCAGACCCTCTCCAGAGACAATAAATCGGTCCCTCTCTGCTGAAAGCACATGGATCTCACTGCGCCTTCTTGCTGAGGAAGCTGCCAATAGAAAAACCGCCTTTAGAGTCAATTGCTTTAGACTAGCCGAACGCAACGGTTCGAAAGGGTGCTTGGCCAGTACATTAAGCACTAACGATAGACTCCAGGCTGGAATGACTACCGGTTGTCTCGGTCGGAGATTGCTCATTCCTTTCACCATCAGATTTAACTGGGCCACCTCTGGACTATCCCTGTTGGCTAGAAAAGGGATAATTGACGCCAAAGCTGACTTGTATCCAGCAATTGTGACGGGAGCTAGTCCTGAAAAGAACAGCTCACCGAGAAGGTCTGCTATTTGCTGAACAGTGGATTGAAAGGTATCAATACCATTTCCTTCACACCAGTCTGCAACCTTGTTGTTATATGACTTGAAGGTTGACCTCCTTCTCGTAGCTGTGATGAATTTCGCAGCCTGTCGACAAAAACCTTCCGACGTGGAACATTGTTTGATAACATCCACGCAGTCAATTTGAACATTTTGGAACGCTCGTGTAGGAAGCGTCCCTTGGCCTGGGAGATTATGTTCGGAATCTCTGGTAACTGCACTGGATTGTCCACCAGCAGATCCAGAAAATCTGTGAACCATGACCTGCTGGGCCAAAATGGCGCTATTAGCAGGACGAGGCACGGTTCCTCTCTGATCTTCACCAAATCTTCAGCAAAAGAATGGTGGGCGGGTACGCATAAGTGTGCATCCCTCTCCAGCTTATCGCCAGAGCGCCTGTATCGACGGCATTTGGATCTGGAATCAGCGAGACATAAGTCATGATTTGAGCATTTTCCTTTGTGGCGAACAAGTCCACATTGGGTTTGCCACAATGCTCGAAGATCCTGTGAAGAACTGGAGGGTTGAGAGACCATTCTGTTGGCAGAATTCTCTGTCTGCGAGACAAAGCATCCGCCAGAATGTTCAATCGCCCAGGAATGTGAGCTGCATTCAAAACAACTGAGTAATTCCTGCACCATTGAATGAAGTGCCACACCTTCATATATAGTGTGGGTGACTTAGTCCCGCCTTGGCGATTTATGTATGATACTACTGTCGAGTTGTCTGACCGTATCAATATCACCTTACCTTGACTTTTGGAAGAAATCTTTCCAAAGGTCAGTTCCACTGCCATCATTTCCAACAGATTGATATGCAGCTGGCTCTCTTGGAGAGTCCATGTGCCCGAGACCTGGTGTTCTCCCATATACACGGACAGCTGGGGGTGGGGTAAGTGCAGCGAAACTCTCACTAGGAGATTCTGATGCTTTTTCCACAATACAAGATGCGACATTAATGGCTCCAAAACTGGCACCAGCTTTGACAGGGGTTCTGTTCTCCGTTTCCACAGAGACATCAGATACAACTGGATAGGTCTTCGCATCAGAGCAGCGTACGGGATTACCTGCTCCATGGAGACCATCATGCCCAGCATCTGAAGAAACCACCTCGCCTGAATGGGGTTTCCCAATCGAAAACTCTTGAGGATGGCTAACAGAGACACCACTCTGGGCTCTGACGGGTAAACCCTGCCCACCTCGAGAACGAATCGCATCCCTAAATAAACAAACTGTTGAGTGGGTTACAACTCAGATTTCTCTTGTTGACTATCCATCCTAGATCTGAAAGCAACTTCAGTCAGAGCAGTATCCACCTCTAACTTGGCTGGCGCGTCTGCCTTGATAAGTCAATCGTCTATGTAGGTGTGAAGCGCCACATTCTCTCCTGAAAAACGCTGTCACCGCAAGGACCATCTGGTGAAAACCTGTGGAGCTGTCGACACGCCAAATGGGAGGACTACAAACTCCCACACTTGATTCTGAAATGCAAATTTCAGAAACCTGTGACAACTCCTGTTCATTGAAATGTGGAAATATGCATCTTTCAGATTGATCGATACACACCACATTCCCTTCCTCAATTCTGCCATTACCGACCTCGGAATTTCCATCTGAATCTGAGGCGTATGGATAAACCAATTCAATGGACTGAGATTGAGAATGGGTCTCCACCCCCCCCCCCTGTGCTCTTGGGGACAAGGAACATGTTTGAATAGAAGCCGGGAATGTTCTGGTGTGCTGGTTTTATTGCTCCCTTCAGAAGCAAACCTGAAACTTCGTTTTGAATGGCTTCTAACTTATCTGGCTCCCTTGGTACGGGAGTCCAGACTGGTGCCAAAGACAGATTTTGTGGTGGAAAATCCCACCACTCCATGTATCCCTGGGATAACCATCCTAGGACCAGACTGTCTGACATCACACCTCGCCAAGCCTTGATGAAACGCATGAGCCTTCCACCCACTATAGACGCATTGATGCCTAATGCGGGTGTCTGGCTCGCGATCCGCTCTCCCCCACCCCACCCCTCTCTTGACGAGAGAGAGAACCATTTCGGTCTTGGCTTGACCGGTCCAACTGGCACCGCTGTTCCTGTCACACAGGTGCGGTCCAGGGAGATACGAAGGGAGCCTTCATACCCTCAGGTACGATCCGTTCCCTTCTTTCAGCCCTGTGAGGACTAACCCTTCCCCCTTCCCGCCTCTCGGGAGATCAGTGGCAACATTGGGGTGGGTAGGAGCCTTCACAACCTCCTTGGCCTTCTTTGCCAGAGGCGGCTGAGAAGACCCAGTAGAAGCAGAAGCAGCACTAGGCTTGGCTTTCGCCTTACTTTTATGCTTCTTCTGCTTCTTAGAAGGTTGCCCGGTTAGCGGCTTGGCCACAGCCCCTAGGGCGTGCGCCTGTCGCACTAGTTCCAGCTGCAGATTCACCGCTAACCGATTCTGCGCGATGTTGGCAGTGTCTTCTAAGATGGCCCGCGCTTGGCCACCAAAGATGCTAGGGCCAGTAAGGGGCATCCCAAGAAAATGCTCCCTAACGGCGGTAGCCGGACGCATATGGTCAAGGACCATCTGTCTCCTAGACTTTGTCACTCGCGCTTGCACCCTTGCCAATGCGTCCATAGACAGCACCAGGCTGTGATTCACACACGATAGCGCCACAGCTGGCACAGGGTGGTCTGCCCCCACTTCAGCCCACACCGACTGAAGAAGGCAATAAGAGTGATTGACAGCACTCATTGCTGCCATCACCCCCTCATCGCAGAGACAGGACGTCATCATGGTGCAAATGGGACTTGTCCACCAACGCCGGAGCGGGGCCATCCTCAGTGACCGCTGGTACAACACCATATTTGTCGAATTCCCCCTGTGGGATACGACATCTTGCCCGCACGTCCCTGGAGGCCGTAGGGAGCTGGCCCTTGGTCAGGAGCTGCTTGCTATAAATAGCGTCTAACAACTCCATAAACCTTGGATCCAGTCCAAGATCCCCGTCCTAATCGATGCAACCGATGGACGTAGCAATCTCTCCTCCTCGGCCTCCTCGTCTTCAGACTCCGAAGAGTCGTCACCAGACGAGGAAGCACCGGAGCCATCCTGACAAACGGCTCCCATGCCTGACGGACCGGCCACTGCTACTGGACCACCCGTAGGTGGCCGCAGAGAGACAGAACCCATCAGGCCAGAGCCCGACGGGACTGCCGGGGAGCCATACGTCCAAGGACAGGGTCCGTACCAAGCACAGGAAGACTGCCCTACAGCTTTTAGTAGCAGGGGCAACACCAGCGTATGAAGGACGCTATGCATGAAGCCGTGCATAGCAGGTCCAAACCCCGCCGTAGGTGCCATCTCCGCATGTGGAGCGCCCCCAGGGGCCGAAACGGACGCTCCACCATTTAATTTTGCACCGCCTAACCCCACGTCAGACCCTACCAAGTTCTTCTGGGAAAGGAACTTGGCCATCATATTGGACTACTGCACAAATGTCACACCTATTATCAAGATTACATTTTGTACACTTAAAGCAGACATGGTCCTTGAACATGACCTTCACGAACTGATGGCACTCGTCACATGATGGCGGGGTTGGCTTGGCCTATAAGCAAGCAGAACGAACAGGAATGGCAGGCACACAAATAATTTTCAATAATTTGACCATAAATTAATTGTAACCCTCCAGCACCCTACCCCACAACATTACAGTAAAGATCGCATTGATTATGACGACAAGAACGAAGCAGGCAAGATACACCCATATACTGATCCTGAAGGATGTATAAACGGAACCAGGAACCATATCGCATAGTGTTCGGGGTATATTTACTAATCAATATAAATTATACTCCTAACGAAGGCCAAAACGATATGTGAAGAAACAACAAAATGAAACAAACTGCTGTAAAACACGGTAAAACCGCAGACCACACATCTTAATCAAGAATTTTTAAACCACCGATCATTGCAAACAGATCGTGATAACACGCAAAACTTGAAATTTCCAAAGTTTTTCTGGTACCAATACAGTACGCAGCACCCAGAATCAGATGCGTGAATTAATGAAACATTTTCTTCACATAAAAATCTGAGACAACTCGGGTGTGATGTCACCCACTCTGATCATACAGAGAACGTCAGCCGATTTTCATGATAAAACACTGTATAGCCAACACCTTATTTCATATCTGCAGATCGCCTGTTGGGGTTAAAGGAAGGCGACCAATCTGGGATATTTCGTTGTTAACACACGTCCCAGATTCGGGGTCAGAAATTGGAACATGCTATTTGACAAAATTTTGAAGACCTAAGTCTTTTAACTATGGAATAACATGGAAATATACAACCTGGATATCAGCGGCTCCTTCCATGGTAATCCAAATAACCCTTAGAGAGCGAACACTAAGCTATCACAATCACAGAAAAATGACTTAGAAAACTTTAAGAAAAAGCTAAGACACTTCCAACTGCAAAAAGCATGTAGCTCTTGTTGCTATGCAAATAAGAATGAGCTTCATGGCAAACAGGTACTCGGTTGTTGCGAACCGGGTACCAGGTTCCAGGGGCCGGTAAAGCTTACTAAGTCTAGGGTCCTAGGGCCAGCTATCCAAGATAGCTTGTATCAGAAGTAATAGAATGGTGAGTATTGATCGGAGAAACCAATTTTCAAGATGGCCATCGGATCATCGTCGATTTCCATAGGTTTTTCCTCAGGCCTACACACACAGTTATCGTGACGAAAACCCATTTTCAAGATACCCGCCAGTGGCTGGTGGCCATCTTGGATTTCTGATCCTCGTCGATTTCTATAGGTTTCTTCCTCAGACCTAGTCCAATCATCCTATGAAGTTTCAAAGCGATCTGATAAACGGTAGCGGAGTTATCGTGCGGAAACCAATTTTCAAGATGGCTGCCAGTGGCCGGCGGCCATCTTGGATTTCAGATCATCGTCAATTTCGATAGGTTTCTTCCTCAGACCTAGTCCAATGATCCTATTAAGTTTCAAAGCGATCTGATAATCGGTTGCTGAGTTATCGTGCGGAAACCACTCTGCCAGCCACCCATAAATGCACATAATACCCCGCCAATTGGTGGGGCATAAAAATCTGCCAAAAACCAACATGGTCACCAGCCAAATTGGCTGATCGGCGTCGTTTGAACAAATTTGAATCTCTATATGCTAAGGATGCTTTCTGCCAAATATAATTGAACTCAACCCAGTGGTTCTTGAGAAAAAAGTTGTTTATAGTAAAAGTTGACGGATGACAGATGATGGATGGATGACGAACGGAAAATGGACAGTCACCATGGCATAACTCACTTGGCCTTTCAGGCCAGGTGAGCTAATAAACACTGTATCTAGTTACTCACACCACTGAAGGCCGGTGGGTATTGCGGTTGGTGTCGTCTGTCTGTCTACCGGATGTATATCTCTGGAATACTATGAGGTAGAACCACCAAGGTGGCTAGATCAAATTTTAGTTTGGGGTTAAAAGGTAAAAACTCAAGTCACAGTGTCACATAGTGCATACCGGAATACATATTTTCATCAATAACTTTGCAATACAAGAAGGTATAATCAGCAAATCGGTAACACATTCTTATTGTGTTTGTCTAGAAGGAAAATGTAGGTTCAGGTCAAAGTTCCAATATCTACATGTCACAGAGACACTAAGTTTTACAGCGATACGATGAATGGTAATGGAGTTATCAACCGGAAACCACTCTGCCGCCTGCCCACCCATCCGCCTGCCTGCCGGATGCACTCTATGAGAAGCAATAGCAGATGACTCATTAACCACGATGTGTCAAGCGCCTGACCAAAGGGAAGTAACTCAGATTTCAGCTGGAGACCCACAGATTTTAAGGGTGTTGGGTCCTTGGGACCTACAAAATATAGATGTTATGTGAAACACTGTGGCAAGCACCTCACCAAAGGGAATTAACTCAGGCGAATTACTATGTCAGTCTTCATGACAAAGAATGGAACTCTGGAGATGCAGGGAGTAGCCTCACCTTACCGAACTCGTGAAGAGAATTAAACTGCTATGGCGCAGTGAGCGCTAACAAATTTGCTTACTAGATTCCTTTCCGGAAAGCAATGAGATAGGGTACATTGTGGAGGTGAGTTTAACATGTACTAAACTCAGAAATACGGATAGAAGGATGGATGGACTGACTGACCCACAAAATACAGTGCCATTCCCTACTACCGTATTGTAGACCACCTTTTATATTAAGTTTCATCACAATACTCCAAGCAGAGTAATCTTATCGAATGAAAACACAAAATTTGCAGCTGGACAGACACATGGTCAGAAAGGCAGATGGACGGAAGGTGGATGGACTGAACCACAAATTAACCTGCATTTCCCTACTACCATAGCCAACCTTCCCATGAAGTTTCATCAGGATACGCCAACCAAAAGTAAAGTTATCAAATGAAAACCCCAAAACTGTATGTATGGACAGGCAAACACAAACTCAGAAAGGCAGATGGCTGGATGGACAGATGGACTAACTGACTGAGGCACAAAATAATGTGCAGTTCCATACCACCATAGCAAACCTTCCCATGAAGTTTCATCATGATATTCCAACGAAAAGTGGTTATCGAACGAAAACCCTAAATTTGCATGGACGAATGGACTCAAATTCAGGACAGATGGATAGATGGATGGACAGACTGACACACAAAATAATGTGCAGTTCCATACTACCACAGCCAACCTTCCCATGAAGTTTCAGCATGATACTTCCAGCAAAAGTAAAGTTAACGAATAAAAACATGCGTGTGACAGACTCACACACAGACAGATGGAGACGGAAGTGGAAAAACCTGCATAAATTGCAAGTATCGAGCCAGTCATTCCAGTGATACATCTGCAACAAGGTCGAGAGAATCTCAGTAGCTGCGGGTGAAGCGTGAAATGTAGGTCACACTGATCTATTGTTGCTACGTTAACCCTTTAACATTCATATCGGCCAAAAACAGCTTCTGCAGTGGTTTTGAGAAATGTCCATTTGCAGACCAAGAGAAGACTGTTTTTGAAAATGTACCATTTAGTGGTCAATTTTCAAAAATACTCTTCTCTTGGTCTACAAATGGACATTTCTAGGAGAAAATTCAAATTTTCTTGAACAAATTTGAGGGTTAAAGGGTTAAACAGCAAACACCTTAAGCATACAATGCATGCATACACCAAGTTTGATTACTTTATATGAATGCCTTGTGAAATGACATCTCGAAATAAGCTTTTGTGACTGACATGACTAACTGACGAAGGAATGACCACGTGTCTAATGCGACCTGTGACCGCTCTTCATACGTAAACATGCTCCCATTTGTGCACTCGTTTCTTTCACATTTTGGGAGAATATTTAATTGTGTAACTATGACCTTGATATTTGGAATTTTATCACACATCGGGACACCACGGCCAAGTCTCCACCCAAGTTTGTGCATCCGTCCCTGATTTTTGTCCAGAATGTGTTTTCAAGGATTTTTCACGCATAGTTACCAAACTTGGTATATGATCATAGACTAAAGGTGTGTCATGTATCAAAAGTAGGTCAGCGTGACCTACTTTTCATGGTTCACTGAACATCATAGTTTATTCTTGTCTGTAGTTTCAAGAGTTTTTGCACACAGTAACCAAACTTGGCATTTGGACGCGTTGTAGCCTAAAGTGGGCCCACATGACCTACTTTTCATGGTTCACTGAACACCATAGTTTATTATTGTCCCGGCAGTAGCTTCAAGATTTTTTTTTAGACAGCAACCAAACTTGGTGTATGGATGCATCATAGTCTAAAGTAGGTTAGCGTGCCCTATTTTTAACAGTTCACTAAACATCATAGTTTATTCTTGTCCGGGCTGTAGTTTCAGGTTTTTTTGCATACAATAACCAAACTTGGTGTACGGATGCTTTATAGCCTAAATGTGTGTCAAGTATCAAAACTAGGTCAGTGTTACATACTTTTCACACTGAAAACAATAGATTATTCTTGTCAGGGCTGTAGTTTCAAGACATTTTTGTGTATTGTAACTTGTATGTCAATGTGTCATCGGACATGTTCTTACCTTTTCAATGTCCTTAACATTTTGACCTTGAAAGTGTCCTGAAATCTGTAATCACAGACGCTTATTCTGGGCTGTCATGTTTCATATATATACTGTAATCAAACATGGGGCATGCATGCATTGTAAGCTTGTGGTATGTAGCATAACAAAAGTAAGTCAGTGTAACCTCAGTGTTACAATAACAACAGCTTTCAGCAATATTGTTTTCAAAATAGACACTGGCAGGTCCCCATGGCAGGTCGATTGAAAAATAAATCAAAGAAGCTGGCTATTGGACAAATTTGTCCCAGTCATTTACAGTCATACAGAGCAACTACTGATAATTTTCAAAATAATTTAACTTAAAATGGTTGCCTTCATCAGCGCGTAGCAGCTCAATAAACTGTCATATCAGCCATCTAGTCAGCTCACAAAAGCTTATCCTAGGCAGCAGTTTCAAGAGTTTTTCATATACACTAATCAAACTTGGTGTATGCGTATATTGTAGATTTACGGTATGTAGCATAAGAAAAGAAGGTCAATATGACCTCAGCGTAACCTACTTTTTACCTGCAGTTACCAAGATTCTATCACCCATGCTTCAAAATGTGTGGGGATATTGCCTAAATTATGTGGTTTCTGTAAGAACTCTTAATGTTGAAAGAGCAGAATTTTAATCAAACTCCACAACTACTTGCTTATATATACATATAGACTTGGTGATTTTAAATCAGTAATAAATATTTTGGAAGAAAAATTTAATGAAAACCCTTGCTGCTTAGCCAGCTTTCAATCAAATTCATTTCAAAATATCTAATTGATTACATGCATGATTCCCTACATGATTGCTTTGAAATTGAAATACCACAGCATAAAACTTATAAACTATTCCATTAATGGGTGCATTTCTAATAGTCAATGACCATCCTACCCATTCTTAGTCTACAAATGAACATTCTATATGTACACATTTCTTAGTTTCTTCACCAAATTTGACAATTAACTCTTTAACCCTTGAATTTGTTCAAGAAAATTTCAACTTTCTCTTGGAAAATGTCCATTTGCAGGCCAAGAGAAGACCATTTTTGAAAATTTATCACTGGAATGACTGGCTCGGTTATCGAGCCAGTCATTCCTGTGGTAAATTTTCAAAAATAGTCTTCTCTTGGTCAGAAAATGGACATTTCCCAAAACCACTGCAGAAGGCGGTTTTTTTACTGATATGAGTGTTAAATGGTTAAAGAGTTAACAAAAAAGAGAGCTTGTAATCATCTTGGAAGCATTTGAATATATTCAGTCATGGTGGGGTGATTGTACAATAAAGGCATAGCTTGAATGGAAATGTTTTCACAAGGCCATGCTATGAATTGTCAGATAGTGTAACAGTGTATAAGAAGAATGAAGGGCATGAAGGGTGGATGTCTGTTTTAACAGTGATCAGTCTCATGTATTGTTTCAGGGAATTCAATACACAATCATAATGTACATAGATCTAGGACTAACATGACTAATATTACATGTAAATAAATTGTGAAAATGATTTGACAGAAAGGAGTTAAGGAGATGCTGCATTTGAAATCAAACAACTTTCAATAACTATGTTCCAAAATTTTCATCAAAACTCAGATTTAACCCGTTAACACTCAAATCCATCAGAAACGGCTTCTGCACTGGTCTCGGGAAATATCCATTTGCTGACCATCATGAGAATACTATTTTTGAAAATTTACCACTGGAATGACTGGTTTGAGCCAGTCATTCTAACGTCATTTTTAGTCATCTCTTGCTCTGCAAATGGACATTTTCTACGAGGAAATTTAAATTTTCTTGAATAATTGAGAGTTAAAGGGTTAATAGTCAAGGTCCAGCAATAATTAATATGTTCAATGGCTTAACTTTTAACCACCTAGCCTGGTACATGTACTTCTAATCACGTTATGGTCAGATAATTTATTTATTGGCCATTGATGAGCCAAATGTGCTACTCAATCTAATCCACTTTGAACACAGCACTGTCAATTGTTCATTTAAAAGCTTCTGATTGATGTCGTCTCACTAAAAACTTTTTTTTTAAACATTTTTTATCGTTTTCATATTTATCTCCGTTGAATTGAAGCCTTGTTTCAGGGAATTCAGAATGACCTTTAAAAGGGGTAATAGTAAGTTGTATTACACTGGAATTTCAAGGATAGTTTAAAAAATTATTTAAATGCAAATGAAAATACCTCCGACTTAAAATATACAGATGTAAATACTTAATCTTTAAAAGCATTTAAATACAAATGCATTTGACCCCCATCACACATGCACACACGCACAAACACACAACCACATGTCACGCATGCACTCACCCAATGTTGCTCTCTGCACAACATTGTAAAGAAATGGTCTGTGTAATTTACGTAATATATATATCAGATTGAAATAGCATCTAAACCGATTATTTATTGGGCAGTCCTATCTAAAATATTTCTTTTCTTCCAATGTGATCTTAAAGTAATTATTTACAGTGGTAACAATAATAAGATTCTATTTAAGCAGATTATCGACCTTCACTCTTCATAAGACCTCTCATAGTAAAATGTGACAAGAAAATTTTCTTATATCCATTTTCAGGCCATTTCAAGACTTTGTAATTATCAGGTTATTAATTGCACGGGTTAATTATAAAAAAAACCCAGTCATCTTGACCTTGCAGATGGACATTTTTTTAGAATCATTGCTGATGACGTTTCCTGCTGGCTTGACCATTAAATGTGGGACTAGTGTTTTATGCTGTTGAAACACAGTCGCCACTTTTATGTGAATTTATCCTACAATAATGAATGTTGCCTATAATAGATTAACCCTTTAATTGTTAAGCCAGCCAAAAACTGCCTCAGCAGGTATTAGGGAATGTCCAGTTGCAGGCCAAGAGGACTATTGTTTAAAATTCACCACTGGAATGCCTGGCTCGATAACTGAGGCAGTCATTCCAATGGTAAATTTTCTAAGATAGTCCTCTCTTGGTCTGCAAAGCAAATATTTTCTTGACCAAATTTAACCATTACGAATTCACACCCATAAAGAAATGATTGACTCTCTTGGACAAACTATTCCAGGGTATGAAATATCACGAGACAAGCTGGTTTTGTGACGAGACATCACGCTAGACCCATTCATAAACTCACCTGACACGCATTGTACAGTATTTGATGTTCATATTTTTTTACACCCAGAATGTTTTGAAACATTTCATACAATTGTTCTTTGCTCAGAATTAACTCAGATGCTGCAGTGGTAACCCGCTGTGGCTGTCGTCTTGGGTCTTCTTCACCGCGGAAGATAGCATCAAATTTTGTCATCCACGAGCTCAATACAGTTTCTTTGCTTAAACCATCAATCTCTGGCAAACTTCTTACACGCTTCTCAATATTGTTCTTAAACACTTCACGAAAATCATTAGCAGAACATCCGCCACTTCGAACCATGTTCGCAACACGATCACTTTTTAAAAATACTTCATAATAACTTTGTACAGCATTGGTAAATGCTTCATCAGCAACTATATTTGTCTCTCCATTGAGGAAAGCATGGAAGCGTTCTTTGATTGTCTGCAACTGTTGTTTTGTCACTTTGGTTTGTCGCCTTGCCATGTCTGTTGGCTGCTTGGCATTGAATGGATAAGCAATGCATCTCATTACAAAAACATACAACTGCAATCTCCTTTTCCTCTCCTCCTCTTCCTTTTCTATCTTTTCATAATCTTCCTTTTCTCTTTCACTGGCAAGAGATGGACTAGGGCTGGAAGGTCTAATGCTATTTGATCTTGAGTGACTGCCCACCACACTCAAGTTGTCGCCGCTTGCAGATAGGCTTCTCTGATCGGCACTTGGAAGACTGAGCACATCAGAGTTTTCTTCCTCTGCCGTCTCATTGCCCGATTCCTCTTCACTGCTGGAAGGATCTAACATATTTTGGCTTTTGTAGCGCACTATAACCAATTCATAAACAGCGATTTTCTCACCAAAACTCTCACCATTCCACTATTTCTTTTACTTGGATCTTCTTGCGGAAACGGCATCCTTTGACTGTGAATCGACATTGCATTGCAAAGAACTGTCAGATTTGCTCCCAGAACTGTCAACGCATGCGTACAACAGCAGACGACGGAAATTTGGTCATTCTACGGGAAAACCCGAATTTTATTCTGGAGGATTAAAAAAAATAATACACAGATTTCACTACGGAATCCTATTATACTAACGAATTCTCTTCTAAAGTTTAAATATAAAATAATATAAAATAAATTTATTAATTCGCTGACCCTTAGATTAGAACGGGAAACCCCTCAGACGGATATTAGCAAAAGTGTAATGGCTGCCATTATTGAAATTTGGAGGACGTAAGATATTCGACAGTTTACATTTTATTCGTAAAATTGCGTTTATTTGTTATTGCCTCGCTTATCGTATGAACATTTTATACTGTGGTAAGAGCCTAGTGTAGTTATGTGTCAAATGGTAACATCGTTTCATAGTTTATTACAGCTGGAGAACGTTTCTATGGTATGAGATCGTAAATGTAAACAAGTTTTGAGTTATCGTCTCTCCACTTCGGCGGTCCATATAAAATTAATTAACTCATGCCATTTTGTATTGTTATGATATATAGCTACAGCTCATATTGTACTATGTTTTCACAAGGGTGTTGACACGGAAATATTTACAATTTATATACCTCTTGTTGTTTTGAAAATCGTTTGCACCGCCTACAATTCTGATCAGACAGACTAAATGAGTATTGACTCTTGAGTAATGTCTGATGAGATTAATTCATTCATTGATCAATTATATTCACTGACTGATGAAAAGTTACTGTCTGTGGTGGACTGCATGTTGTGATTATGAACATGAACAAAAATGAGTGAAATATATAACATTAAATCTTGAATAGTGAATGGCAGTCATGTAATGATGTATGATGTAAAAATCGGCCGATCCCATCGAAGTAGTTAGATCAAAGGTTACATAAATCCTTCCTTCTAGCTCAGCAATTATCAATTGTGATTTATTTTTTAATTAGTCTAACTAGATTTTTGTAAGACAATTATCCTACTTTATGCAGTTTTTTAACCTTTAACCTAACAGTAGTAAAGATTGGTCAACTGCATCCCAGCGTGAACAGATGTTCATTGAAGATTTGTTGAGAAGGGGTATCATACTCTCCTCCATTGGCGGTAATCCTCCACTAGCGGCACAGGGCATAATTTATCCGGTATCGCATCGCAAAATGCGATGCATTTTACAATACCAGCGATATATTTTTCTTACTGTGTCGCGCAGATTGCGAAGCGATATAAATTGACAACATTATCTTTAGACTTACTTGTGTTGTTCAGAATTTGGTATTTTGAGTACGAATGGAGAGAAATCCAGCGTAATTTTAATCAATCCAATCAATAACACGACGTAGTTTGACAATACAGTTTTGATTTCTCGGAAAAATCAAAACATTGAGTGAGTTTAGGTCCGTAGCAGGGTAGCTACTCAAGTTGTAAGCGTAGCGCCTAAACGGCTGGAATTTGTATTCGGGTGCATGCGTAAGAGTAGCTACGCGACTCCTCTCCTAAACTCGGCATCATATACGTAAGGCTGTCGCTGATTGGTTAAATACTAATAACTAAACCAATAAAAATCTGCTACGGTATATTATTTTATAATATATACACGTATCAGCCGTTTTGAGACTGGTTTCTCACTCGCGGCAGGAAATATGATTGTGTAATTTTTGGCGTATATTTTGAGATCGCTATATTATTTCGAGTTGATTACCAATTTTATCGTCAATTAAACATGCTTCTAAACAGATAATATATTATATATATATATATATATATATACTATATGGTTCCCAATTCATATCTACTACCACGTTCAAAGTCGCTACCATAAACCAGTCTGAAGAACATATTTTAGATACAAATCTGCGATCTGTGTCAAATGTGCCTCGGGCCTGACCGAGTACAGTTACCGATTAAATACAGTACACTTGCTTATCAGACAGTTGGCTCTGTTTTAAGTTATCCAGGTGTCATGATTAAATATGAGAGTTAACTGTCAAGTGTACTGTATAATCTGTAACTGTACTCACAGTCAGACTCGAGACTTGCTGTCAGTCAGAACTCTTTCTTTGCCATCAATTGATACATGGCTCTGTTCAGTTGATTGGCAAAACAGTGTATAACTAGTCTATCTAAACAACAAAGCATAATAGCTTCCATGTCCACAGTGTTGTGGATTTTTATTATAATCATTATTCGCTTCATGGATTTTGGATTTATCATGGAAGGAGCCGCTGAATCTTAGGTCGTATTCTTTCATGTTATTCTCTAGCATATATGGAGACTTAGGTCTCTAGAATTTCGTCTGTGTCGCATGTTCCAATTTCTGACCCCGAATCTGGGACGTGTGGTGACAACGAAATACACCAGATTGATTGCCTTCTTAATGGCGATCATCAGTAATATGAAATGGGGTGTTGGCTGTATGGTGTTTTTAACACGAAAATCGGCTGACGTCGCTCTCCGTATTATCCGAGCGGGTGGCGTCACACCAGTGTTGTTTCTCAGATTTTTATGGTGAAGAAAATGTTTCATTAATTCGCGCATCGTGTTCTGGGTGCTGCATGCTTTTTGTACCAGAAAACTTTGGAATTATGTCGAGTTTTGCGTGGTAATCACGATCTGTTTGCATTGATCGGTGGTTTCAAAATTCTTGATTTAAGATGTGTGTTCTGCGGTTTTACCGTGGTCTACAGCAGTTTGTTAAAATCATTTTGTTGTTTTCTTCACGTGTTATTTTGGCCTTCGTTTGAGAGTATAATTTGAAATTTGTATTAAATATACCATGAATGCTATGCGATATGGTTCCTGGTTCCGTTTTATACATCCGTTAGGATCAGTATATGGGTGTATTTGTCCGCTTCGTTATTGTCGTCAGTCACTGGAGGGTTTCACTTAATTTATGGTCAATATGGTCAATATATCTGGAAATTATTTGTCTCCTTCCATTTTTGTTTCTTTCCACTTGCTTAATTTAGGTTTTGTGCTTATTTTTACGCCAAGCCTACCCCACCATCATGCCCAGAATGCCACAAATTTCTCAAGGTTTACAAAGACCATGTCTGTTACCGCTATTCACCATGTAATGTTGATAATCGGTGTAACATATGTTAAGTGTGGCCGGTCGAGATGTTAGTCAAGTTCCTTTCCCAGAAGGACTTGGCTGGGTCTGACATGGGGTCAGGCGGTTCGAAAAGAAATGGAGCATCCGTTTCGGCCCCTGCCCACGTCTGCAACTGGAGGTTTTGGAGATGGCACCTCCGGCGTGGTTCGGGCCTGCTATGCACGGCTTCTTGCATAGCGTCCTGCCCACGCTGGTGTCATCCCTAATGCCGATGGTTGTAGGACAGGCGCTTCCCGTGTCTGATACGGACCCTGTCCGTGGACAGGGTTCTTGACTGGCTACCGAGGGAACCATCTCGTAAAGCTCCCTGGTAGTCCCGTCGGGCTCCGGCGTAATGGGTTCTGTCTCTCTGCGGCCACCTCCATGTGGTCCAGTAGCGGTGGCCGGTCCGTCGGGCATGGGAGCCGGTCGCCAGGACGGCTCCAGTGTCTCCTCATCTGGTGACAACTCTTCGTGGTCTGAAGATGAGGAGGAGAGACTATTACAGCCTGAGATGCTGCGGGTGGAGAGGCTGGAGGTCGATTCCATCCTGGACGGAACCGCCCTCCATCTGTCTGGTTTGGCGCACGGTTCCATAACCGCTACGGGTCCGCAATGGTGTTCCGTGCGGGCCTACTCCATGGATCGGTGAACTTTATGGGGTGGCGGCGGAACCATGCAGTACTGGTGTTTCTGGCTTACCAGCGGTGGCTCCTAGCTGGGAGGTCGCTGCTGGTAAAACCGTGAATACGTCAACGGGTGATGTATTCATGGGAGTGTCCTCTTCGGAAACAGACTGGTCCGAGGCTCTGGCTTGGCTAGCCAGGGTGGACTGTCCGTGGGTTGCGTCAATTAGGATGGGGGTCTTGCCCGGGGCTCAGATCCACGGTTTAAGGAGTTGTTGGATGCTATTTATAGCAAGCAACTTTTAACCAAGAGCCAGCTCCTGCGGCCTCTAGGGAGGTGCGGGCAAGGTGCCGTATTCCCTGAGGGGAGTATGACAGATACAGTGTGGTTGCAGAGGTCACTGAGGATGACCGCTGGGTGCTTGGAGTTCAGAGTGCTGGAGCGGGTGGCCCCGCTCCGGCACTTGTGGACAGGTCCCAGGTACACCACGAAGAAGTCCTGTCCCAGTGCGATGAGCGAGTGAGAGCAGCAATAAGTGCTGTTAATCACTCCTATCACTTGCTTCAGTCGGTGTAGGCTGAAGCTGGTGCAGGCTGCCCTGTGCCACATGTGGCGCTATCCTGCGTCAGTGATGGCCCGGTGCTGTCAATGGACGCTTTGGCCAGGGTGCAAGCGTGAGTGACCAAGTCCAGGAGGCAGATGGTCCTTGACCATATGCGTCCGGTTACCGCTGTCAGGGAGCGTTTGCTTGGAACGCCCCTGAACGGCCCTAGCATCTTTGGTGCCCAAGCGCGGGCCATCTTAGAGGACACGGCCAACATTGCGCAGAATCGGTTGGCGGTCAATCTGCAGCTAGAATTGGTGCGACAAGTGCATGCACTAGGGGATGTAGCTAAACTGCTAGCTGTTCAAGCTTTCTCCAAGAAGCAGAAAAAGCATAAGAGCAAGGCGAAAGCCAAGCCAGCTTCTTCTGCTATTGCTGGGCCTTCGCAGCCGCCTGTGGCTAAGAAGGCGAGGAAGGGTGTGGAGGTTCCTGCCCACTACCCCTCCCTGAACGCCAGAGAGGCGGGAAGGGCAAGAGTAAGTCCTCTTAGGGCGGAAAGAAGGGAGCTGATGGTACCTGAGGGTATGAGAGCTCCCTTCATATCTGCCTGGGCTGCGCCTGTGCGACAGGAACAGCGGTGCCAGTCAGACCAGTCAAGCCAAGACCAAAATGGTTCTCTCTGTCTCTCGTCAAGAGAGGGGGCCGGCGGATTGCAAGCCAGACACCCGCATTAGGCGTCAATGCGTCCATAGTGGGTGGAAGGCTCATGCATTTCGTCGAGACTTGGCGAGGTGTGACGTCAGACAGTCTGGTCCTGGATGGATGTACATGCCAGAGTGGTGGGATTTTCCACTACAAAACCTGTCTTTGGCACCTGTCTGGACTCCCGTTCCAAGGCAGCCAGATAAGTTAGAAGCCATTCAGAACGAAGTGTCCGGATTGCTAATGAAGAGAGCAATAAAACCAGCAAACCGGAACACTCCAGGCTTCTATTCAAACATGTTCCTTGTCCCCAAGAGTGCAGGGGGTTGGAGACCCATACTCAATCTCAGGCCATTGAATTGGTTTTTCTCCTTCGATCAATACTCACCATTCTGTTACTTCTGATATACAGCTGGCCTTGACAGCGGTTATAGGATTATAGACTTAGAAAGCTTTACCGACTCCTGGGAACCGGGTACCCGGCTCCCAACTGCCGAGTACCCGTTTACCATAGAGCTCATTCTTGTTTGCATAGCAACAAGAGCAATACATGCTTTTTGCATTAAGGATTTTAGTGTTTTAAAATAATCTAAGTCTTTAATCAGTGATAGTTTGTGTGTTCTGAAAGGATTAACTAAGGACTATGGAGAATACCGCCCAAGACAACCAGGTTGTATTGTTCTTTATTATCCATAGTTAAAAGACGTAGGTCTCTAAATTTCGTTGTGTCGCATGTTCCAATTTCTGACCCCATAGAATCTGGGACGTGTGCTAACAACGATATATGCCAGACGATCGCCTTCTTTAAACCCAACAGGCGATCGGCAGATATGAAAATAGGTGTTTGCTACAGTATTTCTAACACGAATATCGGCTGACGTCGTTCTCCGTAGAATCCGAGCGGGTGACGTCACACCCGGTCGCTCGGATGTTTATGTGAAGAAAATTTTTTTCATTAATTCGCGCATCTTATTCTGGGTGCTGCGTACTAAAAATGGTACCGGAAACTTTAGAATGATCAAGTTTACGTGCGATCACGATCGGTTTGCAATGATCGGTGGTTTCAAAATTCTTGAGTAGATGCGTGGTCTGCGGTTTTAACGTGTGAGACAGCAGTTTGTTATACATTTTGTTGTTTTCTTCACATATCGTGCTGCTTTCGTTAGGAGTATAATTTATATTGATTAGTAAATATACCCTGAATGCTATGCGATATGATTCCTGGAGCCGTTACACATCCGGGAGGATCTATTATGGGTGTGTTGTGCCCGCCGCGTACTTGTCGTCATAATCAATGCGATCGTTGTTGTAACGTGGCGGGGTGGGGTGCGGGGAGGTTACGGTTAATTTATGAGTCAAAATATTTGAAAATTAATTGTCTGCCTTCCATCCGTGTCTCGTTCCGCTTGTTTATTGTAGGTTTGTGCTTATTTTATAGGCCAAGCCAGCCCCGCCATCATGTGACGACTGCCATAAGTTTGTCCGTGTAATGTTCAAGGACCATGTCTGTTTTAGGTGTGCCCTGTGTAATATAGATCATAGGTGTAATGTTTGTGCAGTGTAGTCCGTCGAAACGATGGTTAAGTTCCTTGCCCAGAAGGACTTGGCTGGGTCTGACGGGAAAATCGTGGAGCGCCCGGTTCGGCCGGTGGGGGTGCTCCATGTCCCCAGCTGGAGGTGGCGGAGATGGCACCGCCGGCGTGGTTTGGTCCGGCTATGCAGGGTTTTCTGCATAGCGTTCTGCCCACGCTGGTGTCGTCCCTGCTACCAAAGGTTGGGGGGCAGTTTCTCCCCATGCCTGGTACGGATCCTGTCCTCGGACAGGATTCTGGACTGGTTACCGAGGGGGCCGTCTCGTACGGCCCCCTGGCGGTCCCGTCTGGCTTCGGCCAGACGGGTTCTGTCTCTCTGCGGCCAACTCCGGGTGGTCCAGTAGCGGTGGCCGGTCCGTCAGGTGTGGGGGCCATCCGCCAGGACGGCTCCACGGTTGACTCATCTAGTGACGGCTCTTCGGAGTCTGACGAGGAGGAGAGGTTGCTGCGGCCAGTGAAGCCGCAGGTGGAGAATATGGAGGTTGATTCCGTCCTGGACGGAACCGGCCTCCATTTGTCTGGTTTGGTGCAAGCCAGGTCAGCGGCTCCGCCTGTGGCTGAGGCCAATCCGTTACCTTGCACTGGTTCCGCGCGGCTTGTTTGTCACCAGCCGTCAGGGGAACGGGTGTGCCGGGCCAGGCGTGGTACTCACCTATCTCGCCTGGTCCGGCAGCCGGACGTGGGGTGCCGTTGGCGCCCGTGTCCGGCTATGGTTCCGCGACTGTTGCGGGTCCGTACGGTTTTCCGTGCTGACCTACCCCATGGACCGGAGTGTTTCATGGGGTGGCGGCGGAACCGTGTGGTAGCGGAGTGCCTGGCGTGTCAGCCGTGGCTCCTTGCCGGGAGGCCATGGCTGGCAGACCCGTGAGCACGTCAACGGGTGACGTGTTTGCGGGGGTATCTTCTTCGGAGATAGATTGGTCAGATGCTCTGGCGTGGCTATCCAGAGTGGACCCATCTGTGGTTTCGGCCACGGCCGATGAAGATGCGCCCCGTCCGTCGGTTGCGTCGATTAGGACAGGGATTTTGCCCGCGGCCCGGATCCAGTCAGTGGGACTGGATCCACGGTTCATTGATTTGTTGGATGCTATTTATAGCAAACAACTAATGACCAAGGGTCAGCTCCCTGCGGCCTCCAGGGAGGTGCGGGCAAGATGTCGTATTCCGCGGGGTGAATACGATAGGTATGGTGTAGTCCCGTCGGTCACGGA
Organism: Chaetoderma sp. LZ-2023a; assembly: GCA_034401795.1. Classification (NCBI taxonomy): domain Eukaryota; kingdom Metazoa; phylum Mollusca; class Caudofoveata; order Chaetodermatida; family Chaetodermatidae; genus Chaetoderma; species Chaetoderma sp. LZ-2023a. The sequence goes on along the minus strand of CM067371.1, from coordinate 139,992,784 downwards.
GGATGACCGATGGGTACTGGGCGTCCAGAGTGCAGGGTCGGGTGGTCCCGGTCCGGCACTAGTGGATAAGTCCCAGGTACACCAGGAAGAAGTCCTGGCCCTATGCGATGAGGGTGTGAGGGCAGCGATGAGCGCTGTCAATCACTCTTATCGTCTCATTCAGTCGGTGTGGGCTGAAGCGGGGGCAGGCCACCCTGTGCCACCTGTGGCGCTATCGTGTGTTAATGACGGCTTGGTGCTGTCAATGGACGCATTGGCAAGGGTGCAAGCGCGAGTGACGAAGTCCAGGAGGCAAATGGTCATTGACCATATGCGTCCGGCTACGGCAGTCAGGGAACGTCTTCTTGGGACGCCCCTGACAGGGCCTAGCATCTTTGGTGGCCAAGCGCGGGCCATCTTAGAGGACACCGCCAGTATTGCGCAGAATCGGTTAGCGGTAAATCTGCAGCTAGAGCTAGTGCGGCAAGTGCACGCACTAGGGGCTGTGGGCAAACCGCTAACGGGACAGCCTTCAAAGAAACAGAAGAAGCATAAGAGCAAGGCGAAAGCCAGGCCTGTTGCGACTTCTGTTTCGGCTGGGTTCTCGGAGCCGCCGCCGGCGAAGAAACCCAGGAAGGTTGTAGAGGCGCCTACCCTCCCCAATGTTGCTCCTGACCGCCCTAGAGGTGGGAAGGGCAAGGGGAAGGGTACGGGTAAGGCCTCAAAGGGCGGACAGAAGGGGCCGAAGCGTACCTGAGGGTACGCAAGCTCCCTTCATATCCGCCTGGACCGCACCTGTGCGACAGGAACAGCGGTGCCAGTTATACCCGTCGTGCCTAGAACGAAATGGTTCTCACTCTCTCTCGTTAAGAAAGAGGGGGGGGCGGACTGCGAGCCGGACAACCCCGTTAGACGTCGAGGCGTCTATGGTGGGTGGAAGGCTCATGCGTTTCGTCGAGGCCTGGCGAGGTGTGACGTCAGACAGTCTGGTCCTGGGATGGTTATCCCAGGGTTACATGCCGGAGTGGTGGGACTTTCCACCACAAAATCTGTCTTTGGCACCTGTCTGGACACCCGTACCAAGGGAGCCAGACAAGTTAGAAGCCGTTCAAAAGGAAGTGTCGGGTTTGCTTCTGAAGGGAGCAATAAAACCAGCAAACCGGAACACTCCAGGCTTCTATTCAAACATGTTCCTTGTCCCCAAGAGCACGGGGGGATGGAGACCCATACTCAATCTCAGGCCATTAAATTGGTTTATCCATACGCCTCGGTTCCAGATGGAAACGCCGAGGTAGGTAATGGCGGGATTGAGGAAAGGAATGTGGTGTGTATCGATCGATCTGAAAGATGCATATTTCCACATTCCGATGAATCGGAGTTGGCACAGGTTTCTGAGATTTGCGTTTCAGAATCAAGTATGGGAGTTTACAGTTCTCCCGTTTGGCCTGTCGACAGCTCCGAGGGTTTTCACAAGAGTGGTCCTTGCGGTGACAGCGTTTCTCAGAAAAGAGAACGTGGCGCTACACACCTACATAGATGACTGGCTGCTCAAGGCAGACTCGGCAGCCAGGTTGAACGTGGATACTGCTCTGACTCTGAAGTTACTTTCAGATCTAGGCTGGATAGTCAACGAGGAGAAATCCGAGTTGACGCCCACTCAACATTTCGTTTATTTGGGGATGCGATTCGACCTCGAGGAGGGCAGGGTTTACCCATCAGAGCCCAGAGTGGTGTCTCTGTTAGCCATCCTCAGGAGTTTTCGAGTGGGAAACCACATTCAGGCGAGGCGGTTCCTTCAGATGCTGGGCATGATGGTCTCCATGGAGCAGGTTATCCCGTACGCTGCTCTAATGCGAAGACCTATCCAGTTGTATCTGATGTCTCTGTGGAAACAGAGAACAGAACCCCTGTCAAAACTGATGCCAGTTTTGGAGCCGATAATATCGCATCTTCTATGGTAGAAACAGCGTCAGAATCTCCTAATAGGGGTTTCGCTGCACCTACCCCACCCCCAGCTGTCCGTTTACACGGATGCATCGCTGGAGGGGTGGGGTGCCTGCCTGGGAGAACACCAGGTCTCGGGCACATGGACTCTTCCGGAGAGTCAGCTGCATATCAATCTGTTGGAAATGATGGCAGTGGAACTGGCGTTGGAAGCGTTCCTTCCGATGATCAGGGGCAAGGTGATATTGATACGGTCGGACAATTCGACAGTAGTATCATATATAAATCGCCAAGGTGGGACCAGGTCGCCCACCCTGTGCATCAGGGTGTGGCACTTGATTCAATGGTGCAGGAATTACTCGGTTGTTTTGAAAGCAGCTCATATTCCTGGCCGATTGAACATTCTGGCGGATGCTTTGTCTCGCAGACAGAGAATCTTGCCAACAGAATGGTCCCTCAACCCTCCAGTTCTACGACGGATCTTCGAGCATTGGGGCAAACCCAACGTGGACTTGTTCGCCACAAAGGAAAATGCTCAAATCATGACATATGTCTCGCCGATTCCAGATCCAAATGGCGTTGATACAGACACTCTGGTGATAAGCTGGAGAGGGATGCCCGCTTACGCGTATCTGCCCACCATTCTTCTACCGAAGATTTTGGTGAAGATCAGAGAGGAACCGTGCCGGGTCCTGCTAATAGCACCATTTTGGCCCAGCAGGGCATGGTTCGTGGTTCATGGATCTCCGGGATCTGCTGGTGGACAATCCAGTGCAGTTACCCGAGATTCCGAACATAATCTCCCAGGCCAAGGTATTTTCAAATTGACTGCGTGGATGTTATCAAACAACATTCCATGTCGGGTGGCTTTTCTCGAGAGGCTGCAAGCTTCATCGCAGCCGCGAGAATTTTCTATTGGCAGCTTCCTCGGCGAGAAGGCGCAGTGAGATCCATGCACTTTCAGCAGAGAGGGACCGATTTATTGTCTCCGGAAAGGGTCTGCGACTACTGCCAAGAGCAGAATTTATGTCAACGGATCAATCTTTGAACTATCCCGGCAAACTGATCATTGTACCGAAACTAACTAGGTTTGATCGTGATGCCAGTGTCTGGTGTCCAGTCCATGCTTTGACTAAGTACAAAAAAACGGATGGACTCTTTACGGTCAAATGATAGACATCTGTGGATCTGCCATAAGAAGCCATATGGCGCCGCATCCATGGATTCTATCTCTCGTCGGGTGGTTGAATGCATTCAGACTAACCACGAGATTGCGGGTGGGGCACCATGTGCAATGCGCAAGGGCACACGATGTTAGAGGAATAGCCGCCTCGACCGTCCTCTACAATGATGTTCCGATAGAGGACATCATGGCTGTTGCACAATGGCACTGTGAGTCCTCTTTCATGGATTACCATATGAGGGATGTGTCAGACTCTGCCAATCCACTCGCTTTAGCTGTTTTGAAACGATAGTTAAAGCCACACTGTTCTCCCTTTTGATACTTGGAAAAAACCAAAAAAAACCCAAAAGTTATGGAACAGACATGGTCAAGCGAGAGGATTACAACCAATATTGTCACAGATGGTTGAAAAAGTGCTTGGTTGATGGCTCCACGTCCGAAATCCAAAAAAAATCATGAGGTAATTAAAGTTTGGCAATTTTTTTGTATTTATGTTTATATATCATGATCATTCATCTTATATATTCATGCCAGGCTAATATATGCTAAGAGCAGTTAACCCTCTTCGCATATTCATTTCTCCTTCGATCAATACTCACCATTCTGTTACTTCTGATATACAGCTGGCCTTGACAGCGGCTCTAGGATTATAGACTTAGAAAGCTTTACCGACTCCTGGGAACCGGGTACTCGGCTCCCCACTGCCGAGTACCCGTTTACCATAGAGCTCATTCTTGTTTGCATAGCAACAAGAGCAATACATGCTTTTTGCATTAAGGATTTTAGTGTTTTAAAATAATCTAAGTCTTTAATCAGTGATAGTTTGTGTGTTCTGAAAGGATAACTAAGGACTATGGAGAATACCGCCCAAGACAACCAGGTTGTATTGTTCTTTATTATCCATAGTTAAAAGACTTAGGTCTCTAAATTTCGTAGTGTCGCATGTTCCGATTTCTGACCCCATAGAATCTGGGACGTGTGCTAACAACGATATATGCCAGACGATCGCCTTCTTTAAACCCCAACAGGCGATCGGCAGATATGAAAATAGGTGTTTGCTACGGTATTTCTAACACGAATATCGGCTGACGTCGTTCTCCGTAGAATCCGAGCGGGTGACGTCACACCCGGTCGCTCGGATGTTTATGTGAAGGAAAATTTTTTCATTAATTCGCGCATCTTGTTCTGGGTGCTGCGTACTAAAAATGGTACCGGAAACTTTAGAATGATCAAGTTTACGTGCGATCACGATCGGTTTGCAATGATCGGTGGTTTCAAAATTCTTGAGTAGATGTGTGGTCTGCGGTTTTACCGTGTGAGACAGCAGTTGTTATACATTTTGTTGTTTTCTTCACATATCGTGCTGCGTTCGTTAGGAGTATAATTTATATTGATTAGTAAATATACCCTGAATGCTATGCGATATGATTCCTGGAGCCGTTACACATCCTGTAGGATCTATTATGGGTGTGTTGTGCCCGCCGCGTACTTGTCGTCATAATCAATGCGATCGTTGTTGTGGCGGGGTGGGGGTGCGGGGAGGTTACGGTTAATTTATGAGTCAAAATATTTGAAAATTAATTGTCTGCCTTCCATCCGTGTCTCGTTCCGCTTGTTTATTGTAGGTTTGTGCTTATTTTATAGGCCAAGCCAGCCCCGCCATCATGTGACGACTGCCATAAGTTTGTCCGTGTAATGTTCAAGGACCATGTCTGTTTTAGGTGTGCCCTGTGTAATATAGATCATAGGTGTAATGTTTGTGCAGTGTGGTCCGTTGAAACGATGGTTAAGTTCCTTGCCCAGAAGGACTTGGCTGGGTCTGACGCGGGGTCAGGCGGTCCGAGAGGAAATCGTGGAGCGCCCGGTTCGGCCGGTGGGGGTGCTCCACGTCCCCAGCTGGAGGTGGCGGAGATGGCACCGCCGGCGTTGTTTGGTCCGGCTATGCAGGGTTTTCTGCATAGCGTTCTGCCCACGCTGGTGTCGTCCCTGCTACCAAAGGTTGGGGGGCAGTTTCTCCCCATGCCTGGTACGGATCCTGTCCTCGGACAGGATTCTGGACTGGTTACCGAGGGGGCCGTCTCGTACGGCCCCCTGGCGGTCCCGTCTGGCTTCGGCCAGACGGGTTCTGTCTCTCTGCTGCCACCTCCGGGTGGTCCAGTAGCGGTGGCCGGTCCGTCAGGTGTGGGAGCCGTCCGCCAGGACGGCTCCACGGTTTATTCGTCTAGTGACGGCTCTTCGGAGTCTGAAGACGATGAGGCCGAGGAGGAGAGGTTGCTGCGGCCCGTGAAGCCGCAGGTGGAGAATATGGAGGTTGATTCCGTCCTGGACGGAACCGGCCTCCATTTGTCTGGTTTGGCGCAAGCCAGGTAAGCGGCTCCACCTGCGGCTGAGGCCAATCCGTTACCGTGCACCGGTTCCGCGCGGCTTGGTTTGTCACCAGCCGTCAGGGGAACGGGTGTGCCGGGCCAGGCGTGGTACTCACCTATCTCGCCTGGTCCGGCAGCCGGACATGGGGTGCCGTTGGCGCCCGTGTCCGGCTATGGTTCCGCGACGGTTACGGGTCCGTACGGTTTTCCGTGCGGACCTACCCCATGGACCGGAGTGTTTCATGGGGTGGCGGCGGAACCATGTGGTAGCGGAGTGCCTGGCGTGTCAGCCGTGGCTCCTTGCCGGGAGGCCATGGCTGGCAGACCCGTGAGCACGTCAACGGGTGACATGTTTGCGGGGGTATCTTCTTCGGAGGTAGATTGGTCTGATGCTCTGGCGTGGCTAGCCAGAGTGGACCCGTCTGTGGTTTCGGCCACGGCCGATGAAGATGCGCCCCATCCGTTGGTTGCGTCGATTAGGACGGGGATTTTGCCCGCGGCCCGGATCCAGTCAGTGGGACTGGATCCACGGTTCATTGATTTGTTGGATGCTATTTATAGTAAACAACTAATGACCAAGGGTCAGCTCCCTGCGGCCTCCATGGAGGTGTGGGCAAGATGTCGTATTCCGCGGGGTGAATACGACAGGTATGGTGTAGTCCCGTCGGTCACGGAGGATGACCGATGGGTACTGGGCGTCCAGAGTGCTGGGTCGGGTGGTCCCGGTCCGGCACTAGTGGATAAGGCCCAGGTACACCAGGAAGAAGTCCTGGCCCTATGCGATGAGGGTGAGGGCAGCCATGAGCGCTGTCAATCACTCCTATCGTCTACTTCAGTCGGTGTGGGCTGAAGCGGGGGCAGGCCACCCTGTGCCACCTGTGGCGCTATCGTGCGTTAATGACGGCTTGGTGCTGTCAATGGACGCATTGGCAAGGGTGCAAGCGCGTGTGACGAAGTCCAGGAGGCAAATGGTCATTGACCATATGCGTCCGGCTACGGCAGTCAGGGAACGTCTTCTTGGGACGCCCCTGACAGGGCCTAGCATCTTTGGTGGCCAAGCACGGGCCATCTTAGAGGACACCGCCAGTATTGCGCAGAATCGGTTAGCGGTAAATCTACAGCTAGAGCTAGTGCGGCAAGCGCACGCACTAGGGGCTGTGGGCAAGCCGCTAACGGGACAGCCTTCAAAGAAACAGAAAAAGCATAAGAGCAAGGCGAAAGCCAGGCCTATTGCGACGTCTGTTTCGGCTGGGTTCTCGGAGCCGCCGCCGGCGAAGAAATCCAGGAAGGTTGTAGAGGCGCCTACCCTCCCCAATGTTGCTCCTGACCGCCCTAGAGGTGGGAAGGGTAAGGGTAAGGCCTCAAAGGGCGGACAGAAGGGGCTGAAGCGTACCTGAGGGTACGCAAGCTCCCTTCATATCCGCCTGGACCGCACCTGTGCGACAGGAACAGCGGTGCCAGTTATACCCGTCGTGCCTAGAACGAAATGGTTCTCACTCTCTCTCGTTAAGAAAGGGGGGGGGGGGGGGGGGGCGGACTGCGAGCCGGACAACCCCGTTAGACGTCGAGGCGTCTATGGTGGGTGGAAGGCTCATGCGTTTCGTCGAGGCTTGGCGAGGTGTGACGTCAGACAGTCTGGTCCTGGGATGGTTATCCCAGGGTTACATGCCGGAGTGGTGGGACTTTCCGCCACAAAATCTGTCTTTGGCACCTGTCTGGACACCCGTACCAAGGGAGCCAGACAAGTTAGAAGCCGTTCAAAAGGAAGTGTCGGGTTTGCTTCTGAAGGGAGCAATAAAACCAGCAAACCGGAACACTCCAGGCTTCTATTCAAACATGTTCCTTGTCCCCAAGAGCACAGCGGGATGGAGACCCATACTCAATCTCAGGCCATTAAATTGGTTTATCCATACGCCTCGGTTCCAGATGGAAACGCCGAGGTCGGTAATGGCGGGATTGAGGAAAGGAATGTGGTGTGTATCGATCGATCTGAAAGATGCATATTTCCACATTCCGATGAATTGGAGTTGGCACAGGTTTCTGAGATTTGCGTTTCAGAATCAAGTATGGGAGTTTACAGTTCTCCCGTTTGGCCTGTCGACAGCTCCGAGGGTTTTCACAAGAGTGGTCCTTGCGGTGACAGCGTTTCTCAGAAAAGAGAACGTGGCGCTACACACCTACATAGACGACTGGCTGCTCAAGGCAGACTCGGCAGCCAGGTTGAACGTGGATACTGCTCTGACTCTGAAGTTACTTTCAGATCTAGGCTGGATAGTCAACGAGGAGAAATCCGAGTTGACGCCCACTCAACATTTCGTTTATTTGGGGATGCGATTCGACCTCGAGGAGGGCAGGGTTTACCCATCAGAGCCCAGAGTGGTGTCTCTGTTAGCCATCCTCAGGAGTTTTCGAGTGGGAAACCACATTCAGGCGAGGCGGTTCCTTCAGATGCTGGGCATGATGGTCTCCATGGAGCAGGTTATCCCGTACGCTGCTCTAATGCGAAGACCTATCCAGTTGTATCTGATGTCTCTGTGGAAACAGAGAACAGAACCCCGGTCAAAACTGGTGCCAGTTTTGGAGCCGATAATATCGCATCTTCTATGGTGGAAACAGCGTCAGAATCTCCTAATAGGGGTTTCGCTGCACCTGCCCCACCCCCAGCTGTCCGTTTACACGGATGCATCGCTGGAAGGGTGGGGTGCCTGCCTGGGAGAACACCAGGTCTCGGGCACATGGACTCTCCCGGAGAGTCAGCTGCATATCAATCTGTTGGAAATGATGGCAGTGGAACTGGCGTTTGAAGAGTTCCTTACGATGATCAGGGGCAAGGTGATATTGATACGGTCGGACAATTCGACAGTAGTATCATATATAAATCGCCAAGGAGGGACCAGGTCGGCCACCCTGTGCATCAGGGTGTGGCACTTGATTCAATGGTGCAGGAATTACTCGGTTGTTTTGAAAGCAGCTCATATTCCTGGCCGATTGAACATTCTGGCGGATGCTTTGTCTCGCAGACAGAGAATCTTGCCAACAGAATGGTCCCTCAACCCTCCAGTTCTACGACGGATCTTCGAGCATTGGGGCAAACCCAACGTGGACTTGTTCGCCACAAAGGAAAATGCTCAAATCATGACATATGTCTCGCCGATTCCAGATCCAAATGCCGTCGATACAGACGCTCTGGCGATAAGCTGGAGAGGGATGCACGCGTACCCACCCACCATTCTTCTTCCGAAGGTATTGGTGAAGGTCAGGGAGGAGCCGTGTCTGGTCCTGCTAATAGCGCCGTATTGGCCGAGCAGGGCGTGGTTCACGGATCTTCTGGATCTGCTGGTGGAAAATCCTGTGCAGTTGCCCGAGATTCCGAACATAATCTCCCAGGCCAAGGGACGCTTCCTACACGAGCGTCCCGAAATGTTCAAATTGACTGCGTGGATGTTGTCAAACAACGTTCCACGTCGGAAGGCTTTTCTCGACAGGCTGCTGATTTCATCGCGGCTGCGAGAAGGAGGTCAACCTTCAAGTCATATAACAACACGGTTAACAGATTTGCAGACTGGTGTGAAGAAAAGGGTATTGATACCTTTCAATCCACTATTCAGCAAATAGCAGACTTTCTCTGTGAGCTGTTCTTTACAGAACTAGCTCCCGTCACAATTGCTGGATACAAGTCAGCTTTGGCATCAGTTATCCCTTGTCTAGCCAACAGGGATAGTCCAGAGATGGCCCAGTTAAACGTGATGTTGAAGGGAATGAGCAATCTCCGCCCGAGACAACCGGTAGTCATTCCAGCCTGGAGTCTATCTTTAGTGCTTAATGTACTGGCCAAGCACCCATTCGAACCGTTGCGTTCGGCTAGTCTAAAGCATTTGACTCTAAAGGCGGTCTTTCTATTGGCAGCTTCCTCAGCTAGAAGGCGCAGTGAGATCCATGCGCTTTCGGCAGAGAGGAACCGATTTATTGTTTCTGGAGAAGGTCTGCGTCTTCTGCCAAGAGCAGAATTTATGTCAAAGAACCAATCTTTGAGATATCCCGGCAAACCGATCATTATACCGAAGTTAACCAGGTTTGATCGTGATGCCAGTGTCTGGTGCCCGGTCCGTGCTTTGACTAAGTACAAGAAACGGACTGACTCGTTGCGGTCGAACGATAGACATCTGTGGATCTGCTATAAAAAGCCTTATGGCGCCGCATCCATGGATACTATCTCTCGTTGGGTGGTCGAATGCATTCAGACTACTCATGAGATGGCGACTGGGCACCAGGTGCAGGGCGTAAGGGCACACGATGTTAGAGGAATAGCCGCCTCGACCGCCCTTTACAATGGTGTTCCGTTAGAGGACATCATGGCCGTTGCACAATGGCACTGTGAGTCCTCATTTACGGATTACTATATGAGGGATGTGTCAGACTCAGCCAATCCACTCGCTTTAGCTGTTTTGAAACGATAGTTAGTGACCACACTGCTTTTCCCTTTTTTTCACTTTGGTAAGAAAAGAACCTAAAGCAGGCGTGGTCAAGCGAGAGGATGTCAACCAGATTGTGTCACTGATGGCCGAACCGGTGAATGGTTGTAGGCGGTACGTCTGAAGTCCTGTTATCATACGGTAATTCAACAAGTGAGAGTTTTTTGTATTATGTATATGTATCATGTTCATTCATCTTATATATTCATGCTCATTCCCAGGCTAATACAAGCGATATGCAGGGAGTAGTTAACCCTCTTGGCATACTGGTGTTTCAGGCGAGATACATGTTCGTTAGTTCTCTCCCTTTTCTTAGGAGGAAAAAGGGGGGGGGGCCTGTGACGCGAATGTGATTCGGTTCCGTGAACTTGACGGTCCTTTTAGGTCTCCGTTAGTCAAGTTTGAAGTCTAAAATCTTTCTCCAAGGGGCAAAATTAGCATGTATGGCTTGCCCCTTCCCACCAGGTTACTGATCAAATCTGGTGTATATCAGAAGTAACAGAATGGTGAGTATTGATCGAAGGAGAATGCAGGAAATGTCAATTTCCCTTTCTCCGAGATCTAACAATACTCACCATTCTGTTACGGACCCAGCCTCCCAGCCCCACGGAGGCAAGCCATAGTTTTCTCTTGTTTGGTGGCTATGCAAACAATATGAGCTCTATGGTAAACGGGTACTCGGCAGTGGGGAGCCGAGTAACCGGTTCCCAGGAGTCGGTAAAGCTTTCTAAGTCTATAATCCTAGAGCCGCTGTCAAGGCCAGCTGTATATCAGAAGTAACAGAATGGTGAGTATTGTTAGATCTCGGAGAAAGGGAAATTGACATTTCCTGCAGTTTCAGGCGAAATGCCTGTTCGTGAGTTCTCTCCCTTTTCGTAGGAGAAAAAAGGGGGTGGAGGGTTGATGTGAATGTGATTCGCTATGCAAACAATATAAGCCTCACTGGCAAACGGGTACTCTGTTGTTGGGAACCCGGTTCCAGGAGCCGGTAAAGCTTTCTAAATCTAGATTCCTAGAGCAGCTAGCTTGTATTATCAAGAGTAATATAATAGTAAGTATTGTTAGATCTCGGAGAAAGGGAAATTGAAATTTCCTTCATTTTGTTACATTTACATATGATTAAACATAACAATACATGTATACACTAAGGTTGATAAATTAATATTCTTTTGAATATTTTGAAACTAATTTAACTGGGAGCTGTTGCTGCAGTTACAGCTTCCAGTCAAATTAGTTTTAAAATAGTCAACAGTTTGCCTGTATCATTGTTTTGAAATTAAGTTTTCTGAGACTGTAGCATTAAAAGGGTTAATAATTCTTACATGGCCTACATGTAAGACAGCCACAACTTTCAGTCAAATTGTTTTCAAAATGCACACCAGTCATTCTTTTACCCGTTCTTTAAAACTGGATTTCTGACCACCAACTTTCATTCCACCAGCTCTTTAACCATTTACATTTATCACTAAATATTTTGTAATTTGATATGCATAGTGTACATGATGTCGTTTATTCACTGATTTGAAAAGACTAATTCTAATTAAGTATTTAACTTGTTTCCTTTTAACAAATACGAAAAATTACATCTAAGACATAAGTGGAAAATTCTTCGGAAAATACTTTTCCGGAAAATTAACATCATTAAGCGTTGTTGTACGAATTGTATGACTACTATTTAATAAAGATGTGGGTCGTATAGGCAGCAACAGCATCCAGTCAAATTATTTTTTAAATATTCAACCGCTTACCTTACCTGTCTAGTTTTCTGGAAATTGAAAGTCAGGGAGTTCAGGGATCCCAACACAAGTGAGTTATAGGTTTTGCTTAGCTAGAGATAGGTGGAGCATAGCTAAAACTGGAAAGGTCCATTTCTTTGTTATGGTGAAGCCTGTCCAAAAAAATATGGTTCCGATTTCCCTACCTACCCTAGCTTATGCCAGCTACCCTAAAGTTTTTAGCAAAAAATAAAAAAATAAACATGATACCTACTCACCAACCCTAATTGTACCTATGCCAAAAGTAGATGTGGTAGGGATAGGTGAAGTGCAATGATTTCGTTTCAGCAAAATCTGGCCATATTTGCCCGAGTTATCTCCCCTGAAAAGCTAAAAATTTGTAACAATTTTCTCGTCCGGAGCAGATCTGGAAGAGTTTAAACCTACACTCACAATTTTTTGTCCAGCGGATGTGTTAGGGATAGACGAAGTGCAGTGATTTCGTTTCTGCACAATCTGCCCATATTTAGCAGAGTTATCTCCCCTGAAAAGCAATTATAAAAAATTTCTTCTCCAGAGCGGATCTCGGAGTTTTGAACGTACACTCACAATTTTTTTTCCAGCAGATGTGTTACAGTTAGGGATAGACGAAGTGCAGTGATTTTATTTCGACAAAATCTGTCCATATTTGCCCGAGTTATCTCCCCTGAAAAGCTAAAATTTGTCAACATTTTCTGTCCGAAGCAGATCTCAGAGTTTTAAACCTACACTCACAATTTTTTTCAGCAGATGTTTCAGGGATAGACGAAGTGCAATGATTTCGTTTCAGCAAAATCGGGCCATATTTGCCCGCGTTATCTCCGCTGAAAAGCTCAAATTTGTTAAAATTTTCTTGTCCAGTGCAGATCTCGACGAATTTAACCTACACTCACAATTTGTTTTTCAGCAGATGTTTTTAGAGATAGACGAAGTGTCATTTATCAAAGACAAACTATTCACATTTAGCATTCCTCAAACAAGTATGCCTGCGGGCGTATGTTGAGTTTCACTAAAACTCTTGTTGTAGTAGAAGCAGCTGTGTAACATAGCTTCTTCACATGGTTGCCATCAGGGAAAGCTAAAATTGAAAAACACTTGCTCTGAAGCATTTTCAGTTTCTCTGACCCGTTGAAGTAAGGTATATTTACTGAAAAATCATCTAATCTATATAAACAGCAGAAGCTACCAATCAATTAGAATAAATTCTGTAGACATGCCAAAATTATGTGGAAAACAAAAAAAGATATTCCAAATATCGAGACGTTTGCTGGACTATTTCTCATAGATGCCTCGCATTGTTATCAATCAAATTTCTTTCAAACGTCCTGAATATCTTAGTTATTTTATGTGGTGAAAAAATGAGGGGATATAATGTACTGAAAATCTTAGTTATTTTATGGGATGAAAAAATGAGGGGATATAATGTACAGAAAAAGACTGCATGGCCCTTATTCAGACCAGGGATGTGGTAATAGTAATAGGCTATTACATCATTTTCCATGTAATAGAAATGGCATATTATCCCCTCGAAGTTCGAGGGAATATAGTAATATTCCTGTTCATATAGATCTATGTACGTACGTGAATAATTGGTTTCCATGCAATAACGTGTGTTTGATTAAACAGATCTCCAAATAAGTAATATATCTTAATAGTCGTATTTAAAGACAGATGTAAAGCTCATTTTCCCTTAGTTTTCGTCCGTATTTGGAAAATTTGTGGCGAATTTTCCTTTAATCTACCATAACTTACGTTAGAACAAACTGATCTGAACCAAATTCAGATTATAACTGAATAATATACGGCTGGAGGTCAAGTTTGTGTTCCGTTACTTTACATCATTATATGCAAGAATTATTGTCCTTGAAAATATAGGAACTTCATTTATTTCGAACAATAACATGTCATAGACTAAACAGATTCAAACTTAGTTCAGAATATAGATTAATGCTACAGAGGCAGAGGTCAAACTCTGAGCTGTTCTTTACAGGACTGGCTCCTGTCACAATTGCTGGATACAAGTCCGCTTTAGCATCAGTTATCCCATGTCTAGCCAACAGGGATAGTCCAGAGGTGGCCCAGTTGAATGTGATGGTGAAGGGAATGAGCAATCTCCGACCGAGACAACCGGTAGTCATTCAAGCCTGGAGTCTATCTTTGGTGCTTAATGTACTGGCCAGGCACCCATTTGAACCTTTGGGTTTGGCTAGTCTAAAGCATTTGACTCTAAAGGTGGTTTTTCTATTGGCAGCTTCCTCAGCAAGAAGGGGCAGTGAGATCCATGCGCTTTCAGCAGAGGGACCGATTTATTGTCTCCGGAGAGGGTCTGCGTCTACTGCCAAGAGCAGAGTTTATGTCAAAGAATCAATCTTTGAAATATGACTACCCACGAGATTGCGACTGGGAACCAGATGCAATGTGCTAGGGCTCACGATGTTAGAGGAATAGCCCCCTCGACCACCCTATACAATGGTGTCCCGTTAGAAGACATCATGGCCGTTACACAATGGCACTGTGGGTTCTCTTTCATGGATTACTATATGAGGGACATGTCAGACAATCCACTTGCTTTAGCTGTTTTGAGATGAAGGTTTATGGCCACACTGCTCTCCTCCTTTTGGTACTTTGAAAAGCAAAAGTAGTAAGAAAGACATGGTCAGGCGAGAGGAATTCAACCGTATGGAACATGTCTGGTCGAAAGTGTGTTGGTTGGTGTCTCCACGTCTGCAATCCATAATTCATGAGATAATTCAAGTTAGACAGTTTTTTTGTATTATGTTTATATATCATGATCATTCATCTTATATATTCATGCTCATTCCCCGGCTAATATGTAAAAAAGAGCAGTTAACTCTCTTCGCATATTTGTGTTTTCAGACGAGATGCATTTTTGTGAGTTCTCTCCCTTTCTTAGGAGAAAAGGGGAGTTGGGGGAGCGGTGATGCGAATGTGATTCGGTCCCAAACTTGTCGGTCCTTTTAGGTCTCAGTATCTCAAGTTTAAGTCTAAGTTCTTTCTCCAGGGGCAAAAGAGGCTATGTATGGCTTGTTTCTTCCCACCAGGTTACCGTCTAAATCTGGTGTTAGCCAATGAGTAATATAATGATAAGTATTGATCGAAGGAGAATGAAGGAAATTTCAATTTCCCTTTCTCCGAGATCTAACAATGCTACCATTATATTACGGACCCTGCCTCCCAGCCTCACGGAGGCAAGCCATAGGTATTCTCTTGTTTGGTAGCTATGCAAACAATGAGTCTCTCTGGCAGACGGGTACCCGGTTCCAGGAGCCAGTAAAGCTTTCTAAATCTAGATTCCTAGTGCCAGCTAGCAAGCTAGCTGTATTATCAATGAGTAATATAATGGTAAGTATTGTTAGATCTCGGAGAAAGGGAAATTGAAATTTCCTTCAGTCCTCTTAAATAAATCAGAATACCCCATTCTCATACCAATCTGATGATATCAATACAAGGCCAACAACAGCCAGTATTAATAAACTCGCTTCATGATTTGATAACAAAATCGTTCATGTTGAAACCAAATTGAGAACGAATAGGCCTACAATGTAGATTTATATATGTCATAATTTAGGAAGCCACAAATGTGACCTTTCAATCTTAAGATCTGTTCAACACTAATCACAACACGCGTGCCCCTGTATGTACACAACGCTTGAGAGGAACTTGGCATCCAATGATCGATAGGCGCAGGCACAATACGTTTATCTTCTAGTCAAATGTGACTAGTCTTAGATCCATTTCTGTCTTAGCCAATCAGATTTCAGCATTAGGATTTCCTTTTTGCAAATTTCGAATGTCTCTTTTACAACAAATTTGTTTAATAGTTGAATAAAATGGCGAGAATGGCATAAAGTACAAAGTTTATGCTTGCTTTATGTTCACACAGGAATTTGAGATCAATTTAAGCCATCGCCCTGGCTATCATTAATGTTGTCTGGGATCTGTTTGCGGTATGAGTCAGGATTTTCATGAGTTTTGGGTTTTCGTGGCAATTATTACACATTTTAAAATACACCTTATGAATATTATCAGCTTTTTTAATGCAAAAACTATTTTTTTGCAAATTTCCTTGTATACACCATATCATACAGAATCGCTTAAAATAATTTAATGAAACTTGGTATATGCCTCAGTTAAATGATGTACACAGGTATGCTTTTTAAAGGATTCACCTTTATTATAAAG
Source organism: Chaetoderma sp. LZ-2023a (assembly GCA_034401795.1). Taxonomy (NCBI): domain Eukaryota; kingdom Metazoa; phylum Mollusca; class Caudofoveata; order Chaetodermatida; family Chaetodermatidae; genus Chaetoderma; species Chaetoderma sp. LZ-2023a. Next base: position 139,976,883 of record CM067371.1, on the reverse strand, counting down.
CCAAGATTTTTGGTGAAAATTGGCTTTTTAATGCAAAAACTCACAATTTTTGTCAATGTTCTCGTAAACGCCATATCATATGGAATCGCTTAAAATGATATAATTAAACTGGCCAGGTGGCTTTTTTATTTTTTTACTTTGAAGAATTCACATAGGTTATACGTTCACAATTTTGGGTGAAAATTGACTTTATTTCAAAAACTCAGGATCTTTGCACCGATACCCATTTATACCCCTGGGTTGAGAGAAGCAGCGACGAGAGATGAGAGGAGAGTGCCTATGTCGCCAGCGATCACCAGCTGACCAACCTGAGCCACAATCCCAGGGTTGCCGCTTTTGCAGCTCTGTTCATTACTGGCTGAGCTACCGCTTCCTCAGAAAACATGGCTCCCACAACCAGGAGAACTTATAAATGCTGGTCTGTTGGCAAGGGAGATACCCGTTTGCTTAATACAACAACTACTAGAGTTACTTCCCTTAGTTTGAAATTCACTTGTATCACAGTTAGTGTAGCAAAGTGGTGTCACATGATAGCAGGGCCCGCGCTTCTAAAATTGTCTTTGTAGCCAGTCTTTTAGTCAAGTGCAGTTACTTTTAGTCAATTTCTCATTAATTTGGCCATAACAATTTAATATTTAGCACTATGGTAAAGATTGTGTATTAACCATTTCAGGCTCTCACTTATGAATCAAAATAGATGCATATGTACAGACAGGCAAGCATAGAAAAAAACTGTTAAATATTTTGAAAATAATTTGACTCGAATTCGGTACTGCCTTAGGCAGCAATGGCTTCCAGTTAGTTAATTTCAAAATATGAAACTATAATTCTCACATTGCGTTAGGTAGATCTAGAAAGCTGAAATACCAAGAAAATGATGATAAAATATCGAGCTTTTTTTTTTTGTTCATTTTATTAGTTTGGATGGTATAACAAATGGAAGCCATATCTAATTAGTTACGCCATTGAATTCCTTGCATATTTCTCGACAGTTGGTGTTCTTTGCATTCTTAGCTCACCTTGCCTGACGGGCAAAGTGAGCCTATGGCTTGGCGGTCATCCGACATCTGTCGTCCATTGACTTTTGCTTCAAAACACTACTACTCTAACCGTTTGTCGGGTTTCAACCTAATTTGGCTGGAAGGACCCTAAAGGTAATCACCATATCTGTCAAATAACTAACCGCTAGTAAGCGTTAACTAGTCCTCCTGACTAGTGATTCAAACGGGTTAAAATTTCAAACCTTGTTTATGTGGCGGGTTATTGCTTAATGCTGTCCTGTCTAACTTATTGCTAAATACATCTTATTTACTAGATGGATTATTCATTTCAGAACTATTCCGGATTACTACCATGTGGTGTCAGCGTCAAGTCCAGCATTGCCTCATGACCACATCAAACCATCTTTACAAGGAACAGTATCACGATTTATCAATATTAACTGAATTGGAACGATGAGCTTGTTACTGGATCTCGGCGCTGTTCACATGCGACAGAGAACAGTGCAGAGGACTATGGTTTCTGAAGCCACTCCGTAAGTGTCTTCTAAGATTTGAAATAATTTTTTGGGGACAGTGACACACCTGTGTAGATTTCTTGTTTTCCATGGTGGTCTTAAGAAATGTTCATTTGCGGACGAAGTATGCCAAGAAGACTCTTTTTTTTTTATCAATTGGCAATGAAATGACTGGCTCAATAACCAAGCCAGTAGTAATTCCAGTAGCAATTTTTCGAAACTAATCTCTTGGTCTGCAATTGAACATTTTCTAGGTGAAAATTAAGATTTTCTTGAATAAATTTGAGGGTTACTGGGTTATGCGCTGGTCTTTCAGGTTGCATGGATACCTTTAGAATTTGTTTCATCAGTACCTCGCTTGGGTTATATTTCCACGCAATCTTCACACATTTGCCATCTAGTTATTTTTCCTAAAGGTTTAAGATTCGTAAAAAAAAAATTGTCTGCCATGTCGTGGTAGTGAGACACAGTTACCGTACTTTCGTGTCTATATTGCGCACTACTAGATAACATGCAGTGCAAAATATGAGCCAAAAAAGCCGTATACAGGTATATAACACGCAGTCAGAGTTCAGAAAGATTGCAAAACATTTTACCGACGAACGAAAATTGGTCCCGCAAAATGCTTATTAGTAACCGCGGCTTTCAATATGACAAGAGCTGTAAATTCTTTAAATCCAAACATCTGAGAAAGGGTGGCGACTTCTATTAAGTATATTGCACGAAAAAATAACACAATTAGAACATTTCAACAAATTGTTCATGCTAGAAATTCTTACCATCTTACGTCTATGCTTAATGTGTACCTTATATCCATCATTGCCGGAGTGAAATTATTGATTGGGACCGCCTAAATATTGCGTATATTTTAATAAACAGTGTTTGTTTCATCAAAATTAATCCAAAGTTTGACATAAAATGGCGTTGTGTAAAAATAGAAATCACGTGATGTATTAGGCTATAGGATGAGTTTAGGTTCTTACCCGAGTAGCACGAAGAGGCGAATAATATTACCCGGTTAGAGACCTGCGCAATCCACAAATATGAGGGGGAGCTTCGAGTAGCTATGAGAGTGATGGCATAAACTCGCCCTAAAGCTGATTAATACACCGATTAATACACCGATTAATACTCGGTAGAATGTAATGTAACCAAGTCGGCCGGGACAAATTTTCCCAAGTGAACACAAATTTCACCAGTAAATATATTGCCGAATACATTTACTGATTAGGTAATAGTGAATTTATTGCTCAGATTGTTTTAAAAACATCTTCTGTATATATTTATTATTAATTTGCGACGTTGCAAAATCTGTCGTTATTTGGGAGGTCTCCTTCTAGTCCAAATAAAGTTCAGTGGAATGCCTCCAATCACAAAAGAGCTTTAATTTGGTCGTCCAACTTAAGAATGGATCTAACCTCATTTTATTTCTTACATTGCTTTGAGTCATTTTAAGTTGGTTTACGACAATACATATACAATGACTTGTCAGTTTGAGGTTTTTTTTATCATTTAAGAATCATACGTAAGATTTACAAATATTACATAGAATACAATTATTACACACAATGTAGCCCACAATATTGGTTATTGCAATACGGCAAGCAAGAGGAAATAGCGGTTTCCCTCTGATATATCGCATTTTTTGTCTTAATTGTACATCAGGACGGCCATTCTGACCCAAAATTCTGAGCCCCAAAATATGATAATGGTGTATACTAATGCATAATACCCCCTTCTGGCCTGGAGCAAAATGAGCAAAAAAAACTGAGCAATATAGACACGAAGGTACGGTACCTCCTAGTCCGCTATTGATAACTATATATCCACATGTTTGCTTGCTTAACAAGTGTAGTTAGTTATGCTATTATATATATATATATATATATATATATATATATATATATATATATATATATATATATATATATATATATATATAATATAACCATAGTATACAATCATGCTAGCACACAGAGATGCAAACACCGACACACACATTGCAAACTTGTATATCTGCGTGTGAGCTCAATTGCGTGCGCATGTGTGTATATGTGTGTGCGCGCATGCATGTGCAAAAATAGAAAAATAGGTTTTTCAAAGCAAATACAAAACAGCATAATCTTTATTCTGTCTAGTCAACAATCAAAGGTTTTTGTTACGGAATATTAGCATGTTAACATTCTTTGGTAAGAGTGAGGAACGTTTCAAACGTGGCAAACACCTTTAATACACGAAGCGCAAAAGCAATGCAAAATTACTGATCATCGATTATGGATTTCTGTGTGTATATATATATATATATCTCATTCACTTACAGGCTAGAATTGATGGATGCTCCAACAGCCATGCGACCTACGGCTCTGGATCTGCATTATTATCACCATCAGTCAGCAGCGGTAACAGCAGCAGCTCCAACACAGACATATGCCAGTTGCTTTGGACTACCCTATCAGGTACGCTTGTCTTCGGGCACAGGCTTTTCTACGCGAGAGGTCTGTCTGATCATTTGAGTGCTGAGTTTTTGCAGACAACATATTACAGGGTTTATGTCTCTGGACCTGCTAAATAGTTTGAAAACAATTTGGCTGAAAGTTATCAACAGCATTCAGTCATTGTTTTCAAAATATTCAGCAAGTCAAGAGTCTGCTCATTGACATTATTAGTCCACTACCGCTAAAACCGGGGGACTATAGGTTTTCTGTCTGTCCGTCTGTCGCAGTTGGTTTTCCACACTTTTTTCCGCAGTCCTTAAAGGTATTCAACTTAGAATTGTTTTATTGCTTTGTTATGAGAAGTTACAGACCAAGTTCGAGTTTCAGGCATATGCGTCAATTTTTTATGGAGTTATGCCCCCTTTCGACTTAAGAAATACGAAAAATATAAGCTCTCCACACTTTTTTCGCACTCCTTCAAGATATTTAAGCGAAATTCGGTGCATTTCTTTAGTATAAGGAGTTACAGAGCAAGTTCGAGTTTCCGACATTTTCATCAATTTTTTATGGAGTTATTCCCCCTTTCAACTTAGGAAATACGAAAATTATTAGTCTTCCGCACTTTGTTTTGCTGTCTCAAGATATTATACTGAGAGTTGCTACATTGCTTTGTTATGAGAAATTACAGACCAAGTTCGAGTTTCAGGCATATGCGTAAATTTTTGATGGAGTTATGCCCCCTTTCGACTTAGGAAATATGAAAAATATCAGCTTACCGCACTTTTTCGCGCTCCTTCAAGATATTTAAGGAAAAATCAGTTCCATCGCTTTAGTATAAGGGGTTACAGAGCAAGTTCGAGTTTCAGACATTTTCTTCAATTTTTCATGGAGTTATGCCACCTTTCGACTTATGAAATACAAAAAATATTAGTTTTCCGCCCTTTTTTTGCAGTCTTTTAAGATATTATACTGAGAACTGCTACATTGCTTTGTTATGAGAAGTTACAGACCAAGTTCGATTTTCAGGGGTAAGCGTCAATTTTTAATGAAGTTATGCCCACACCTTCGACGGAAAATATTAGCTTTCCGCACTTCGCAAACCTTCAAGATATTTAAGGGAAAATTGGTACAACGCTTTAGTATAAGGAGTTACAGAGTAAGTTCGAGTTTCAGACATTTTCGTAAGTTTTTCATGGAGTTATACCCCCCCCCCACCCCTTTCGACTCATGAAATATGCAAAATATTAGTTTTCCGCCATTTTTCTCAGTCTTTCAAGATGTTCAACTGAGAATTGGTACATTACTTTATTATCAGAAATTACAGACCAAGTTCAGGTTTTTTGATGGAGTTATGTCCCCTTTCGGCTTATGAAATACAAACATATCAGCTTTCAAGACTTTTTCCTTCTACTTCACGATATATAATTGAAACTTGGTTTATTGCTATGTTATGAGAAGTTACAGATCAAGTTCGAGTTTCAGCTGCTTCTGTCAATTTTTAATGGATTTTTTTACTGTCAATCTCTAAAGTTTATATCACCAGGTAGGGGACATGTATTGCAGAGCAATACTTACAGTACAATGCTTGTTGTATGGTGACTTGCAGCAACACGATAGTTAAAGGAAGAGAAAAGGTGCTAAGCCACCAGCAACATTTAGTCAAATTGTTTTCAAAATATTCAGCAAGTCAAGAGTCTTAGCTCATTGACATTATTGTCTGGTGACTTGCCTCAGCGCGATAGTTAAAGAAAGAGAAAAGGGCTGGTAACTTCATATAATAATAAAAATGCTACGGTCAGTTCTGTAAAAGGCTGGGAAACATAGGGTGACTAATAGTGGTAGCCGTTTTGCTTACCCTCCCGTCCGTCAACTTTTGCTTAAAAACGCTATTCATTAACCGCTTGGCAGATTTCAACTTAATTTTGCTGGAAGGGCTCTATAGGGGTAGTCTTCAGAACTTATATATACAGAATTTTGGTTGGTCAATTTTTGTGGTGGCCATCTTGGATTTTATGAAAAATGGCAGGAAATCGTTTAAAGCGCTACTCCTCACAAGTCGCTGAGCTGGGAGGATAGTACGCTGGTATGTTTCAGAACTTGTATACAGAATTTTGATTGGTCAATTTTTCCGGCAGCCATCTTGGATTTTATTAACATTTCTGGAAACCACTTAAAAGCCTACTCGATAACCACTGTGCCGATTTCAGTCAACCTTGGATGAAAGAACCCTAGCATTGTGTGCTTCAGAAGATGTATACATAATTTTGATGGGTCCATTTTTCCAGCAGCCATCTTGGATTTTCTGAAAAATGGCGGGAAATCGTTTAAAACGTTACTCCTCATTAACTGCTTGAGCAATCTAAATCAGACTTGGCTGGAAGGATACTAAGCTGGTAGGTTTCAGAAATTCTGTACAGAATTTTGATTGGTCAATTTTTCTGGTGGCCATCTTGGATTTTCTGAAAAATGGCGGGAAATTATTTAAAACGCTACTCATTAACTGCTTGTGCAATTTCAATCAGACTTGGCTGGAAGCATTGGTAGATTTCAGAACTTGTATACAAAATTTTGATTGGTCCATTTTTCAGGCGGCATATTGAATTTTCTGAAAATTTTGGGAATTCAGTTAAGACTACTTATCTGGCCGATTTGAACCAAACTTAACTGGAACAACCCTAGGCCAGTACGCTTCAGAACAGGTATACAGAATTTTGACGGCTTGATTTTGATGGTGGCCATCTTGGATTTTCCGAAAAATTGGAATTCGTATAAAATGCTACTCATTAATTGCTTGCGCAATTTCAACGAAATTTGACTGGAAGGATCCTATTGTCGTAGCCTCTAGAAATTCTATTCAGAATTTTGATAGGTCAATGTTTCGGCAGCATGATCTCTGATTTTCTGAAAGTTTTCCGGAACCATTTAAAAACGGTACTCCTTCAATCAATAGCCCGATTTCAACAAAACTTTGGTGGAACGATCCTATGACAGTTAGGCTTCAACATATTAAACAAGAATCTTGATTGGTCAATTTTTTGGTGACCATCTTGGATTTTCTGAAAATCATCCATGTCTATTTAAATGCAAATGGTTTAAATGCCAGGTGAGCGCCACAGGCCCTTGGGCCTCTTGTTGTCTATATGCCAGGGTTCATGCTGGTCATGGAATTTGACAATTTAAATTCCAGGCCTGGAAAGTCAAGGAAAATAAGCATTTTTTGTTCATAGGGCGTGGAAAAGTCGAAAGAGGAATAAGAAAAATGGTAATCATAAAAAATAAAAGAAATTTGTTGGCATAAATTACTGTCGTCACCTCTATGTAATAACACTTATAGCAACAGCTTATCACAACAAGGCTTTGGCTTCGTTATTGCAGGACATTGCGTCCAATTGCATTCAGACATTTGCAGAATAACTCGGATTGTAATTTATGTAGCTACATCATAAACACAAATCTGCTGTAGATATTAATTCTTGGATGTCATGGAATTTGTTAATTTTGGTCATGGAAAAGTCATGGAATTTCAAACATAGAAAAGCGTATGACTCCTGATGTGCGCCGATGTAGAGCGATTATCTCGCTACTTTTAAATCAATGTTGATCGGTTTTGACAACATTATAATTGAAAGCCAGTCACTCTTTCTTGTAGAGGAAACAAACATCGGGTAAAATATTTTCAAAATACTCTACTGGTTTCCAGGGTTATAACGTGATACCTGCTGAATATTTTAAAATCAGTGTAACCTGTCATTGGAAACAACGGCTTTTAGTTGAATCATTTTCCAATTAACCCTTTAACACTCAAATTTGTTCAAGAAAATTTCAAGTTTTGTCTCGCCTGCGAAGCAGGATCGAGACATACGGGTAGGTATCACTTTTCCGGCGGCGACGGCGTAAACTTTTAAGTTAAGTTTATATCTCAGCAATGCCTGATCCAATTGGAAGCAAACTTGGGTGCATGGTAATATACATCAAAAGGAAGCAGCCCGCTGATGAAAGGGCCATGAGGTCAGGGTTACAGGGGTCAAAGGTTACAGTATAATCTTTGTTAATATTTTACGTTAAACAAAAGTTATTGCCTTCTATCTCACCAAAGCTTGATCCAATTGGAACCAAAGTTGGGTACAGGGTGATATACATCAAAAGGAAGCAGCATGCTGATGCAGAAATCATGCGGTCACGGTTATGGGGGTCAAATGTCACGGTATAATCTTTGTTAATGTTTTACCTTAAGTTTTTGCATTAAACAAACGTTATTGCCTTATATCTCAGCAATGCCTGATCCAATTGGAACCAAACTTGGGTACATGGTGATATACATTGAATGGAAGCAGCCCACTGATAAAGCGATCATGATGTCAAGGTTATGGGGTCAAAGGTCACAGTATAATCTTTGTTAATATTTTACGTTAAGTTTTTGCGTTATACAAAAGTTATTGTCTTATATGTCAGCAATGCCTGATCCAATTGGATACACGGTTACCTATAATGATAGGATGCAACATGATGTTGGGGTCAGAAGGTCAAAGGTCAATATCACTGTGACCTTGATACAGAACTCTGCTTTTTCAACATTTAAGTTTTTGCGTTTAGCAAAACCTCTCAGCTTATATTTCAGGATTGGTTAAGCCCATTGGAAGTAAACTTGGATACATGGTTACCTATAATGATAGGATGCAGCATGATGATATTGGGATCACAAAGTCAAAGGTCAAGGTCACTGTGACCTTGATATAGAACTCTGTGCTATTTCAACATTAAGCTTTTGCGTTTAGAAAAACTTCTCGGCTTATATTTCAGGACTGGTTAAGCCTATTGCAATGACACTTGGATACATGGTTACCTATAATGATTGGAAGCAGTGTGATGGTGTTGGCATCACAAGGTCAAAGGTCACGGTCAATGTGACATTGATACAGAACTCTGTTATTGCAACATTTAAGTTTTTGCATTTAGCAAAACGCCTCGGCTTATATTTCAAGATTGGTTAAGCCTATTGCATCTAAATTTAGATACACGGTTACCTATAATGATAGGATGCAACATGATGATGTTGGGATCACAAGGTCAAAGGTCATGGTCACTGTGACCTAGATATAGAACTCTGCTATTTCAACATTAAGTTTTTGCGTTTAGCAAAACTTTTCCGCTTATATTTCAGGATTGGTTACGGCTATTACAACTTGGAAACCTGGTTACCTATAATGTTAGGAAGCAGCATGATAACATTGAGGGCAGAAGGTCAAAGGTCAAGGTAACTGTGACAAACGGGGGACAGGCGAGACATTTAATTCCGCAGAATTCTTGTTTGTTATAGAAAATGTCCATTTGCAGACCAAAAAAAGAGTGTTTTTGAAAATGTTCCACTGGAATGACTACCATTCATTACAGTGGTAAATTTTGAAAATGTCTGGACATTTCTGAAGACCATTGCAGAAGCCGTTTTTGGCTGATATTAGGGATAACAGGTTAAACAGTATTTTACCTATATAGTGGCTAATCAGTTTAGCGCAATTTTAATCATCGGCTGTAGAGGATATTTATTTGTCGGCGTACACCAGAGCACCAAGGAGAAGGATCAGCGCTGTCACTACTTGGTTCCCGCTTAGGTTTGGCCATCGTGGAAAATTATTCATCATGTCTACCGTTATTTAAATGCTAATGGTTCAAATGCTAATGGTCCAGGTGAGCGTTACAAAGCCCTTAGGCATCTAGTTATCTCACCTGGCCTTTCAGGTGAGCTTATGCCATGGCGACCGTCCATCAGCCATCAACTTTGCCTTTAAATGACTCAAGAACCACTGGGCCGATTTGAGTTATATTTGACAGGAAGCATCCTTAGACCATAGGATCCAAGTTTTTTTCAAACGAAACTGATCAGCGTATTTGGCCGGCAGCCATCTTGGATTTTGTCCGATTTTTAGAAATGTCAAAATCTCCGAAACCGCTTGAGAGATCTATTCAGAAATCATGAAATATCATCTATGGCTAGAGCTGAACCAAGTTTGTTCACGGGAACCTGATTGGCCAAATAGTTTGGCGGCTACCTTGGATGACCTAGTTTTAGCGAAAACGACCTTCAGAACTTCTAAAGGGATCAGGCCTAAATTGGGGAGATATGATTAGGAACTACGGGCCGTTAAGGTTTGCTCAAGGGAAGTTGATCCGTAAAGAAACATGGCCACCGTGGGCCAATCAAAAATATGATTAGGGACTAAGTAAGGGCCATTAAAGTTTGTTCAATGGAAGTTGATCCGTAAAAAATCATGGATGCCTTGGTCCAATCAAAATGTAGCATGTTTGGCGTCCATATTGGATTTTTTTTATTTGATGAATTTTGAGGCGGAAATTGGTTTTATATATATATGTTTTTGGGTATTCTGATCTAAAATTTGCCATTTTCGAAACTGTCAAATAAACGATTTGGTGGCCATCTTGGATCATTTTCCCGCCAAAGGCTCCCGTACTAAAGCAATGGGAAATTTAAAATGTCTTCAAGAACCACTGGGCCGATTTTAATTATATAAGGCAGGAACTATCCTTAGGGAATAGAGGTTCAAGTTGTTCAAAAGAAGCCGATCAGCCAATTTCATCTTGGATTTGGCTGATTTTTATACCCCGCCAAAAAATTTGGCTGGGTATTATGTAAAGCCACCGTTTGTCCGGGCGGGTGGGCAAGTGGGCGGCAGAATGGTTTCCGGATGATAACTCTGTTACCATTTGTCGGATCGCATTGAAACTTCATAGGGTGGTTGGACCAGGTCTTGGGAAGAAATCTTTCGAAATCGACGATGATCCAAAATCCAAAATGGCCACCAGTGGCCATCTTGAAAATTGGTTTCCGGATAATAACTCCGTTACCGTTTATTGGATCGTTTTGAAACTTCATAGGGTGGTGGGACTACATGTAGGTTTGCGGAAGAAACCTATCGAAATCGATGATGATCTGAACTCCAAGATGGCCACCAGCCACCAGCGGCGATCTTGAAAATTGGTTTCCAGATGATAACTCCATTATCGTTTATCGGATCACTGAAATTTCATAGGGTGGTTCGACTACCTCTGCGTAAGAAACCTATCGAGATTAACAATGATACAAACTCCAAGATGGTTGCCAGCCACTGGTAGCCATCTTGAAAATTGGTTTCCAAATGATAACTCCGTTACCGTTTATCGGATCCCTTTGAAACTTCATCGGGTGGTTGACTAGGTGTGGAGAAGAAGCCTATCGAAATTGATGATGATCCGAACTCCAAGATGGCCGCCAGCCATGGGCTGCCATCTTGAAAGTTGGTTTCTGGATTTCATTTATTGGATCACTTACTACGGTCGTTGGAATATGTCTGGTGAAGAAACGTATCGAAATTTACGATAATCTGAAATCTAATATGGCCACCGGTCAGCGGCAGCCATCTTGAAAATTGGTTTCCAGATGATACCTCCTTGACCGTTTAACGGATCGCTTTGACACTTCATAAGGATGACTGGTCTGATGGGGCTGAGGAAGAAATAAATATTTTCTGATAGCTCTCATTCATTGGTTTGTCATCATGGCGGGGTATTATGCGCCATTTGCGGAGCTCTTGTTAGAAATATATTTTTTAATCTCCAAAACTGTTTGGAGCATCAATTCACAAAACTCATGAAATATGATCTATGGAAAGAGCTGAATCAAGTTTGTTCACGGGACTTGATTGGCCAAATAGTTCAGCGACCATCTTGGATGATCAGCTTTCTCGAAAACGACTTCTGCAGAACCACTGAAGGGATCAGGCCTAAATTTTGGAGATGTGATTAGGCACTAAGGGTCATTAAAGTTTGTTCAAGGGAAGTTGATCCGTCAAAAAACATGGCCGCCATGGGACAATCAAAATATAGCATGAATGTAGCAGGATTTTTTTTATTTGATGGATTTTGAGGCCGAAATTGGTTTTATAAATGTTATATATATATATATATATATATATATATATATATATATATATATATATATATACTTAAGCAATGGGAAATTTAAAATGTCTTCTCGAAAACCAGTAGGCCGATCTGAATTATATTTGGCAGGAACAATCCTTACGGCATAGAGATTAAAGTTTGTTCAGATGATGCCGAACAGCCAATTTGGCTGATGGCCATCTTGTTCCAGTTGTCATTTCGGTTTTTTCAGTCGCTCCAGTGGCCAATAATTCCAGGTGAGCGATACAGGCCCCTTGGGCCTCTTGTTGATAAGGGTATTGATACGCTTTCTATATTTATTTTATCTTTTTAAGTCAAACTTCATAGTTCATTGCAAAATCGTAAAGTCGAGCTTGATGGGTGCATTGCAACTACATGTCTGGTTTCAAATTATTCTGATTTCACTTTTCTGCCAGTGCTTTATAGTTTGATTATTATTAGAGGAATTTATCATTCAACAGGTTTTGATCATTCTTGCGTCCTTTCCTTTAAGTTCATTTGCCATCGAGTCGATAAAGATTTGCTCCACTGAGAAAAGGATGGATCCGATCTGTCACTCAAGTACATGTCTATATGTCATAGTTAATTACATCGTATGTGGGCTGACTTCTCCTTCAATCAATACTCACCATTCTATTACTTCTGATATACAGCTGGCCCTGACAGCTGGCTCTAGGACTATAGACATAGAAAGCTTTACAGACTCCTTGGAACCAGGTACTCGGCTCCCAACTGCCGAGTACCCGTCTACCATGAAGCTCATTCTTGTTTGCATAGTGACAAGAGAATACATGCTTTTTGCAGTTGGAAAGTCTTAAGATTGTTTAAGCCTAAGTCTTTTTACTGTGATTAATTGTGATAGCTTGTGCGTTCTCAAAAGGATATTTTTTATTAATATGGACGCTTCCGATGATAACCAGGTCGTATATTTCCATGTTATTCCATAGTTAAAAGACTTAGGTCTCTAAAATTTTGTCTGTGTCGCATGTTCCAATTTCTAACCCCAAAGAATCTGGGACGTGTGTTAACAACGAAATATGCCGGATGATCGCCTTCCTTTAAATCCCCAACAGGCGATCGGCAGATATGAAATTAGGTGTTGGCTTATCGGTGTTTTAACACGATTATCGGCTGACGTCGTTCTCCGTAAGATCCGAGCAGGTGTCGTCACACCCGTGTTTCTCGGATGTTTATGTGTAGAAAATGTTTCATTAATTCGCGCAGCTGATTCTGGGTGCTGCGTACTTTAATTGGTACCAGAAAAACTTTTCAATTTTCAAGTTTTGCGTTTTATCACGATCTGTTTGCAATGTTTGCGGTTTTACCGTGTGCTACAGCAGTTTGTTTACATTTTGTTGTTTCTTCACATATCGTTTTGGCCTTCGTTAGGAGTATAATTTATATTTATTAGTAAATATACCCCGAATGCTATGCGATATGATTCCTGGTTCCGTTATACATCCTTGAGGATCAGTGTATGGGTGTATTATTGCCCGCTTCGTTCTTGTCGGCATAATCAATGCGATCTTTGCTGTAGCGTTGCGGGGTGGGGTGCGGGAGGGTGACAGTTAATTTATGGTCAAAATATTTGAAAATTAATTGTCTGCCTTCCATTTTTTTTTCGTTCCGCTGGCTTATTGTAGGTTTGGTTTTTTATAGGCCAAGCCAGCCCCGCCATCATGTGTCGTACGGGTTCTATGCAAGGACCATGTCTGTTTCCACTGTACTAAGTGTAGTCTTGACAGTAGGTGTAACGTTTGCGCTGTGTGGTCGGTCGATATGATGCTTAAGTTCCTTGCCAGAAGGACGTGGCAGGGTCTGACGCGGGGTCAGGCGGTCCGAAAGTAAATCGTGGAGCATCCGTGTCGGCCCGTGGGGGCGTTCCACGTCTGCAACCGGAGATGGCACCGCCGGCGTGGTTTGGTCCGGCTAGGCAAGGTGTCTTGCATAGCGTTCTGCCCACGCTGGTGTCGTCCCTGCTGCCAAAAGTTGTAGGGCAGTCTCTCCCCATGTTTGATTCGGACCCTGTCCTTGGACGGAGTTCTGGACTGGCCACCGAGGGAGCCGTTTCGTACTGCCCCCTGGCAGTCCCGTCGGCCTCCGGCCTGATGGGTTCTGTCTCTCTGCGGCCACCTCCGGTTTGTCCAGTAGCAGTGGCCGGTCCGTCAGGCATGGGAGCCGTCCGCCGGGACAGCTCCACGGTTTTCCTTGTCTAGTGACGACTCTTCGGGGTCTGAAGATGAGAAGGCCGAGGAGGAGGGTGCTGCGGCCTGTGATGCCGTGGGTGGAGAGCATGGAGGTCGATTCCGTCCTGACAGAACCGTCCTCCATCTGTCTGGCCTGGCTCCGCCCGTGGTTGAGGCCACTCCGGTACACGGCGGTCAGACATGGGGTGCCGTTGGCGCCCGTGTTTGGCCACGGTTCCTCAACCGCTACGGGTCCGCATGGTTTTCCGTGCAGGCCTACTCCATGGACTGGTGTTCCATGGGGTGGCGGCGGAACCGTACGGTACCGGAGTTCCTGGCATATCAGCAATGGCTCCTAGCCGGGAGGCCATTGCTGGTAGGGCCGTGAACATGTCAACGGGTGACGTGTTCACGGGAGTGTCCTCCTCGGAGACGGATTGGTCTGAGGCTCTGGCTTGGCCGAGGAGGATGTACCCCGTCCATCGGTGCATCGATTAGAATGGGGATCTTGCCCGCAGCCCTGATCCAGTCTGTTGGACTGGATCCATGGTTTATGGTGTTGCTTGATGCTATTTATAGCAAACAACGCATGAACGAGGGCCAGCTTCTTGCGGCCTCCATGGAGGTGCAGGCGAGGGGTCGTATTCCACCGGGGGAATACGACAGGTATGGTGTTGTCCCGTCGGTCACCGCCCTGGCACTGGTGGACAAAGCTCAGGTACACCATATTGAAGTCCTGTCCCTGTGTGAGGGGGGGTGTGAGGACAGCACTGAGTGCTGTCAACCACTCTTATCGTCTTCTTCGTGCATTAATGACGGACTGGTGCTGTCTATGGACGCATTGGCAAGGGTGCAGGCGCGTGTGACTATGTCCAGGGGGCAGATGGTCCTTGACCATATGCGTCCAGCTACTGCCGTCAGGGAACGTCTTCTTGGGACGCCCCTGACAGGCCTTAGCATTTTTGGTGGCCAGGCGGTGGCCATCTTGGAGGACACGGGCAGTATTGTGCAGAATCGGTTGGCGGTTTATCTGACTGTAGTCAGGCCGCTGACCGGGCAACCTTCAAGAAACAGAAAAAGCAAGGTGAAAGCCTAAAGCAGTGCTGCTTCTGTTTTCTGCTGGGTTTTCTCAGCCGCCTCGGCGAAGAAAGCCAAGAAGGTTGTGGAGGCCTCTACCCTCCCCAATATTGCTCCTGATCGCCCGAGAGGCGGGAAGGGCAAGGGGAGAGGTAAGTCCTCAAAGGGCGGACAGAAGGGAGCAGATCGTACCTGAGGGTACGAGGGCTGCCTTCGCATCTGCCTGAACCGCACCTGTGCAACAGGAACAGCGGTGCCAGTTAGACCGGCTCAGGTACAAGGGCTCCCTTCGCATCTGCCTAGACCGCACCTGTGCAACAGGAACAGCGGTGCCAGTTAGACCGGCCAAGCCAAGACCAGTATGGTTCTCTCTCTCTTGTCAAGAGGGGGGGGGGGGGGGGGGGGTGGTGGAAGCGGATGCGAGCCAGACACCCCCATTAGGCGTTGAGGCGTCTGTAGTGGGTGGAAGGCTCATGCGTTTTCGTCGAGGTTTGGAGAGGTGTGACGTCAGACAGTCTGGTCCTGGGATGGTTATCCCAGGTGTACATACCAGAGTGGTGGGACTTTCCACCACAGAATCTGTCTTTGGCACCTGTCTGGACACCCGGTCAACGGGACCAGACAAGTTAGAAGCTATTAAAAACGAAGTGTCAGGTTTGCTTCTGAAGGGAGCAATAAACCAGCAAACCGGAACACTCCAGGCTTCTATTCAAACATGTTCCTTGTCCCCAAGATCACAGGGGGATTGAGACCCGTACTCAGTCTCAGGCCATTGAATTGGTTTATCCATACGCCTCGGTTTCAGATGGAAACTCCGAGGTCGGTAATGGCAGGATTGAGGAAGGGGGTGTGGTGTGTATCGATCGATCTGAGAGATGCATGTTCCCACATTCCTATGAACGGGAGTTGTCACAGGTTTCTGAGACTTGCGTTTCAGAATCTAGTATGGGAGTTTAAATCCTCCCATTCGGCCTGTCGACAGCTCCAAGGGGTTTTCACCAGAGTGGTCCTTGTGGTGACAGCGTTTCTCAGAAAAGAGAATGTGGCGCTTCACACCTACATAGACGATTGGCTGATCATCAGCCAGGTTAGAGGTGGATACTGCTCTGACTCTGAAGTTGCTTTCAGATCTAGGCTAGATAGTCAACAAGGAGAAATCTGAGTTGACACACCACTCAACATTTCGTTTATTTAAGGATGCGATTCGATCTCGAGGAGGGCAGGGTTTTTTACCCGTCAGAGCCCAGAGTGGTGTCTCTGTTAGCCATCCTCAAGAGTTTCGATTGGGAAACCACATTCAGCGAGGCGGTTTCTTCAGATGCTGGGCATGATCGTCTCCATATAGCAGGTATACCCGTACACTGCTCGGATGCGAAGACCTATCCAGTTGTATCTGATGTCTGTGGAAACAGAGAATAGAACCCCTGTCAAAACTGGTGCCAGTTTTGGAGCCAATAATGTCGCATCTTGTATGGTGGGAAAAAGCGTCAGAATCTCCTAGTAGGAGTTTTCGCTGCACCTACCCCACCCCCAGCTGTCCGTGTACACGGATGCATCGCTGGAGGGTTGGGGGCCCTACCTTGCAGAACACCAGGTCTCGGGCACATGGACTCGCCAAGAGAGCCAGCTGCATATCAATCTGTTGGATATGATGGCAGTGGAACTGGCATTGGAAAAGGTTTCTTCCAAAAGTCAGGGGCAAGGCGATATTGATACGGTCGGTCAACTCGACAGTAGTATCATACAGAAATCGCCAAGGCGAGACCAAGTCACCCACACTATGTACCTAAGTGTGGCACTTGATTCAACGGTGCAGGAATTACTCGGTTGTTTTTTAAAGCAGCTCATATTCCTGGGCGATTGGACATTCTGGCGGATGCTTTGTCTCGCAACAAGAGAATTCTGCCAACAGAATGGTCTCTCAACCATCCAGTTCTTCACAGGATCTTCGAGCATTGGGGCAACCCCAACGTGGACTTGTTCGGCACATGGGAAAATGCTCAAATCATGACTTATGTCTCGCCGATACAGATCCTAATGCCGTCGATACAGACGCTTTGGCGTTAAGCTGGAGAGGGATGCACGCTTACGCGTACCCACCCACCATTCTTCTACCGAAGATATTGGTGAAGATCAGGGAGGAACCGTGCCTGGTCCTGCTATAGCGCCATTTGGCCCAGCAGGGCGTGGTTCATGGATCTTCGAGGTCTGAGGGTGGAAAATCCAGTGCAGTTACCCGAGATTACGAACATAATCTCCCAGGCCAAGGGATGCTTCATACACGAGCGTCCCGAAATGTTATTGACTGCGTGGTTGTTGTCAAACAACGTTCCACGTCGGAGGGCTTTTCTCGACATGCTGCAGATTCATCGCAGCTGCGAGAGGGAGGTCAACCTTCAAGTCATATAACAACAAGGTTAACGGATTTGCAGACTGGTGTGAGGAAAAGGGTATTGTTACCTTTCATTCCACTATTCAGCAAATAGCAGACTTTCTCTGTGAGCTGTTCTTTTCAGGACTAGCTCCTGTCACAATTGCTGGATACAAGTCAGCTTTGGCATCAGTTATCCCTTGTCTAGCCAACAGGGATAGTCCAGAGGTGGCCCAGTTGAGTGTGATGGTGAAGGGAATGAGCAATCTCCGACCGAGACAACCGGTAGTCATTCCAGCCTGGAGTCTATCTTTAGTGCTTAATGTACTGGCCAAGCACCCTTTCGAACCGTTGCGTTTGGCTAGTCTAAAGCATTTGACTCTAAAGGCGGTCTTTCTATTGGCAGCTTCCTCAGCTAGAAGGCGCAGTGTGATCCATGCACTTTCAGCAGAGAGGGACCGATTTATTGTCTCGAGAGGTGGTCTGCGTCTACTGCCAAGAGCAGAGTTTATGTCAAAGATTCAATCTTTGAGATATCCCGGCAAACCAAATCGTTATACCGAAACTAAGTAGGTTTGATCGTGATGCCAGTGTCTGGTGCCCAGTCCGTGCTTTGACTAAGTACAAAACGGACAGACTCGTTACGGTCGAATGATAGACATCTGTGAATCTGCCATAAGGAGCCATATGGCGCCGCATCCGTGGATTCTATCTCGTTGGGTAGTCGAATGCATTCAGACTACCCGTGAGATTACGACTGGGCACCAAGTGCAATGCGCAAGGGCACGATGTTAGAGGAATAGCCGCCTCTTCCGCCCTTTTACAATGGTGTTCCGTTTAAGGACATCATGGCTGTTGCACAATCGCACTGTGAGTCCTCTTTCACGGATTACTATATGAGGGATATGTCAGACTTCGCCATTCCACTCGCTTTAGCTGTTTTGAGACGATAGCTATATGACCACACTGCTCTTCTTCCTTTTTTGGCATTTGTAAGAAAGAATTAAGAAGCAGACATGGTCGAGCGAGAGGATATCAACCAGATTGTGTCACTGATGGCCGGACAAATGAATGGTTGGAGGCTCCAGGTCTGAAATCCAAATATCCTGAGGTGATTCAGGATTGAGAGTGTTTTGTATTATGTCTATATATCATGATCATTCATCTTATATATTCATGCTCATTCCCAGGCTAATATATGCAAAGAGCAGTTAACCCTCTTGGCATATTTGTGTTTTCAGGCGAGATGCATGTTCGTGAGTTCTCTCCCTTTTCTTAGGAGAAAAAAGGGTGGGGCCAGTGATGCAAATGTGATTCGGTTCCGTTAACTTGATGGTCCTTTTAGGTCCCCATTAGTCAAGTTTAAGTCTAGCTCTTTCTCCAAGGGGCAAAAGTAGCAGTTATGGCTTGCCCCTTCCCACCAGGTTACTGACCAAATCTGGTGTATATCAGAAGTAATAGAATGGTGAGTATTGATTGAAGGAGAATGAAGGAAATTTCAATTTCCCTTTCTCCGAGATCTAACAATACTCACCATTCTATTACGGACCCAG